>JAHREE010000307.1:346202-380919 GCA_033628505.1 Tringa tobata | reverse complement strand
AAATCTTGGCTTTCTCCATCAAATCTGGTGTACAGCTTTGCCCACCTTCCCAAGAAAATTACTCCTTTTACCATTCCATTCCCTACTGCCAACTTATGACCTACCAGGAATTACAGAAATGAAGCCGGTGCCCAGGCTACGGTGAGACATGAAATGGGTTCTGTGTTTAGCACAAACCTGGGAAACATGTGATTCTGACATTCACGACAGAGCTGGTGCCGACATGCACCGCATCGGCTCTCTTTTTGCATTCCTACCCTTGCAACCACACTTATAGGGGGAAAAAAGGGGGCAAAAACAAAAGGCAAATACTCTACTTGAATTGCTGGTCTTTGGTGCTCCTAGTTTTAGCCAGGAATCTCTCAGCCAACTTCTCCAAATTCCTTGAGTAATCCATCTCAATCTCTGCCTTCTTGCGGAAGAAATCCTGCAAGTCCTGCAGTAACTGGACCCGAAGCTCACACTGCTGGTCAAGGCATTTCAGCTGCTCTACCAATTGGGCACGGATCTCTGTAACAAATAAAAGCACTACAGATTAAACAAAATCCCATTAGAGAAAACACCATAAAAATTCTCCAGTAAAATATAGTTAATAATATGTTCCCTCATTAGTCATAAGTCAGCAAAGCTCCGTTATGATGAACCGTATCCGCAGACAGAAGGCGATCGCATTTCGGATGCAGCGGTGGCAGGAAGGGCACCCAATAACCTGCGATTCAGTGCACACATCGACAAGGAAAGCTTTACTGCCCCAGAGAGCATCAATTACAAGTGTCAAGTGCATTTCTGGCATCCAGAAGAGGTGGTCACTGCCTAAAAATGTACTGAATCTCAGTCTGGAAAAAGGACCGAATGCTGCAATACCCCACGTCAGCTCCGAAAATCACTTCGGGGAATTTCTATCAAATTCCTCCGCAGACTACTCTTGATGCAGAAACAAGACGTTGCACATACTGGGGCACTCCCCAAAGGCACCAATTTGGGATTATTCAGTCAGTTACAGAGTCTCCAGCTGTGCAGCTCATTATAACCCAAGCCATCCAAACAGATAAAGACACCCCTTTGGAGAGCCAACGTGACAGCACCTTCCATTAGGGAATTAGCTCCAGGAAGACTATTTTTTATTCTTAAAACACCTGCAAGTAACATACCTATGCCTAAAGGACCCATAAAGCACATAGATATAGGTGTTAATATTATTATTATGCATAATTGTTACTGAAGAGATTTATTTGTATTAACACAATATTTTACAAGCAGTTTTCAAACATTTTGCAAATATGCAAAGTTCCCACATTAGCCCTTTAAGCTGGGCTGTTCTTCTCCTTTTCTTACTCTGACTTTGAGGGACAGAGCAGCGAAATGACTTGCTCGCAGTCAAACAGAGCAAGAAAACATAGCAGAAGTGTGTCAGCCTCAGTCTAAAAAATGCAGAAATATTCAGTGATGCAGATAGTAAAGGTTATTTGGTTTTTACACAGGCAATAAACTCAACATGAAAATATCCAGCATCGGCACTGCAACTGAACACGGGGAAGTATCATTTCCCAAAGGCAATTTTTTAATCCACTACTTCATTGCTAATTCCTGAGATACATAATAATAGAGGGCAGCTTGGCCTCCTCGGTGTGCCTGTCCCTTTGCCCAGAAGAAGCGTAACCATCTGGGCCTGCGGGCGCTTTGCTCCTGCCATACACCCTGAGCATCGACTGCCTTCAATTGTGCTGACACCTCCAGGAACAAACAGTTCCCAGGGGGGGCAGGATTTGCAATAAAGAAAACGTGCATCTTTATTTTGGGGACTCCAAAACCCAGACCAGGGTATACAAACACGGCTCCTAGGTATTCTTGCCAAACAAAAAACAAACAATCAAAAAAATTGGAAAAACCATGGGTTTTTTAAGCTTGAGGATGACCATGATGAGCACTGTAGTTTGGTGGTACCACTCCAGGTGGGATACTTCACACACCGCTCTCCTGCTGAACAGCAGCAAGAAGGAGTAACCTTCTCCTGTAGTAAGAAATGTGGTATCAGCACTTTTCCTGTATAACTCCAGCCGGTGTTTTTGCGGGGTGCAGTGACAGCTGATGGGGCTGCCCGGGGGGAACAACACCCCACTTGGCCCCAGCTCATGGGGCCCCTGGCGCTGGGCGGGAGAAGGGCAACCCTGCTCATCTTTCAAATACACACCGCACAGTCCTTCGCCACAAAATGAAATCAAGAATGCAGGAATTTCCTGCGGCTTACTGGGCTTTCCAGAGTATAAAGTGTCTGCTTGTTTTCCCATTGCTTACACAAGCAAAAAGATTATTTTTTTCCCCAGACTCACTGGGAGAACACACCAGGGCAGAGCCAGGGGCTGGGGGCTCCAACCCACCGCTCACCATGTTACACGGGACCTTCTCGTGTCTGCAGTCACAACCACCACTTCAGTTTTGCATTCACTGCTTTATTTTCATTTTCATCTTTTCATTTACACAGGTTATTAGGTCAACAGCCACTTTAAACACCAAAAAGCCTTCCTCCTCCTTTCCTTCTCTAAAGCTTGTAGACCTTGGCAATCCCACCCATTGTGATCAGCCAAGACAAGGAACAGCATCCTGAAGACTCCGCTCCGGCTGCCAATGCTTCAAGTTTATTCATCTGAAGGTGAATAAACACCTTCAGTTCAAGGTCAAGATACCCGTAGAATTAGGATTAAACACCAGGTATTCTTATTCTCCACACTAAGCCTTGTCCTGTATTGCAGAACCCTTTCTATTGTATTTCAGGCTCACGTGGCTGACAACTGCATAATTAAAAGGTCCCTGGTAGCAATAGAAAAGTTTTCCATCCAATTATAACAAATCATTTACTGACTTCCATCATCAGATCATAAAGTCCCTTAGGTGACAGAGAGACAGAGCATTGTACAATGTGAGACAGTTGCATAATTTTATTTGTATCCTCCTTGCAACTACCTTTCCAGCCTTCCCCGTAGCACTCAGCAGGCACGTCCAGTTTCTAATGAATTCAAAGGGTAAGGAAGGATCTTCAACTTCTGTATTTTAGTCACATTTGTCATTGTCAACATTTATAATCTATTTGACTTTCCCCCCCCCCTTTTTAAACTCTGAAGCATATAAAGTATTGATAGGCACACATGATACTGTGTTATCATGAAGGTAATTGTCCCTGAATAAAATGCTGGTATTTAAGTGATGGGGCCTCTAATGCTTCCATGGAAAGGTCATCACCAGTAGTTTCCAATCACAGAGACACGCTACATTTTAAGCTACCACCACATCTGGTCATATCTTTAAAAAATATGCATGATCTTAATGCATTGAGTGTTCCTGCTTGAAAGAGCCCACAAATTTAAACTGGATGAGTGTCTGGATGGCTCGTTACATGACCATTGTGGGTCCAAACACACCCCTGCCCTACAATCTCAAGAAGGATCCGCTAAATTAAATTAATAGCAGGTTATCCTTTCATTTTAAAATCTGATACTTTCGTTACACTTGAGCAGATTATAAGAACTGTGGTGTGATTATGACCTCTACTCAACTGTGGGGGCTTCCCAAAATACACCAAGGAGGAGCGGGTTTCTGCAAAGCTCCTGGCAGAGACCTGTGCTATGATGGAAGAACTGTGCTCAGAGCAGGTGGATGTGTACACTCTGACTGCAACTACACCTGCACCTTCTACAGCACACAACGTTCAGCTTCTGAAGATGAATTTACCAAAATTATTTTCTCTGAGGCTTAAGCATCCTATAAATTGAAATTGGGAGTAAGGGAACAAAGGAATTTCTGTACCAAGGTGTTTGTTCTTCAGTAGGTGATGTACAGGGCCAGAAGGATGGACTCAGAGAGACCTCCCTTGCCCAGCATCTCACACACTCTGAGCAGCATTCATCTTCTGAGCAGGACCATCTCCCTGGGCAGGGTTTCAGCTCTTCCCAGCGATAAGGGCTTTAACTGCTCCAACTGGATAACGACCCGGTGAATCACAACCTGCACGGCACCGAGCACCAGGAGAAGGCACGAGCAGCCCGAGCTGCTTTCCAGTATCTGCCTGTATCTCCACGGATCTGCTCTGTAGCTTTCCCAAGATGTTCCCACCCCTATCCCAAATGCCACACTGTGTAAAAAAGATGACAAGCTTGGGAAAGGAGTGGGATGACAACAAAACAGAACCACCAACCCCCAGCTCCCGCCCAGATTAAACAGCAATCCTCTCACCCACACAAATCCGCTCCAACTGCCAGAGAGAACTCCAAAACCCTCCGAGCTCTCTCCTCCACGGAGTGGTCCCCCATGGCTGAGGACCTCCTGCCTTAATGCCAGGGAAGCTCAATAGAAGCAGGACGCACATCAAAATAAAGCAAAACAGAATCAAACCACGACCGGGAAGGTGGAAGTCAGCAGATTCAAAACCTTCACTTGTAGCTCGGTTGCCCCTGATTTCTCAGAGCTCTCGCCCAGCACAGAAGCAGCAATTACGCTGAAGGATTGGAAGTCACCAAGCATTAAATTGCACGTGTGGCTCTAACACAGTCTTATCTTTCAGGCTACTCAGCAGCGCATGAAAGACAAAGCAGCCCAAAACGAGCAAAATCCCCACTTGGTACAGAAGACCGGAGCAGTGATTTCAGACCTGGCCCCTTGCCTGTGATGAGCTCCTTAAGTTCCCGTCTCCCGAGAGCTGCCACACACGCGGGTCCCCAAGGCCAGGGCAAGGTGGCAGCATCCACCTGCCCCTCTTTGCCAAACCCACTGAGGTTTAGGTTGAGATTACCCTTTAGTTTGAAGTTACCACTCCATTCAGCTTCAAAAAATTCGAACCAACCAACACTACAGCTTCGAGTAGAAGTTAAAACCATTGAAATATATAAATAAGCTTGGGAGAATGCTTTGGATTACGTATTTTGACATATTCCCAGCACATTACTAATTGCTCAGATTTGTTCACATTTCCCCTTGCCATCATACACAAGAAAGGCTCTATTCCAAAAGTGAAAGGCTTTGTAGTTTGGTGAAAACAGCCTCAGTATTTTGGTAGATGATTACAAACAGGGCTGTGACAAACGACAGACAACAGCCCCGTAACCCCGACTGTGGCTGGGAGGCTTCATGGCTTAGAAAAGCCTTTTTCCAATAACAGTGAGAATTTCACGGAACAAAGTGCGCTGCAAGCCGAAAGCTGTCGATCACGGCAGCCTTAAAAATCTCACTGGTAATCTAAAGAGTAGGCTTTGAAGTGAAAATGATATAAGAGAAGGAAATACAGTCTTTTGTTTAAGAGCAGAGCCAGGAGGGAGATTCAGGTTCATAACGCTGTCAGAAAATGCATGCCCTGGAAAAGGTACATTTTCCTTTAAAAAACAGGATATTCTTTACCCATTTGAGAAATATTAGTATTGAGTAATACACATTGACAAGAATCCCTTTAGAGTTACAAAGACAAAACCAGAATTGTAGGAGACAGTAGCTGCAATTCTTTCTAACAGAGATTGCTAAAGCTGTTTTGAGGTGTAAGATGAGCGGATGAAGTTTTGCATGAGCGAGGGGAGAGAAGAGGGGGCGAGACATGCTTAAAAGCAAAAACTAAGGCGAGCCTCAGTGAAGTACTGAGGACTCTCATCTTTCATTTTCATACCTACATCACAGTACATTTGCATTGCTAATTACTTGGGTCTACCAGCTTTTCTAGGCACACCACCAGTGTCACTTTGGGGGCTCTCTGCCTTCGCTGCAGTGGGTAACGCCTCCCGCTCAGCGGGGAGCCTGCAAACCTTAAAACTCTAAACACTCTTCAAGTGGAATCCCATTGAACACGACAAGCCTGTACATTGGTTTCCAGACCCATACAACAACAAAAAAACAACTCATCTGCAATTCACAGACTGCAAACTGATGCAAGGCTTCAGATCTGCAAAGCTTTTAAATAAATGCTCAAAATTATGCAATTAAACATGTTGACAAGGTTGCCAAGGCATTTAATCCATGCAGAATTCAAATTAAATATTTAGATTTTTTTTTTTGTCTAATGAAATAGCCACAACAGCCTCCTTTGCTATTATCAAAACACGGTCCGCACTGTTGACTTTTTAGGGAGGATGTTTAAAAACAGAATCCAGATTAAATTACCCGGTGCAGGGATTCACTGCCCTAATTCCAAGCGCGGAGCCTGGGTGACTCCTCCCGTGCACGAGAGCAGGCAAAGTCCTCGTCTCAGTAACTAACCCCCGATAAAGGTAACGTGCCCCAGTCCATCAGGCAATTTTATATCTTTACCTTCTACAGCTGTTTATTCCAAACAAATAAAAGTTTATCAATACAGGCAACTCACGTGCAAGCAGCGGGAGTGTTACAACTCCTCCTGCCCCCAGGAAGCTTCACAGCTATTTTAGGATTGTCCGCGCTCAGTTAAAGGTTTCCCCCCAGATGACATCAAGCCAAAAAAAAAAAAACCAAAACCTCAAACAGACCTTTGCTTACGCTTTTCCATTTTCTGAATGGTAGAGAAAATACTCTGGGCAAATAGTAAAACTATGTTTTATCACTGTTTTGCAGCGTGGACTTATGCAATAAACAATTTAAAAGTCATTTTGTCACATGGACTATTAGTGTAATCAAAAGCAATGCACACACCCCCCCCAGTTTGTATTTTCAGAGCTCAGAAGACAGTTGGAGGTGACGATCCCTTCGTAGCCTCCAGGAACGAGCATCCCCAGCGCTCCGGGAAGCGGAGATCGCTTTGGGCCCATTAAGCAACCTGAAATAATACCTTCTCCAAACAACTTTTTAATAGTTATTTGACCAGCTCCCTCTCGTGCCGGGTGACGAAGCCAACACTTGGCCAAAAATCTGCTGAACATTTTTAACACAAGGGTTTTTTCCTGCTGTAAATGCCCTTTCCCCTTCTGGGCGAGGACACACCAAGTCTCCCTGAAGCACCAGACTCTGGTCCCATTCTTCCCTCTCTCCTACCGACTGGCTCAAACCTTCCTCCCAGGAAGAAGAGATTCTTTCCCCAACCCCTGTTGTTTTCAGTACAAAGAGAGGCTGTTGGCAGCGCGAGGAGCCGGGACGTGTGCTCCCAGTTATAGGAAGTCAACAACAGATAATAAACGCACTAAGGAATAAAGCTGAGCACATGCTGGACACATTTTCAATCAAATTCCTCCCGATTTCTCACGAAACCAAGGCTACCACTAAAGTAAGTTTTTAGATCCTTTCTGGGAGCGAGGACAGGAGTGGGGATTTCCACTGGGTATTGCACAAGGCTCACGCTCCAGGGAGGAGCAATTTAACTCCTGCTTCCCCACCAGCCCCGGGACCCCCCCTGTCCTCCCCGACCACCCTCCCTGTCCAACATGGGCCTTGCTGCCCAGCACACTATTGACCACTATTTAACATTTTAAACACCTCAAGAAAGTATGAATCACAGAACGGTTTGGGTGGGAAGGGACCTTGAAGCCCCCCCCAGTGCCACCCCCTGCCCTGGGCAGGGACACCTCCCACCAGACCAGGTTGCTCCAAGCCCCCTCCAACCTGCCCTTGAACCCCTCCAGGGATGGGGCAGCCACAGCTTCTCTGGTCAACCTTTACCCAGAAGGAATGACATATCAAGTCTGAGGAAGGCTCACAAACAGCCATCATCTTGGGCTTCCCTAGGGAGTATCACTGAGAGAATTAATCGGACTGACCAGAAAGTGTGGGAAATGTGCAGAAACACCCTTCAGATCCAGGTTAATTCATTTGCAGGCAATGAGCTGCCGGGGCGTGGGGCGGAGGGAGGGGAGCCAGGGACTCCTCATTTCAAAACAGGAGGAGATTTGAATGAAGAATGTGGTACCGCAGTGTTTCACGCTGCACAAAGGAACTTAAATTCCTCTGTGAAGGGAGAGGCTGGCACTTGCTTTCAACAGAAGTGTCTATTTATTCTAGACTGGAGATCCATCAGGAAGAGATGGCAGAACAGGTCCCCGAGACAAAAGCCCAGTTAAGATGCTGCTGACCCGGCTGAGCTCCAGTGGCACAGAGGGTTCAGAAACCACTGCACAGGACCAGCTTCATTCATCTCTTGATGCTATCACCAGTGTGCTCCACAGAAAGCAGTTCAGAAGACCAAATGTTATTGACAAAATCCAGAAAACAAAACAAAAAAACCCCAGCCAAGCAGCTAGAACTACCTCCTGAAAGCCCCGTGAAGCAGGAGATATAGGGTCATTGTGCATCTCATCCTTCTGCAGTGTCTAGTACTTCTGCTACGCACCACAAACAAAACGCCCTGAAAAACTAGACTGTAAAATGCAGAATTATCAGCATTATCTTGGGCTTGAGCTGAGATGTGACAAAAGACAAAGAGGGCTGGTTACCTCAGTTTTGTCCAGTGGATGAAGAACCAGCCTCGGTCTATGCCGTGAGGTACCCAACACCAGAAGGGGAGAGGAATCTCGTGTTCCTACCTCCTGCCGCCCCGCTGAAGGCTTTCCTGTCCCCACCTTCACCTGCCTCCTTCGACCGTCCAAAGAGGACAACTAATTTCCACTCCAAACACTCCTATTCCTTTACCAAATAATTCAGCCTGTGCCTCACTTTCTCCATTTATAACGCTGGGCAGGAGACCTGCCCGAGAGCTCTGGGAACACTCAAGCCTCAAGCCTAAGCAGCATCCAGCTGCAGAAACCCTCATTTCTCACTCCCCAAAACACTCCCCTCCAGTGACGGGTAGCTCAAAAATACTTGGTTGTCTTTTTTTTCCCCTGCCCCAAATCTGTCAGTACTCTAAGTCAGAAAGATGGACTTCAGGAGAAAGAATATTTTTTCTTGTTCTTCTCATTTTGAAAAATAATTCTGACTTACTTCTCCCAAGCGTTTTTCTTGTAGTTTCTGCTGCGCTTTCCTGGCATATTTTAGAGATAATTTCTCTTTGGAGCTCCCCAGCAGCCCTTCAGGACCACCGTCCCCCTGCTGAAGCCCATTTCCCTGCTACACAACCCAAAGGGGCTGTTTCCTACCAACAGCTCCAGCCCAAGGATCTGAATCCCTTCTAATTGAGCATTAAGATTTCCTCTGCCGATGGTGATCAAAACAGAAGTGAAACAACTGCTTCTTTCGCCTTCCAAAATTTTTTTCTTGAAGTGTTTCAGCTGCATTGTGTCAAATATTGTGAGGGGTTTATTTTAATGGTGGAACGGTACTAAACTGAATTGAATTATTCATCAGAAACGTGTAATGCGATCATTATTTCTGGCATTTGCCATATGTTCTTACCGCCTCGATTCACTTCAGGAATCCCAAATTAAACTCACTATACATCACCAGACTACAGTGTTCATATGCGTACACAGAGAGAAACATCTATAGGTGAGAAAGTAGCATCCAGATCCACACGGACACATGAAATCCTCCACAGCACTAATAGTTTCCTTGGACAAACAGCCCAGGGACGGACCAAATTCCCCAGACCCAAATTCCCCACCACCTTTGGTCCCACTGCAAAACCTTCATTAATTTGACATTATAATTTTCCATTTCTCTGTCAAGGGTGCTCCAAAGGTTAAGAGAGAGCTTGGAAGGACTGAAAGATACTGGGATGCAAGAACCCAGAAACAGTATTAATATGGAAATTATTACTTCTTTCCAGTTCATAAGACCTGATAGTTATGCTCTTATGCACAAGCATTTCATACAAAGTAACATCAAGTGTATTTTTCAAATCAATAGAATTGCTAGAACAAAAGTGGCCATTTACGAGTTACAAGTTTTAATCTCTTCAATGAAAGGAAAATCCTTTGGTGAATTATGTCATGTATTTAGAGATACAAACAGAATGATTAATGCTGGTGCCTAATTTAATTTCACCTCAGGATTTCTTCTCCTCCCTCTCCTCTCTGGTAGCTAACACGTTAACATGCATAAATGATGGAGAAATAAACGAAGAAGAACAGAAAGTGACATGTAAACACTTCGAGCACAGCACAGCAAACTAAATTTCAAAATCATTTCCAGCAGACCGTCAACTTCCATGCTTGGCTTCGACAGTAGGGGAAAGACAGATAAGCGTGGGGCTGGATTTTTAATTGCATCAATGATTTTCACCCTTGCTTTGTGTTTAAGCTGATATTTTAAAGAACCAACACCAATTTACCTGGAACATTTCTTAAAGATAGTAAAAAAGGTGAACAGGATGAGGCTTCCTTTTAAAAATCTGGTAACTAAATAACAGATAATCCTTGGGTTAGTGCCACTGCTCCTGAGGCATCCTGGAGTTGCCATGGAAATGAACGCCTTTCCCTGGTCCCACCATATTCCCTGGTCCCATCAATACCTTCCCCTCCCTGTCCCCGGTCTCATGCAGATAAACCGAACATGGGCATCAGACCTGAAGCCCCCCCAACTCCTCGCACGCCCCCCCAGCCCCTGCAGCAGAGGGTCCCCAGGATTCACGAGGCTGGACGAGCTCCTGGGCCGACCCCCCCATCGCCACAGGGACGGACCCACCTGGTCGGTCACGAATAGCCCAGCGAGCGCCCAAGGCGGCCGCCGGCCAGCAGCCCGGAGACATGGACAAGTGAACCATGGAGGATGTCCAGAGCCCTCCTGCTTCCCTCCCCGCTGGAGCACGGGAAAGGCTCTCAGTCCATGGAGGAGGAAGACGACTGTCCGAAGAAGTCAACAAGGTGAGTCAAATATATTTCCGCAGCCCGACGTAGTCGTCACAGCCTCCCTGCCAGTCCCGGCACAGACACTGCCGTGCCTGGTTCTGGGAGGTTTTGAGAACTATTAATTAACCATAAACATTCCAGGAGAGGTGAATAATGAGCATCATTACAGACAATTCACAGATGACTTCAGCAAGATCAAAAAGGTCTGAGCTATTTGCCCGCGGTGCCAGTGGACACTGATGACAGAGCCCGTTTCCACCAGAGCGGCCTCTTATTTTCCCCACTGCAATAACTAACACCCGCCATTAAACCAAAACCATTACATAAAAATCAAAGTAACGCCTCTTTAAACTGCCAGGAGAGTTTACGATAAATCAGTCTTAACTGTTTACATAAGAAATCAAATTGAAGCATTGTTTTTAATTCATATATAGCACACCTTAAAACCAGCAGATACAAGCCTAATTAAAAACCACAAAAAAAAAAAAAAAGTTCATGTGAAAATCTCGCTCCAGCCTCCTCTTGCTTTTGGGCTCTGTCTTTGTTCACACTCATGGGAAGTTTACACCAGGAATACCCAACAAAAGCAAAGGTATCCCAAGCAGGTTTTCCTACAAAATCATAGGAAACACAGAAGTCATTCCTTTAGAGTTAGAAATACTCAGCTGTGTAAGGAGAGGGCTGTTGTCTTTAAAGGGACTTACATTTTACTCTACAGCGAGGGAAATTAATATTTGACAGAGCCTGCAAAGCTCAAATTACGTGAATCATCATTTTTCTATCAGTTCGTTGTCAGCCACAGCACCACCCATTCATCAGCACAGCTCAGAGCACACCAGGAACAAGGAGACGTTTATTTTTCATGTGTATTGTCAGAAAACTGACGTTAAAACTCGGGTCCTCCTTTTTACACACACACACACACACACACTTGATCACTTCGAAATCATGGTTCCAACTTTTACAAGAAATTACTCAAAAGTTTAATAAAAGCAAACCATACCACATACACTGTTGGGAAGATGTATAAGGTTCTACCTAATTTTTGCACAGTAAGTAACTTCTGCAATAAAAATGAAATTAAAATTCTCTCTGCTCCCCGCCAGTCTCCTCTGGGGAAAACCACCTACTTCTCCAAAAAAGCTTTTTCCAGAGGAACACAGATGCAACCCACCACGCAAACTGCAGCCATTCACTAAGATGATCATGTAGAAATATGACTAATAGTCAAAAGAAAAAAAAAAATTCAATGCTTTGAATGAGTTGAAGCAAGAATATGAGACAAAACCAGGTCCTGATCTGGACTCCCGGTACCGATTAGGTAACAGAATCAACAAAGTACTCCCTGAACTCAGGATCCCGTAGAGCAGACACCAAGTCCGTGTTCACTGAAAAGCAGAATGTCATCCAGTGTCATTTCCTTCCACTTCTGAGAAGCCAAAAGGTGCCGTTTTATCAAACGGACGGAAGCAGGGACTGAGGGAAGGAAACAATCCTGCTCTCATGGAGCTTTCAAAAGACTGGGCAAAATCAGAGAAATGCAGTTGTTAGAAATACCTGACTAAAGCTGAACAAAATTTTAAGCGTCTCCGTATGCCTGGAAGGACGAGGAGCTGGGGGGAATCACTTGGTTTTACCAGACTATCTATCTCTGGGTGCACGTCCTGCTGCCCCCACATCTCCAAGCACAGGAACCTTCCCCGACCTCCCCACCGTTCCCACACCTGGCCAAGTGCTCTGCTTCCAGCCCCAAACATCTCACCTCACCGTTTCATCTTCAGGGGTTTGGAACCCCCGAGGATCTGCACTACAACTCATTTTCTCTTCTATTTTGGACTGGACCCCCCCAAAGACAATACTGAGTTTAGCCATTCTTTATTTTTTCATGCAGAGCGATCCCAGCCGCATCACATCTCCTCCACACAGCTCCAGCCCTGCCTGAGCTCTCATTAGCAGCTCACTTCATTTGTCTCTCGCTTAATGCAATTCCACAAAAACAATTCAGTCCCTAGAAAACGCCACTAAAAAAATTTAAAAAAAAAAAAAAGTTTTATTAAAGCCATTTGGAGAGGAGGAAGCCAAAGCACACGTAAGCCATTCAGTGTTGCAATTCAGATACTGGGTGTGACTTATTTACCCCGGCTATTTGAAGCTCCAGCCATCGGCCAGAGGAGCCCCTGAACGAGGACCGTGTGGCATCAGCCAAGGTCAACATGGAAACCGGGAGCAAAGCCCTCGGCTTCAGCTCTTCCGCCAGCCCTGCTACAAGGAATGTTTATGTTGGTTCATTTACCAGTGAGTTAAAAACAACACGCCCAAATAAACCAACCCACCAACCAGCCCAGCACAGAAATATTAGAAATAGCCAGGAGGCTTCCGAGAGCCAACTATTTTATGGGCCAGTCATTCTCGGTTTCAGTGGGAATCCAGGTTCAGGTTATTCCAAGACATCGCTCCATCCTCCCTTTGAAAAAAAAGTACTTTGAATTAGAGAAAGGAAACGTCGCTCTATAAAAGCCCGTCAGTGGCGTGTGAGTTTATCCAGAGATGTAGGCAGCCCAGGAATATCCATGTTTCTTACTCTCATTAAAATGCCAAAGATGGTGGAGCATTTTGTGTGGTTTTGGGGGATTTTGTTTTGGGTTTTTTTTCTGGAAATAGATACACTTAACAAAAGCCTACGTCAGGAAAGGCTATGAATAACACTGTCTGAATATGTTTGTGTAGTAAAATCTCCATTGATGAAGTTACACGTGTAACTTTCAATAGAACTTATTTAAATTTGATTTATATGCTGACAACACCTCAGATAACTTATGAAATCCAGTTATTGACATCCTTGAGTTATGAGTTATCAATACAAGACATTTCATTTTCTTTTATTGCTCAGTGCGTGTATAAATCATTAATGCCACAGAGCTGTGACTGACATTTGTAAATTCTCATAGTGCTGGACCATTATTATCAAGAGACATTCCTGCCAAGAGCCAGGCCAGATGGATTTGTTATCACCATTTAAAATCCAACACTTTCACAGGAACATGAGAATAACTTACAGTGAGAAGCAAACAGTGGAAGCCTCAGACGCTCTGGTCCTATTTTCGTTTTCAAGAGAATGAATGGTAATTTCCCATTTACATGAGAGATCTGCACTTTTAGTGCTACAAAGCCATCAGCTCTCTGAGCAGAACGCGTAACCTTATCAAAGCAAGACTCTGTACCTTCCAGTCTGACTCACACCAAGACCATCTGGACACAACATTCAGACAAGAGCTTTTGAAAAAAAAAACAAAAAAAACCAACAAAACAAAAAACACCAAAAAAACAAACCCCAACATCTTGAAACAAATTGCCAGACAGGATTACACAAAATGATCTGCCGAACGTGTTAGAGATGGCCAGAAAATCTTTGAAAGTAGACAGAGGGTAGGATACGTGTATCCTTCTGGGATCCGCTTACGACTTACCTTTTTACATTTTAACATTTGCAGATACAAAAGCCAAGAGCAGGTAACGCACTGGGGGTTAAAGGGAACCTTTTAATGTCTTAAGAGACATTAAAGAATGAGGTCGTCGTTTGCCTTAAAGAATGGGTCACTTCCCTTAAGTCATTGCCAGGTAGAAGCAATTCTGGACCCTCCAACCCATCTCCTTCAGCTGCTTTTCCAGCTACACCAGCCATCTCCCAACACCAATTCCTGCCACCGCTCCTTCTTACCAGCCCAGAAGAAGAAATACTCAGCCCCCGGGTCTTCTTCCTCGATTCTACCTCCATTTCCCCTGACAGCAATCAGCAATGGCTCCAGCTACTAAATAAAAGCCCAAATCTTACACTAGATTATCCAGGGTAGTTTTTATCCTTTATCTGCCAAAGCCGATGCACTGACACAGATAAACCACTGAACGTACTTCATTTCACATGTGCCTTTCCCATTAATGAGTCCATACGTCATTTGCCAAAGGATATTCAGATAAAGTCACCCAAACTTTCCACTACTCCCCCTGACAGCTTAATTACTGTCTCAGATTTGGAGCAAGCCATGACAACTTCGCATTTGTTTCCATGTCTCGTTTTTAATGACACTCCAACATCTGCAGAGGATGCTGTAATTAAAAAGGAATAAAATTATGTTCAAAAAAAAGCCCAAACCTGGACGCAATCAGCTTATTTGCCTGAAGAAAATGGATCACGCAGCACGTGAGCAATCACGGATGCTCTTCAGCAAGAGCGAGGAGCCAGTCAGCAAACTTCAGAGTCCTCAATTACATACACTACTGCAAGTCCAAAAAATAAAGCTTGTGAAAAGCCAAGTAGATGCTCTGTCTTGCTCTTTAGTTATTTCTTTGTTTTAAGAACCCCAGGCTTTTTTGTTTGATACCTCCCAGCAGTTTGTTGGTAGGTTACTTGTAGGGGGACATCGGGTCAAGCTTAGGGGAAGACAAAAGGAAGAAAACCAAAAGAGGAAAAGGACAAATCAAGGTGTATTTTTGCTATTAAATGTCCAGCATCACTTCAAAAGGGGAAAGAAAAAAAAAAGGCACTCTGAAATGCAATGAAGGGCAAATAATGACACTGCAAAGGAAGCAAGAACTCAAATGTGAGGTGCTGTGAGTACCGACACGAGGACATCTCCCCGCGGGACAAACCCTTACCCCTTCCCTGTCCCATATTTACGGGGAACAACCGAGACTCCCGCCCTGACCCTGTGTTCTCCCTTGTCCTTCCTCTGTGGCTGAGACAGGGCAGACTAAAAAGAACTGTAGGAACCCCCCTCTGCATTTAACGGCACTGGGTTCGGCAGAGCTGCCCACATTCCATTTGGCTGTCCCACAGCACGGCTGGAAGTTGACTCGGTGTGGGACTGGGAATGCCATCAAGCTAATGAGATAAGCATAAGGCTTCAATCGCTGCAGCACTTCTACTTACAAGCAACCTACACCGCGAGCCAGAAGTGCAAAACCTCCTCAAGAACAGGATGTCCAGCTTTTAATCTCCTCCTAAAGTATAGTTAAGGAACCAGTGCATGGGAAGGAAGTCAAGCCTATCAATCTGACGACAGGCTGATATATTCCGGCTTTTCCACCTCACCCCACCTGAAAAACTTCATTTTTAGCCACTGTGACACTGGGCAGCGCTGCTGTACGGCCTCGTAGGGGATGTACAGAAGGACTGGGCTGAAACAAACAGCTCCATGTTCAGAGCTTGCATCAGCAGCACACTCAGAAATGCAAATCATCTTCCCCAAACTGAAAAGCCTGCTGCAGAAGAAGTCAATGTTCTGGTGGCAGCAGCTGCTTCCCCAACAGCCAGGACCACGAGCAGGAACACGCAGCAGCTCCTACAGACAGCCCCGCTCTTAAAAATGAAGTTCTACTTCTCCCTCCTATTCTTTGTAGGGAGGATTTTAGATGACAATCCTCTAAGAGAAGTATTTCAAAGCAAATCCCCATCGCTCCGGATCACTCCAGACAATGCTGTGGTTTAACCCCCATCACTTCTCTGCTCAATATTTCTTCTTGAAGTTCAGTTCAAAAACTGCATTTCAGCACAAGCAAAAGGCTGTTGGAGCAAGATCTCCTGATGGATACACCCTCCTCATCACCACACACTTCACCCTAAGTGTTGATGCTTGCTGCAGCATACACAACTATCTACATTTTAAGTTTTATATTAGTTTGTACTTTCCTTGATTTCACAATATACTCAAAATAGAATGAACAAAAACTTCTTTCCTCAAGAGGTTTCAGTTCCCTCTTTTCAAAAACTGCGTCAATGACTTATGACAAAACTGTTCCTTGTCTGACACGGTCACATCTCCACAAGCCGACACTTGCCAATTATTCTTTGGGTCTCAACTTACTTTTTCAAAGTCAATCATCATTGATTAACCGCACAAAACTGCAGACCAAACCTGAAGAAAACAGGATACAGTGCTGATGGAGAAACAGACCAAGACTTTACTCTGTAAACAATTCAGGTAAAGAGCTATTAAAATTCTATTCAAATAATAAAATTATATTCGGCGCTGTGGGACAGTCGGGATTCTTCCTTCAGTACCAGATATGTCATTTCAACAGACCCAGAATGACTGGAGGGCTTGTGCTAGGAGATGTTCCTCCTGATAGCATCATACATGGAAAATGCCTTTATCAACCGTGAAACCAGCAAATTTATCTTCTAGGACCTTCTCCTAACGCCAGAGTGATGCTCTGTTTGTGTAACTGCTGCTTTTTTCCAGTAAAGCTTGGGAAGGGAAAGGGAAAAAAGGCACATTGAGGAAACCAGACTTGAAAAAGGCACTTCATCCAGCATATTGGGAAAAGTAGGATGCAGTTGTCTCTCTATGGCTTCAAATAAGATTTTATATTGCAATATAAATATTTAAGCACTCGCTCTTTCCCTGACCCACACAATTGTGAGAAATCGTGTGACCTTGGACCTGAGGCTCTCTCTTACATGGACACTTCTGTGGATGGTGCATCTGTGGAGCTGCAGAACTCGACTAACCTGCACCAGAGAGATTATGAATGAACAGCAACGAAGTTAATCCTGCTCAGTCAAAAAAAAAAAACCTGCTCCTGAAAAATTAAGGCTTTGTTACTCCTGAACAGAGTGATGGACTGAGTCAGCAAAGTGCCAAGAAATCCTCCTCATTTCTGACACCAGCCAAGGTCAAGATGAACTCTGCTCAGCTGCATCGGCTTCCCCCACAGCCCCGGGAGCTCTCAGCCTTTAGTAACACACACACGGATCATCACCTTCCCTTTGCACGCCTGAAACTCCCTTTGTAAACAGAAACATTAACGAAAAGGCATTGAGGCAGCCGTATTTTGAACTCACATCTGACTCATCTTTGCAAAAACTGCCACCTTCCAAGCACTCGATGGAGAAAATGCCTACGGTCCATTAGATAGTCTTAAACATTGCCCCCTGCGAGCAGAATTCGTACATCTGCTTTAAAAGCAGTCACTTCGCAGTCTTTTTCCTTCCTAACCGCCACTGTCCCCAGCAAAGATAAACAGTAAGAGGTCTCCAACCAGGAGCGCAAGAAAAGGAGGTCCTGGTAGACCTCTGCCTCTCCGAATTAAAAATATCCCTCGCACACAATGGCCCCAACGCGATGCAGCGCCGGCGGCTTTTCATTCCGGCTATTGTCATCTAATTATAGCCCTGAGAGCCCCCCCAGCCCCACGCCGGCCGCATTGTGTGCTCTCACCCTCCACCTCCCCATCGGAGAGACATTTACCGTGTAAAACAAGCCAAGTTTCTCCTTGAATGTCAGCTCCGAATGGGAAGTCAGAGGCAACGCCGTCTTGGAGAGCACTGGAGTTTTTAAAACTCTACCTGTGAATTAGAGGGCGCAGAGTGGATATTGGGTTTAAGAGGAGGAGTGGAGGGAAATTCCCACACACCTGTGTCCATAATCCAGCACCTTCCCCCAGGAGCTGCTGCTGCACCCAGGGGACCACCACCTCCAGCCTGGTTATGGTTTTGAGGAGTATCCATGAGAAATTAAGGCAGAGAACTCCGGAACAGAGACTGCACAGTGAATTGCCCTCATATGGTAAATATATCCCAACTACAACCCCTGCAATAAGCCAGGAAGTCAGTAATTTTCTATGGAATTATCTGAAAAGGTTTGTAAAAGTACTAAAATCCGGCTCTGGTCTCTGATCTGGCATCATACCTATGTTGATGAAGATGATGGGTACTAAGTAAATCAGGCAAAACCATACAGCACATCACTCACAGAAGCTGAAATCAGAAGCCACGGCAGAGCCTCTGCTTTCCAAGAACAAGATGACACTAAATCACCTCCATCATTTATAAGGAAGTCAAAATAGATCAGAACCAGTGGGCACGTACTGGGAATGAACACCATTGCCTGGGGACACTGCAAACATCTCAGCACGACTTCGTCATTATTTATGAAGTGATTCTCCATTCACAAAATAAAGAAATGTACTTGAGTTATCTCTATAAATATTAATATTTTTTTTATTTGTAATTGACACAGAAATATCTGCCTTTAAAAAGACATGTTACTTAAGCCCCAGGAGCCCTATCACAGCCTCAGCACTGGTAAGACATCTGCGAAAACCCAAGGCAGAATTTCTCCTTCTATCTGCAGCCCCCCAGAGCCCAAAGCTCCTCCCAGCTCCAGTTTGGGTCCAGAGGAGCAGAGAAGTGATTCATCCTCCCACTCTCCATCCAGGCTCCTGCTCCTCTCGCCAGAGCTGCCAGGAGGAACCGGAGCCCCCCACCTTTGGCAGCGCGGTGCAATCCGTCCCCGGGGCCAGGAGCTCCCCCGGCTCCTCCGACAGCACGAACAGTTGGTGACATTTCAATCGCTACGAGTAGGGAATGAATTGGAATCAGGGACCCAAAAAAATAATAAAAAAAAAAATAAAAAATTGAAGGTTGACTCATCCACGCTGACTTTTCACTCATTAAAATAGATCTTACTTATTCCCAATTTGCAGCTTGCTACATACGAGCAGCATATTAAAGGAAACATAACTGAGGAATCCTTCGACAAGCAGAGAAAAAAAGCCAGCCCCCAAAAGTGAGCTCACGGATACCCAGCTCCCTCCCACCCACTGTGGTCGCTGGAATTTTCACTTCATCTAGAACAACTGTGCCAAGGGGAGTGAATTGAAACTAACCTCTATCCAAATCAAAACGACAGCAGTTAAGCCGTGAACAAGTTGCTCAGCTTGATAAAAACGGGTTGAAGCCCTGAGTTTGTAGTATTCAATGGTGTCCTTAAGCCTTCCTAGAGAGGAATCACCACTTGCTGTTAAAACTCTCCCAAGGCCCAAGTGGATGGTTACAGAACCGATGGACAAAAAAAAAAAAAAAAAAAAAAAAAGTTGCATTTGGCTGAGTAAAAGAACGAAAATTAAACCCCCTCAAAAAAAGCCACACCAGAAAGTTAATAGTAGGTGTATAAAAATATTAACTTAGGCAATGAAAGAAACACGGTCTGCACTATGAGTTTATTTAGACTAACCACATTATTAACTAATTTGCCATCAGTAATAACAGACATACCCACTGTCACCACCACGCAGAGAGCATCCATTCCGTACCACACGTTAGGATGAGCAGCACAACCTCCAGCCAAGGCACGTGGGAAATGAAATCACCAAGGAACCGGGCACTCGCTAAAATTTCAAGTCTACCCTAATTACTGGCCAGGCAAAGCGGATTTTTCTTTGTTCTTGACACACTCTTCCCCTTCCTCAAACACATCCGAAAGCCACGACAAGCATTTCCTGCTTGCTCTGACACCAAGAGAAATATTTAACATCCACAAACTTTCATATATTTAAACTGAAAATTATTCACAAAGTGCTGAAATTCAGCTTCAGTGGGAAGGGTGAAGGTTTGCTTCAACACTAAGTACTTCTCACGGACGTAGGAAAAGTGTCAACACCACCAGAGAACAAGAGGCAGCGAAACCAGCATCTCTCTCAGTCTTCTCAACTGGCCTCTCTTCTTGTCAGCCTAAAGATTTAAAGATTTGAAAATACAAATTTGAAATCTAGGACTGGCAGTCTAGTATCTTTGCCAGTACCGAAGTTCACATAAGCCTCTAACTCCTAAAAATAAATCTTTAAGAAAACATTCATTCAAGACTCAGTCCCAGTGGACCAAAAAGAACTTTGGAAGAATCATAAAAAAGCTGGCACTTAAAAATAGCAAACCTGTTTATTTGTGTTAGGAAATTTCAGGACAGTGTTTATTTCCTACTTATTACCCAAAGCATTTCCCAATGGCCGAAGTCAGGGAGGATGAAAAGAGATGGGAGAAAGGAGTCAAAAGAAGGGATATCTAGAGACACTTCCCAGCTACCTGAAAATCCAATTCAAGGCTGCACAATCTTTGACTCATTCATGGAATTGTTTTTGACTGTTCTCAGTAAACTCCACTGAGTTTTATTTGAGTGGTCGCTGAGCTGCGATCCCCCCCTCCCTGTTTCCACCGAGACCAGCAGCCGTCTCATCCAAAATAATGCCGGGATTTGTCATTCCATCACCTCAAAAAAAACTAAACAAGAACAAAAAATAGAAAAGTAAAAACCCCACATACACAACTATGTAATTATCTTCTCGGTCCAAGTAACTTGTCTTAAAAAAGGAGAGGCACATCCTTTCCAGCCACACAGGCTGCATTGCCAGACGTTAAAAAAAAAAAAAAAAAAGGGAAAAATGTTCAATGTTCTCTCAACATGTTTCAAGATCTGTTACTGAATCCCATAAATCTCACTGGAGACCTTGATTTAGGTCATTTTGAGTAATTCACTACCCTTTAATCTCTTTACCTACTTTCAGCCTCCGTGGAACACAATGAGTTCAGCTGCGCGGGATCTGCTGAAAGAGCTCATTCAGGAACCCAAAACCCAGACTCCTCAACCCCACCTGAACCCAGCACCAAAGGCAGGAGGGAGCCTCTGCTCCCCACAGGAAACAGCACCCACCACCTCTGACACCACCAGACCAGTAAAAATCCTAATTTTGACTGGATGTTCTTCCAGCGATCATAAAATACAAAGCTATTTGAAAGGAAAATGGATGGTATTTTGAAGAGGAAAGAAAGTAAATTGTTATTACATGCATGTTATAAATACACAGACAGTTATGCCCACAGTTATACCCAGAAATAATTTATTTAGCTTCAAAGTAGACAAGGAATAACATCTACAATGCTTAAAATACGCTACAGGAAATTTCAGGCTCAGAGAATTCTGCAAAAGACAACTCTGGCTTTCAGGCAGCTTTTTTTTTTTTTTTAAATATCAGAGATACGAGAATTCTCAATTATAAATATTATGTATGATGTATTAACATCCTCTCTTTCACTAATTGGCAAGTGGTCATCGCAAAGACTGAAAGTAGGTTTAAGATGTGACGTGAAACAGGAGTTCAGAAGTGATGTAGTAAGAAAGCATGAACCATAAGAGACGTAGGATCCAGCTGAACAGCTCTTTAGCACATTGCACAGAACAGGCATTTTGTTTGGGCTACTTAAAAACAAAGCTCTCCCAAGTAAATAAATACTTCATACATTGAAAGTTAATAAAAATAAAAGAGCTTTCCGTATATCTGATAAAAAAACCACTCTACGTAAAAGAAATGAGGGCACCTGTGCTCTAAAAAGTTGATGGTCAACAGATTTTAATATTATTGCCATAAGCTAAAAGCACGTGCTGTGAGGCTTCAGGGAGACCTTTGTTTTGTTAATAAAATAAGCCCTGCAAGAGGCACACGACTAGAAGCAAAAAAGAAAAAAAAAAAAAAGGAGGAGACAGGGAAAGAAAAAGAACCTGTTCTTCTTGTACATCAGAGAGCCCTTAGTGCAGAGTTGAATTTATTCTTATTGTCACTGTCAAACACTCAGTAGCTCTGTAAGCACAGGGTAACCTCTCCACAACAAACAGCCCAAGCAAGGCTGGCTGAACACTCATCGCTTTCCAACAAAACAATAAAAATCATCTTACTCTTTCCTATAGGTCCATGCAGGTGTCACCCTCTACATGCACCTTTCCATGTCAGGTCCCAAAGCAACCTCCTTCTTGGAAGGAGAGGGAACGATAAATGAACTGATAAACATGTTTAAAGAGTCAACATACAAATAACTTCTTACAGCAAGGACAACAGCAAAGACCCAGAATCCTTAAACTAAAGGTAACAGCAAATTAGCAGCACTTTGATCCCCGGCAGAGCAGCTGGGGTTGGTGGAGGGTGGGGCCCAAATGAGATCTATTTGCATGAAGCCTAATGATAAACCCGCTGGAACGAGGGGGCTGGGAGAGGCAACGGGGTACAGGGAAAATTAGAGCCGATCTGCCAGCTTACAGCAGGTACGTGTTATGGAACTCCACAAGCTCCAGGTGCTGCTTTCTGGAGAAACCCCATCCTGGTCCATCCCATACGGGTCGGTTGCTCTGGTCATCCCAAGCTGCTTCCCAAAATCCTGACGGAGCCTTCTCCAGCAGCACAGGATACCCCTGCCATGGGGCTCCTATCTCGAGCTAGAAACCAACCAGTAACAGTCCAGCACGTTTACAAATCACAGCAAGAATGACCAACTGTTACTGTATGTCAAACAGAAAATAACTTGAAGTTTCAGAACAAAATAAAACAAAAAACAAACCCCAAACACTTTCTCATTTGCTGGCAAGAGCTGTCACTGCTTTCAAGTCATAAAAGACAACTCAACCTATAGGGATCTTCCAGAGAGGCCAGTGCCAGAGCTTGTTCCCTTGGTTTAAATCTGAAAGGAACCTACTACCTGACTCTCTGGGAGTATGTTTGGGGGGAGCATTTTTACCCAAGATTTCTGGGGAGAAGGAGTGAAAGGTAGCAGTTAATGGGTGCAAGCAGCCCTTTCTAGCTATCATCTGTCAAGTTCGTTCTGATGGGGAGGAGGGAAATAATTTAATTTAAAGCCTAAGTAAAGATTAATTCCTTAAGTATGAAGGCAATGCACATGGATGTGTTTGGCATTACACAACTGGGCTAAATAAAAGGATTTATCTTACAGTTTTGGGTGAAGTAATTTATCATTACAGGCAGAAATTAATCATATAATGGAAGGTAACAACAACATATGGGTTTATAAAAGATCAAACCAACCTCAGAGAAAATGCAGACAATCTGGAGGGGATAAAAGCACATGGAGGGAGAAAAGGCAATTTAGCCATCAGTAACGAGACTTCACACCACACAGGAAATCAAATCAACACTCAAGGGGTCTGAGAGTCAGCTCCAAGGGGTGCTCAGCCCAAGTTCTGAGTTTATCCAACAGCCCTGGTCAGCAGGACTGGCATCATTGGTAACAGAGCAAGTTCCCTGCTAAGAAACCTTACACATTTGTTTAGCATAGACAAAACTTTGCCTGGCAAACAGTTGCACTAGATTAACCAGAAACTAATCATGTCAGAGCTCCAATTAACCCAATAGAGATTAGCATATTTAAGCCTCTCCCACCCTGTGGGTGGGTGCTGTCCGGCCACTTTTCCATTTTTTTTAATTTCTAAAGCACAACTTATGGAAGCTCACAAGAGCCAAAAGAATAAAAGGAAAAAAAAAAAAGAAACAGAACAAAAAGTATCAAGAGTTTTCAGACAATTTGCTCCAGGGGGAAAACACAAGAGCGCAATTTCATTCATAGCAAGTTAAGTTTCCATCCAAACATCATTACTGTATCCTGTGACCTTTGTAGTGTTGCATTTGTTCCTCCCTCCGTGCAGCACAGAAACCCTTTCCCCCTCCCTCTCCCAGCTGCACACTTTTAACTCATTTACTGGCAGAGGCTTTTGTTCATATTTCAGCATCTTTCTGCAGCGCTGGAATCCGCCCCGTGGAGCTGGGACACAGACGGGTACAAGGAGCCACTATGTGGGAGAAATACTGGTGGTTTACCCTTTTTTTTTTTTTTTTTTAATAAAAAAAGGATAAATGGAAGAAGCAGGCTTCCTCCTTCAACAGACAGAGAGAACACAGAGAAGTGAGGAAGAGTTACTTTCATTAAAGAGACCAAAGCAAAACTAGGCCCCTTTCCAAAACCACTTCACAGAGATATTAATTTATTAAATTTCTGAATAACTGGTTATCGAACACTGGGGAAAAACCTCCCCGGGCTTGCTGTACTTCTACAGTCCATAAAACACTTCATAGGCTATGGTTTGTCATTATCATTCATTAATACATCCACCGCACATATTAACAAAAATAGAAACTTTCTTCTTTTTTTTTTTTTTTTTCTACAGTAATAATGCCTTCTTATTTACATGTTTCTGTCCTGAGCTTTCAAAGCACTTCATGTTCATCAGACAAGACTCTTCAAAACACACCTGAGATATACCTGCTTGATGGTCCATAGAACTGAACTGACATCTACTGATGACAAATAAATAAAATAAATCAAAGAACCCTGTCAGTGGATTTGCCAAATGCTCTGGTCAGGAAAAGTCTTTGTGCAGCGACTCCAAATGCTGCTTTAAAGGCACACGATGCCGATGTGGGTTTCCAAGGAGGTGGAAAAGCATCAGTTTTCTGGAAAGCTTCATTACTGTTCACTGATCAACACTGCCTGGATGGTTATTTACAGTGCCACCGATAGCCTTAGGAGAAGTGAACTCCTCACAGCTGTGATTTCCAAGTAAAACCCTTCGAGACAACTCTGCCCAGATGAACTGGGCTGGAGGAAGGAGAATTGTCATTTCCCAGTGAGTGCCCAACAGCCACCATCAGCCCGTGGCTGCCACGGAACAGACCAAGATGGGCAACTCATCCGGTAGCCAAGTGGAAGTTCCTTGGACCCATAATCCTGTCCCTATGTAAAATTTCTTCCTACTTTAATAACAAACAGTGCTAATGAAACACGAGAATAACTCCTCTTTGGCGTTCCATCTGTCCTGTCCCCCCCCCAAAAGCAAGAACGTCACATAAACTGTGCTTTGGACACCAGGCACTCTTAGCAGTGGAATAGCAGGAGCACTGCCCCGGCATTAACCTGCGTAAAGACAAGGATTTTGTGGAATTTCACATAACACCCAACTTCGCAAATTAAATGCTAATGAGTAGGAGCATCCTCAAAGACCCAAGAGTAATTTATCCCCCTGTATTTAAGCCTCATCCAACAGGCATCTTAAATATTCCCCAAATAAAGGCGTAATCATACGTAACGTGTCATGGACCACAAAGCTCCTTGAAATTGTCCATCAATTTGGTTTCCTGGTGCCCTGCGTGGATCACTCCCTCCCTGCCGAGAAGGGGAACGAGGGGATCAATTAAATGACAACCCCTACCTTATTTTCTACAGCTCATTAAAGCAACAAGGACCAATTGCTGTGAAGGACAGCAATCCTGTCTGCCACAAACTGGGTTTCCCCTTAAGGCTTCTCACCCCTAAGCCCCCAGCAGCAGAAGGGATCCTGTTCTATTAGTGCAATATCCAGACAGGCTCTGAACAAAATGGAATGATTAAAACATGGGCATTCGCCACGTTATCTGCAGCACCCTCCTCACTGCTTCTGGGAGTGGTGGAACAGGATGGATGGGAAATAGGGTGGGTGAGAAATGAGACACAGAACAGCATCCCATCCATCATTACCAACTCTCAAGCTGCAAATGCAAGGGGGGGAGGAGGGAAACAACCCTCTCCCCACGTTATTACAACAGCTTAAAGCCCTGGATTCTCCTTTACTGTAGGGATCAATAATGATGTGACCTGCAGCTGAACAAATGCAGCTTCTCAGCCCTCCCTCATACCACGGGCATGCCCTGCAGAGGCTGAAAACCAAAGACGACAGAAAAATATCTTTCTAAATAATCCCATTTGTAGAAGCCCTAGTTTGTGCGGCTAATCATCCCCTCCCTTTCAGGTAGCAAATAAAAGCTACAGCAAGAAAAACACATTCATTGCCCTGTACAGTTTGCTTATGAAAACCCGCCAGTGACAGAGCAGCGTTTTGATGGACTGAGGTTTAGGATCTTTGGTGAGAAAACAATCGATTCACTTGTTCGGAGCGAGCGGTTTAGCAGTTCTGGCAGCTCGGGGTCTGTGGGGAACAGACGCCCCTTCCTCGTGGGACCATCGGGGCACGTCCCTGCAGTGGGACTGGAGAGTCGGCCAAAGACAGAGCCGGGGACTAATTCCCAGGCAACAACTGATGTTATTTTAAGCAGATTCAATTTGCAAGCACTCCCCATCCATAAATCGCGTAGCTCCATGGCTTACTCTCTGCATGAAAACCGTTGTCCAATGACAGTGGTACAAACACAAACCAAAAAAACCCTTCCCTAATTAAAAGAAGCGAAGCCAAAAGGCTCTTCCTGGAAAGTCCTACAATCAAAAAAGCAAAAAAAAAAAACCAACAAAAAATAAAACCAAACCCAACTTCAAAATTAGTAGGACTGACCAAATCACCCCACTGCAGCACTTCATGACTGTAGATTAAAATCCACTCTTGGTTTAGAGTTAATCTGTTTATTTGGCTCCTTCTCAAGAGCCAAAAAGCCGGGAGCTGCTTATGTGCCACAGGAGGAGGCAGCTCCCCCCGCCTAATTCAACCAATTTCATAGAAATAAACGTGAAGCAAAAGTTGTTTCTGCAGCACGTTGACAACACTTCAGGCCTAGGAATTTTTACACCACATTTAGCAACACCTTGAAAGAAAGTGTTGGAGAAAACGGGATCATTAAAGGAGAGAGGGGGAACCCTAGGAATGCTTTGAGAATTTGCTGCTTGCAGTTTACACCCCTGATGTACCGCACCCTCCTGTCCCACACGCTGTGGTGTACAAAAGGGTGCACACCAGATGAAACCACAGGGCTCTGCCAGGGCTACCAGCCGAGATTTACACCCTGGCACAGCTCACATTGACATTTATCCTTGCTCCCATTTCTGCTGCCTTGTGTGGATAAGGAACACCAAACGCCGGGCTGGGTTCTGCCACTGGAGCATCCTTGCCACGTCCCTGCCTCATCCCTGGGCTCCCCGGGCCACACACTGCCATCCCAGCACCGTGCCCAGGCTGCTCCGGAGCCCCAGCAGCACTCCCAAATAACACCAGCTCCTTTAACATGATCCTTTTACATTCAGAATCGCAGAGGAAGTGATTATGTTTTGTGCTGGGGTGGGGTTTTTTTCTGAATTCCCAGCCCCTTAATTTTTTTCCAAGCACTGATTAACTCTCACCGTATCAACCGAAAGCAAACTGACTGGGTAAGAAGCTTTAGAATTTAACGACAGTAAGTACTTACTTTGATAGCAAAAAAATGATATTTTAAATGGTTCAAATCCATTTGAAGCATCTACCTGGAAAAAAATACCAGCTGAGCTTCCTGGACACAGTTACTCTATATCTGCACATCTCTTTGGAATTTAAACACTCACATCAAGAGTTTTGCTGACCACTGCCTACAGATTTCACAAAAAGAAGGTCCTGTTTTGTCTTTTGTAATATTGCTCTTTTGGAAGAAAAGGAGAAAGGAAAAGTAGACATGAAGAACAGTCCCTAATGAAGGGATTACAGTGAAGTCAAGACCTTGCTTCCCATTTTCTCCCATCCTTTTTTATCCCTCAGCAAATCAAACCGTAACTCTGCATCTGCTTCCACTGCCTACGAAACGTTGCCAACTCCCATGATGTTGTAGAAATTCTCAAAAAGAAAGCATGAAATCTGCAAAAGTCATACAAAAATGAACTAAATAAAGTCATAAGTAATGAATATCAACTGTGCATGGCATAGCGAAAGCTATCCAAAAGAACATGTGTTTAAACATACTTTCCATCTCAACAAAGGTTTAGATTTTTCACTCTTCATAAAGACAGCTGTAAAAGTTGACCAGGCAAACTGGTTCTTCCAAGTAAATTCCCAAAATGGGCAAAAATTAGTAAGCATTAAAAATAACAAAAAAAAAAAAAAAGCCAAGCCTTTTAACTAACAGAAAAAGGAAGATAGTAATGTGTCCCCTTACCCCAAAAGGAAATCACTCAGAGCTAAGGGAAAATGCCGTGGGGGCTCCCTTAGCTGGGAGTCAGGGAGAACTGGCCATCCCCAGGAAACTTTTTATAGAAACCCTACTGGAGTTACACTGGCAATTCCTGCTGCTTTTGGCAGAAACTACAACACTTAAGTGGACGGAGGTCTCTTGGTCAGCTTTGGTCTCCGGCCTTGCAATTATGTGATGACTCTGCAACAGAGGGATTTTTGGAGACGGAGAGGAAAGAAGGAAGACTCTGCATTCTTTCACCTCTTCCCATCCTCATTAATAATCCATCAGTAGGAACTGCACACGGGACAAAAAGAAATACAAACTATTGCTGTAACATCAAACCAGCCTCCCAACAGCCCCTTCCCCCTTTCTGGCAGAGGCTGCTTCGTTGGCCCAATCCAGCTCCAAAACTCCAGGGATTAACACTATCAAGAACTGCAGAAAACCAGATGATCCTCCAGCAATTCCATCGCCGGAGTTTGGAGCAAGTCATTGTTGCAAACAAATGGAATCACTTACACGCACAGAGTAATGATTAACTGTAAAAACCCCTTAAAAGGTAGTTTTACATTTTCAATGTAAATCGTAATCCAATATATACAAACTCAAATCTCACAATTCAAAACTATTCCTCTCCACCACATCAGGGTGTGCGGCACAAAAGTCTATTTACGTGGTGTATTAAATAGGTGCTGCCAAAGAAATGGCCAAGAGCTGACTCCCCAAAGCCCCCCCAGTCCACGGGGCTGGGGTCTGCAAACAGAGCAGTATCGTGCAGGGACCAACCCAACAGAGACATACACTAAAGAGAAACCATCACACATATGTAATGTCAACATTCGTGAATATCCCCAGGTGCACAGATTTAGCAAAATAAATCACAGCTATTTCAATTCATTGATGTAAAAATCAATAGTTCTACAACTTCCTGCTTTCTAGGCAAGAGCTGCAGACACAGCGTTAACATGGAAACTTTCAACAGTTGAGAGAAATGCCAGTTTTGTTTCATATCACCACCAAAACCATCACACTCCCTATCCCCCAAATTGCAGCTGCCGCCCAGTCCCAGTGACTTTTGCAGCCTTTCTCCCAGAAATGTCTGTACCTCTCCCGAGAGTTTACCAGCGTTAAAAACTGCCAACCATCACTCAAGGCGCTCAGACGTAGCACACAATTAAACTCATACTTGGACCTAAGGCATTTTTAGCAGCATTTAAGGCAAAAAGATCACAATCAGATCAAATTAACTGTCAGTCGTTGAGCCCAGAGGAGAAAAACGGACTTGTCTGAAATTTATCAGCGATTTTGGGGAGATTAAAAAGAAACTTTTAGCCATTATAGTAGCCTGAACCCTAAAGTTCTTCTCATCAGGCATCTTCCCTTAGCTCAAGACACGCTCAGCTGAATAACCACGCAGCCACCTCTGTGCTGTGCTCGTTCCTGCTAGGAGCTACCTCATCTATTTTTCATATTCCTGGCGCTTTTTGGACCGTGCTGCAAGATCTGCAAGAGATGCATTTTAACCTTTGCAATTCTACTCAAGGACAGAAGCGGCTTATGAACCCTCGCTGCGTAAAAAATTTCCGTATTAAATTTCTGCAGCCCAAACCATGAAGCTATTTACTGAAGCTTTATAGAAACTAATTAAATATAAGGCTCTCGTGGGACTTGAGGAGAAAGAAAATAAGAATTAAGAGATAAATCACTGGCTTTTCTTTCCTCAGCAAATGTACACTCCAATTTAATACATTAAACCAAAAAACAGTCTGACAGTCCTTGGTCGGGCACAGATAGGCAGCATCCAAATCTCACATGGAACACACTGCACAGCATAAATTAATTATCTCTGCTTTACCGCAACTTGCACAAAGGAATTGGGAGAGACAATCCAGACAAGGGGATGAGCTTGAGATATCAAAGGCTCCATATGGAGACCGCAGAATCTCACTTTCCAGCTTCACAGAACTCATAATCTTTGTGAGCACATGGTACAGAAACGTATCAAAGCAGCGCTTCCCTCCCCTGCTGACCCCATGTCATCTTGGCAGGAGAATTCCCACCGCGGGACACGCAGCCGGTTCCGAGTTCCCTCAAAGAGAGGAGCTCCCTCACCAAGTCTTGCAAGAAGAGGCCACCAGCACTGGCACCCTCTCTGCTCCTCGCCAACAGTGTGGAACGCTCAAGTCCGGATGGCACAGCCAAACACAAGCAAACCAATGCAGACCGTGCCCACGTCATCTAAAGGCAGAAGGCTCAAGGTCAATGCAGTTGTTGGGGAAAGTCACCCTGCCTGGACACCTCAGCAGGTTAATTCACCTCTGCAGAAGACAGAGTTTGTAATTGAACCTCCAGATAGCAAAGATCATGGGATCATGGAACAATTCAGGTTGGGAGGGAGCTCAGGTGGTCACCCATAAGGTCAGACCAAGTAACTCCAGGCTGTCCCCAGTTTGGTTCCAGCAGCCTCCCAGGATGGATGCACTGCACCAGCACCTACAGCCTCCAAAGCACGTCCTCAGCCACGCTGCACAACTAATTAAGGCAGAAACACATCACCCCCTCCATGTCCCCCAACCACTGCAGAGTAAGTTTGATGTGTAAGATGTGCTTGATGTGTGTAAATAGCCTTCATCAATTCATTCCATCCTCACGCTGATCTCCTCCACCCTCAGCTGTGTGCACAAACCATGGGAAGAGCTAACTCCAACCCAAGAGAAGCAAAGAACCGGCTCTTGGAAGGAGACAACAAATACCGACAGCTCACGGCCACGGGAGAACACACTCATCAACACCCTGTCACCCCTACACACCTTTTATAAGAAAAATTACCATTCATTCAGCAACAGCAAACCAAAAGTTTTGCATAACAATGATCTATTAACCACAACCAAACTATTCTTTAAATAGTTTTTTGATTAACAACTTGAGACTATTAAATTTTTAAACAAAGCTCAATCATTCTATTACTAATAATTTAAAGTGCTTAAGCACATGTTTGCGGATTAGTGGTTTTAAATGAAGCCTCTAAACACAGTTTCCAATGCACAGCCAGAATGGAGTGCAGAAAAAGACACAGTAGGTTCCTAAATGCCAGTAAAAAAAAAAAAAAAAAATCTGCTTTCTTAGCTGAGAAACAGATAGAACCTCCTAATTTCTGTAGCGCCAACACCTGATTCATCTCACTCCCACAGCAACTGCTTCACGGCATCACTTCAAAACACAAGAGAAGAGAGACCCAACGCTCCAGAATCAGAGTTAACCCCAGTTCCATGCCATTCCCACAGCTAAAGTCACAATTCGATTGAGACACCTACATTTTTATGTAATGGTATGTTTAATGACTACAGCAGCACCACGCCTTTGGATTTAAGTGTGTCTTCAACATCATCTCGTCTTCCCACCATGGCAGAGAGACCAGCACATCTCTGGAACCAGAGAGGAGAGAGGTCTCACTGCTCCAGAGATTTCCTACGGAGCCAAATCACTATCCAGCTCAGAACCAAGGGACCTAGGAGATGTGCAGCAAGTTTGCAAAAATTTAAGAAGAGCTTATAATTTCACGGTCTCCCCCAACTTGATACCTCAAAGCAGAAGGATGATGAGCCCCATTGACAAAGCAGCTCACAAAGGGTTGAGGTCAGGTGAAGGGAAGCTCCCGGAGTGCTTTGAAACAAATGAGGTGATGGGGGAGAGGATCGTTACCGTTCTGTCAGGGGTATTTTTGAGCTGTTTGGCCCATCGACACCTCCCTCTCCAGGGAAGAGCAGGGGATGGATCACCACCTCCCATCAGCCAGGTCTGGAGTCACCGGTACAGGGAAAGGGAAGCTACGAGGGATGAGCATCTCAAGACAAACTCAGAGCTGCCCTCACCACTAATCCAGGAAGGAAACCCCCTTCTCCCAGCTCCTCGTGATCCACTTGCAGAGTTCCGCTCTTCTTAACCTCCCATATTTAAGAGAGGAACATTTTATATAGCCAAAAGCAAAAAAAAAAAAAAAAAAAAAAAAATCTGTACACCATGACAACCCTTCACTTTTGGGACCACATTTCCTGGCTGAACTGACAGGTCTCTGCAGAAGCACCTTCAGGGGGAGCTGAGTTTTGGCAGCCACGGTCTCTGCACCCAGGGAAGGCTCCTTCCCCTTCTCCTCATCCTTATTGCTCTGGTTTTTGAAAAGGAAGGGAAAGATTTCTTTTCTTTTCTACTGCGTGAAAGAATGGAGCGTGAGAAGATGCTCTGCACTAAATTCTAAAGCTTTGTTTCTTGTTATCGCTCCCAATTCACAAATATTGTGACTACAAACTTGTATCCATCGTGCGCATCTTGATGGGGTAAATAATGAAAGAACATATAAGCCTCTAATTTTACACTGACTTCAATTCCCATTTCCAACAAAGACAGCTAGAAAACAGGAATAGAAACTAAACTAGTAAAAAAGAAACATGCTCTTCTCCATTTCTAACTTTAAGAACCCAAAATTAAAATAAATAAATAAATTTTAAAAACCTCCCACCCAGCTTTATATCTGCTCAGATAAACATTTTTAACATAAATGTCAAAACTACCTCTAGTAGAGTCAGTGTAGGACATGCTGCTTGTAGGACAACATATTGTAATGATTTGCATCCAGTGAGCAGCCCCCCCAGTAGGAAAAATAACTAAGTACATAATTGCAAACCAATATTTTAATTGTCAGTTTTAATCTAGGTTTCCTACTCAGATTTAAATCACATTTTTTAAATCACATTGATTTAACTCAATCAGCCCTGCCCGAAGGCCATCTTTCCTGCACGCTAGGAGCATACCAAGCAAGTTTTAACCGATTAGATAAATCACTAAATCTCATAACTTCCTAACAGCAATACATCAAGCCATACACGAGCCATCATTATTTTTTCAAATCAGTGTTATCTTGAAAACTTTACAAAAATAAGAAGCTAAGTAGACATTTCACCATCCCCTCCCTTTTTTTTTTTTTTTTTTTACCTAGGGCACATGATAGCCTGAAACCCAGCCAACTGAATTCTGCAGAAGACTTGCACGACCATTGCAAATATGCCCGTGACTCTTTATTGCCTTCCTCACAGTGATGGGAATAACATTGATGCATTAGTTCTACTCATTTATATATGTATACATTTATATATATACACATGTGTATGTATATATACACACACACTCTGCAACCTTAAGGTGTTACACTCAAGAGCACAGTAAGAAAAACCAAGCAGTAATATCATGGACCCACCAAGAGAAAAATCCTGAATAATGGAACTTTCTAGCACAAACAGCTTTCCAGGGACCCTCAGCACGGTCCCCGGTACTACCGGTGGAAATATGCTCTTCTGACATAACACAGATTTTTAAAAGATTCCACTGATAGGAGGGGGATTAAAAAGCAATTAACCAGCTCTCGTATTTCAAATGCAAAGCCATATTTTAGAACAGCAGACACAAAAATATGGATCTCTCAGAACTCAAAGATTCGTTCTATTCTATAAAAAAGCCCTTCCCGTGACACCTTAAAACAGCAATACCATAGTAGGAACCTACCCCACGGGAACGAGAAAAAGCACTGCAAACCCGATCCAGCATTGTATTATGAAAAAGCCCTGCAAATTCCAAGCAATCTGCAAATGATTTCCCCCTTCCCCACCCAAACATCTACTGCAAACTCCTACAATTGCAAGTCAGGACTGCAGCAGCGAAAGGGAGGAAAAGAAAGCCATTCCTACCTTTAACTTGAGTGTCATATTCAGCTATGATCTCCTTATCCTTTTTGAATTTTGCTGGCGACGTCATGTTTTCTTTTCCAAAAAGATTAACCTCAAAACAGATCCCCCAGAACACAAGACAGAAATGCAATTTGGCTCCTCTCGATGCGATGCCTTGATTTTCCGCTTGTCCTCCCCACTCCCACCCCGCAAAAAGGGGGAAAAAAAAATGTAAAAATAAAAAAATAATCAGTCCATGGAGAGAGGGTGTGAGCTCGGAGCACAGCAGCAGCAAAATGCAGATGTTAAGAGATCAGTGGATGGAAGAGGCAGCAGTTTTGTCTCCCTGCACCAAAACCTTTAGCAGCAGCATCAGACTAGTGAGATCCTGCAGCCCCCAAAGGCTCTTCCTGATTGCTAACGTTAATAGCACAGCCAGGGAGTGGAAGTCCTTCCGCACAACATGTTTTGTGTGGGTTTGGTTTGCCTTTTCTTCTTTCTTTTTTTTTTTTTTAAATGGGCTCAGAGATGATGCAAATCAAATCCCAAAACGAGAGGACAAGAAGAAGCCGTTTTCTTTGGTTTGCCTGCCTGCAAATGCAAAAAAAAAAAAAAAAAAAGAAAAAAGGGAGAAACATATATATATATACACGTATTTAAAATTACAGCTTGCAGCCAGCAGTCACGAGATGCACAGCCAAAATTTGGGATTGAAAGAAAAGCTGCCCTGACATGGCAAAACCCTCCCTTAAGCAGCAGCATGAGGTTAGACACGCAGGGCGGGCAGGTAACGGGGGGAAGACGCCTGCAGGGCGGCCAGCCCCGGGG
>JAHREE010000307.1:328206-341542 GCA_033628505.1 Tringa tobata | reverse complement strand
TGCCCAGGGCAGGGGGTGGGACTTTAAAGATCTTTAACTTTAAGGATCTTTAAGAGATGTCTAAGGTCCCTCCCAACCCAAACCGTTCTGTGATTCTGTGATTTCCAGTTCCCCCCGGCTCCCCTTCAGCCCTGGGGAAGCCAGTGTGGGAGCAAGGCTGGTCCTCGTCTGGCAAATCCAGAGCCTAATTTGACCCGTCGGTGGGGAAGCCGTAGGCTCAGGGACCCACGGGGAGCTCCTCCAGCTCAGCCTGGAATTTGACATGAATCTCTGTAAACAGAACAAACCTGATCTTGCACTGGTTCCAGAATGATTCTCCTCCGAGTCAGTTGCGCGTTGCTTTCCCATAACAGTATTTGAATACTAAGGAAATAAGATTGCAAAACAAGATGTTAATAAGAAAGTAGGGGTTAAAAAGAAGATAAGAAATCAAAGGTTTGGTTTTAAACGTCCTAGCCTTTAAGCTATTGTTCTGTAGTCCTAGCTGAGATTTGCCAGGAACTAGGGCAATGTCTGTAATCAGGTTTCTGACTGACAGAGCCCCGCAGCCAGCAGCAGGGCTGAGCCTGTGAGCCTCGGTGAGCACTGAGAGCAGCACTGCTCTCTGGTCTAATTTGAGAGGAGTTATGATATATTAATGCAATGTCTCATGGGCATCTTTTTGTTTCCATATGAGTAGCTGATAGCAAAAAGGAAATGCACGCTCTTGGGAAAGGAAAAAAAAAAGACAACCAAAACCAGAAAACCACACAAGACTGTAATGGTGACATCGCTTGGTTCTGAGTTTAAACCTCTATTATCAAAACATTACAGGTGTAATCACGGCCACGTCTAAACTTCTGTATTATCACTTTCTTCCCACTAGTACTGTGGACTTCATCGGAAGCTGCTATTTTACCGAGATCTGCAAATGCAAACTGAAGAACATCGCGTGTTTAAAGTGGTAAGGATGCTTTTCATTGGCACTCACACCTCCCCAAGCACTGTTTAACCTTCTCACTGTAGCCTACTGCAGTGTAAGAGTTAAGGGATGAATGAACAGATTGCATACTCGATTTCAAATTTAATTCTGCTTGATAGAAACTCAGCCCACTTCTTCTGGGCATGGCTGCCAGTCTATTTCTGTGCAAGTCCCAAGTGGAAATGTGACAACCTTGTCAGTAGTCTGAGTATATGGGAAAGCTTACATGCCACCTGCCTGATTAAATGTCTGCTTCAACACTGAGATAATTGTGTGAATAAGGCCGCAGTAAGAAGTAGTTACTCATATTCTAATTAATAGAACATCCTCTTGGCAGATCGAGTTGTTGCTAGCAGATGGAACATGCTGTCACTGAAGTTCTTAGAGTTCTTTTATCCTCTTTATTAATGCCTGATATTTAAGAGTAAAATCAACAACTCTCAAATAGCTCACAGTTATTGGAGACGATCCTTTCAGCTTCATCATCGAGACTTTTACCTTGTTCAGATTTAAACGGAGGGGGGTTGTGATAGAAATACGGTATATTATTTTTAAGAAAGAAGTAGAGGAGCAGAAATATCTCACCAGAGTGCATGACTGAGAAAGCAGAGAAATGGTTGTTCTAGGTTTCAACCGAGAAGAGTAGATAAGGCTTCAATATTCCCAATCTCATTACTCCTACTGCTGATACTCTCCCGTGCGTGGGGCTTCTGTGCAGATGGCTTTTATGTGTGTGATGAACTTCTACATTGATTCCAATGGAATCACTGGTCTTCCAAAAAAGAAAACTAATCTGGATTACACAATTTAGGTTACTAAATAGTGCTCTATGCCAAAGATGTAAAACTTAGATATTCTGTAACTCCTGTCAGATGTTGCCTAAATATTTAAGATGCTTCTTTAACTATGTTCCCTTAACTTTATCAAAATAGGAGCACTCCGTAATAGTCTGGTACTGTGGCTATTTAACATTAGCTTGAGCTGGAAAAGCCAACAATATCTATCTTTTCATCAGGCATTTGTGTTGTTCATTATTTCACTTCTCTTTCTAGCGGTAACGTTGTCGGTTATCATGTGATTTCTCCCTGCAAACCTTGCCTGCTCTCCTGTAACAACGGCCACTTCTGGATGTTTCATAGCCAAGCCGTCTTTGGCATCAACAGGCTAGACCCTTCTGGTAAGGAACACATATGTTTCCTTCTCTTCCTTAAAATCTTGAATTCCAAGCCCTCCTTCTAATGAGGCGTCTCGGTCTAGTTAAAGCATATGGAGGGAGTGTAACGTACGGGGGCGTAAGGCGAGCGTTGCTGTATTGCTAATCCAGCAAACTGCTTTGGGGGTGGCAGTTGTAGCTCCTTTGTAAATGAAATTTTCCAAGTGGAGATTTATCTTCATCAGAAATCTTAACCTACCCCTTTTGTGGGCAGAAGTCAGGATATGCTGAAGCTATATTATAACTAGTATAAACACAGCCACCAGCTGCTATTTATAGCAGTACATATAGCTTTACTGTGCTGCCAGGCAGCTGTCCAACGGGCACCCTTTTGGGGTGAGTCACGTTGTCACTTTGACCCTCTATAACTGAGCCCTCATTAGCTCAGGCTGAAGTTACAGCTCGCTCAAGCTCAGTTTCAGCCAGGTGTGTTTGGATGCCAAGTGTCTGGCATAATTTGCCTTGAGTCCTCAGGAATGCAGAGCATTCTGACAAATCATCTCTCCGCCTTGCAGATGGGAGTAACTTATTGTCAAAACCTTTCAGTGTCACCTGTGTTTCAGATCAACGCGTTTAAAAATAAATCAGCCATGAGGGGATTATCGATAGCTACATGAATTAGCTATATAAATACATCTGTGGGCAGGGACTCACTCTTTGAATTATGCTGTAAACAGCAACACTTACAAGATCACTTTGGAAGTAAAATAGGAAATAGTCTAGATAAATTTATCATGAACATGACTTACCAGGTTTTGCAATGATTGGAGTAGTTATTTGCTCTGAAAATAGACAGTTGCGCAATTTAAAAATAAGGTCACAATCCAAAAATACTTTTTTTAATTCCTTTGTCTTCTTACCTCCTTCCCACCAGGTGTGAATGTGTTGCTCTGGGGCAACTTGCCAGATTTGGAGGAGAGCACAGATGAAGATATGTCCTGCATCTCTGAGGAGGAGTACATCAGATAAACGTTATCTACAATACACCACAGATTCGTTTCATTGCTGTTTGGTTTGGATTTTGGATTTACTTTTTTTCCTGCTGGTCTGTCAGAGCTTAAACAATACAGAAAACCAGGAAATCTGGAAAACAATCCTAAAAAGGGAAGGTATCGATTTCCTCTTTCACCGTAGCCTTCCTTAGACTGGTCAATCTGCTTCATCTGTATCTTCTGACTATTCTGACGTGCCTTGGTTAGATCTGGAAATGCAGATGGAAGGTGCATTTACTGAGATCTAGGTCTCTCTTGCTTTTACATTTAAGTCTCAACAGCTGATAATCCTTCTTAACTGTATTTTTTCTTCTTTTCTAAAACAATGTTCTTTCAGTTGCTGTAACTACAGCTTAAAAATCTTAAGAAAGAGTCAGTCTGGTTGACTAAGTTCTGTCAGAGCTCTGCTTTTGTAGTCACACGGGCCATTGCCCAGAGCTTCTGTTCAGAGTATGCAGAGTTGCTGAATAAGTGGCTTAAAGTATTGGAGCTTCGGCTCTATGATCTGCCTCCTGCTTTTAGCAGCTTGTTATCCAGGTGCCTGATCCTGCTGGGAGGCTCCTGACTGGGCAGGCATCCTACAGAGTCTTCCCAGCTTCATCTCGCAGTACTTTTAGCATCTTGTTTCTGTAGAGATCAAGTTCATTTTTTCCCTCCCACTAAAACCTAAATACTGCAGTTACTTAATGTCTAATAGAACTTCAAGGCTGCACTGGAATTTTTCTTAAGGTCAACAGTAAAATCCATCCAGTTTTATGTGGGTGATTTGGTTTTTTCCTCTTATAGGGTAGGCATCCCTCCAAAACAGGACTCAGTCACCTGATTGGCTCTTTGTAGAGAAAGAAAAAGAGGGATCAGGTTAACTGTTTGGTGTTCGTGCCTAACCCTACATCCCAAAGCACACGGACACTCTGGTTCCTGTAAGAAGTGACGGATCCAAAGCTCATTATCTGAGTTGTTATAGCTGTAGTATTTTAATTTATGAACTAAATACTGTCCCCTTCAGCTAGTCACCTGAAGGATCACCCTTAGAAAAGTCAAGCTACAATCACGTAGGTGAACAGAGTACACTTTTAAATTTGGATTGATGCTGAATAAATCATTCTATAGCCTCTTGTGGTACCTGGAAGAGGCGCAATGAGGGCACATCTGAATTGTCTTAGTATTTTTACAGTGTGTTATATATTTCTTAAATAATGGTACTACCTCTTCTGCATTGTTTAAATGTATATTGGTATATATATGTGTGTGTGTGTGTGTCTTGTTTTGTCTTCCTGTGTCATGTCTGCTCATGAAATAAAAGTTTTGGACTACATGGTCTTCTGGGCTGTAATAAATATGGATGTATATATCAGATAATCAAAACAATGAATAGCACCTTGCACTTGTATTAAACTAGTCGAATAATTAATTAGATTCTTACTACTATGGTTTTGTTTTAGAGACCCCCAAAAGAATCACCTTCTTTTAGGCTGACAAACCTGACAGTTTCTTGGTCTTAAAAGCTTTTAGTCGATTAACTCTTCTGTAACATGACATCCCATTTTTTTTGCCACTTTTCTGTACTATATGAATTTGGTCACGTTGTGACTGCAGCACTAAGCTGGCAAGGTGACATTTCACACAAAGATTTTTTTTCCAGCAGAATTCATGAGCTAAAAATACATCTGATTGTTTTTGTCTAAGTAAGTAGCACAATAGTTCAAATAGAAGTTCCATAATATAATTCTGTTTTGTTGCAAGTTCAATGCTTGCCATTTATAGCCTCCAAAATCCTGAGTCTACTCTGTGTCAGGGCTGACTGTAGGGCTCTTCTCCCACCGACAAGCAGAGGACTGTAATTTCTTCACGTCAAGTCAATAATGCTGTTAAGTCAATAACACTGGTTTTGCTCCCTGTCTGTTTGTACACATGGAACTGGAAGTTCTACTCTGAACTCCTTTAATTACACAGGCCTGTTTGAGCTGGTTCATCTCACCCAGGCATCGGCTTGAAATAAAAAATGAGCCAACTTTTAAGTAAGTTCATGGACAACGAAGAAGTTGTAGGTATTATATACAAAGTAAACAACTGTCATCTATTGCCCCAGCTGTCCTGAATGGTACCAAACAAAATAATCCTGTCTAAGGATTCTTTCTATCTGAAATTAAAAGGAGAACTGACTAAGCAGACTGTGGTAAAGCCACTGCTCCGTATTCTCAGGGCCCTTGTCTTTTGGGTTAAGTTTCCAAGGAAACCCCGTGTAGGGAAATACTTTCCAGGTCAATAGATATATCTAACACCAAACAGCTGGCACAAAACTAGATCAATATTTCCAGAAGCACTCCCGAGTAAGTACTTCACCCCACCCAAAGCTTTGTTTGGAATAAAACAACTCAGGTCTCTCGGGTATTTTTTTTTTTGTTCTCTCTGCACTCTTGGGCGTACGAGGTACCTGAGCTGTAGCACAGCCCCGGCGTCTGGGAATCATCTGAAGGTGATGGTTGCGAGGCGTTGGGTATCATAACGCTGAACATCAAGACAGATAACTGCCAGAATGAGTATCTCAGCAGGATTCAGCCTCCCGATAGGTCTATAGGTCTGATCCAGAACAGCCAGGGTCATCTTTGGTGAGGTTTCTACTGTGAAATTTTACATGATCTTTGCTGTGCAGCCAGCGAAGCCCGCAGCAGAACACAAAGCTGAAAAACAAGAACCGAGTCCTAAGGCTTTCTCTCCTGCTCCTCAAGGTACACAGGGCAAGTAATTAAAGAACTTTAGTGTCTCTAATCAGATCTGGCTTTATCCAAAAGGGACTGAACACCAGGCAAAGGGGCTTAAATTTTAGACTCCAAGTCAGTGCTTCTGCAAGACTCCCGGGGTCTCTTGGCACTGAGAGCGGAGCCGAAATCCAAGGAAGCCATCCTGGTGCCCGTGTCCTGCCTCTGCCACGGGCCGTCACCGGTCACACCACGTACCAGGCCCCTTCCCAGCAGCTCCACAGCCATAAGACATTGTGAAACGCAGACTTGGAGGTTGAGGGTCACAGACTTGTTTGGATGAAAACATTGGAAAGTAGAATTCCAAAAGCCACTGAGGATAAATAGCTTTGATTTGGTTTTTAGATCACAGGGAGCTGTGTAATCACCCTGCCACCAATGGCCAAACCCATTTTCTTTCCTTCTAACCTGCACTGCACAATACGAGCTGGAGGGGTCAGAGAAAATCAAAGCAAGACAGCGATAAATTGATTCCCCTTCCTATTAAATAAAGCTCACCAGAAAAAGCACATTTAAATACTCTTCCTTATTCCAGTACAGATTAATGCCTAATCATCATCATCTTACATTTATGTAACCCCATTCATCCCAGAGTGCTTTACAATGACAAACAGCTAAGAATTCTTTTACCACAGAACTGCAGCCACCTGGAGGATGCAGAGCAGCTGCCAAGCAGGCAGCAAGGGCCGCGGTGGAGCATCCCTCCCAAATGAAACCCAGTACGTGATGCCTATCGGTACAAACCCATACGGGGATTATGGAGGGAGGTTCAACTTGAAAGGCTCTCTCTTCTTGCACAGCCTGGAATGCAGCTCCTCCACTTCCAGCCAGATGACAGACGGGTCACCTCTCCTAGGACAGGACCTGGCGTCCCCGGGGTTTGAATCCAAGAGCGAGAGTCCTATAAGAGACAGGAATTAGTGAGATATCTTTTATTTTCTGCTCTTCTCTCTGGCACGCAAGAGCTGGCATGCTTGTGCAAGTCAAGTAAAACAGCCATTTATTATAAATCACCCAATTACTTTGTTGGGAGAGGTCATTGTTACATATTTGATTACGTTTAGCAGCCTGTGTGGTTTCTGAAAGCATACCCCAAGGAGCAGTGCCTGTCCCAAGTAAACAGCCTTTGTGTGCTATTATTTGGATTAAGGGAGTGTCTCCGGGCCACTCTAGTATAACTAGGGGTGCCTATTGTGCAAGAAGCCCAGCGACTTGTAGACTCTGAGAACTTGCACTGTAAACAAAGCACCCAGGGGACACGGCAAGGAAATGGCACATTGGCTCCATCGGGGACCAGAGGTAAAGCTTGAACTGGGCAAAGCCTGGGGAGGAGACTCCTGAGCAGAGCAGGGACCGGAGCTCCTGCGGCGATGGGTCACTTGTCTGCTCCAACTGGCATTCCCAGGGCTGTGAATAGATTCAGCTCTTCCAGCACACATACTCCATCACCTCCTAATTTAAGAAAGGATGCTTCCCTACACCAGTATTTCTGGATTTCTATGGCAATATTAGGTTTTTCTCTTGCTCTAGCACACCAAGTGGATGTAGCCTCTAGCCAAGTACCCATGAAAGCCTACAAAGAGAACAGGTTATTCCAAACCCGTAACGAAGCAGCGTTCATGGAACAGAGAGATGCACCCTTCAATTCATGCAGTACACCAGAATGACAAGAGACAAGAGCAGGATGCCTGCCTGAAATTAGCTCCAAGTTGTTGATGCACCACCCAAAATTCCCTCCTCTCATCAGGAAATATCAACTGTGCTACGCTTTGAAAAAGCATCAGCGTTTCCAAGCAGTTATTAGCCGGGGGGGCATTTTAGCTGCTTTGCTGTCTGCAGTGTCTCCTGTCATCCCGCACGCGTGACACAAGCCTAACAAAGTGAATCTGCACACTATTGATTTCTCATCAGAGACCACGCCTCACGTTTTGGACAGCAATGAGGGGGGGGAAAAAAAAAATTACTAGGGAACAAAGCTGGTCAAATAGAAACCAAACAAAAATCTCTGGTGCTTTACTTCTTGTGTCACCCAAATGCTGACAGCTTGATGTCTCTGGGTACTGCCACACAAGGGAAATTAGCACCATAGCACTCTTCGGCGCTGCCATCTGCATGTCAACGTATGCAGAGATCTGTGCAGGCAGTTAGGAAGCCAGGCTTGATGAAAAAGACTTGATCTTTTTTGCATCGCTCCGACTACGCTTATTTCCTGGAGGAAAGTGCTAATTAAAAATAACCCGGTATCGCTCCAATGTAACTGCAGCCACACTCGGATCCTTCCCTGCTGTGCCACGGCAGAAGCTTATTAGTTCATCCCACTCCAGCATATGGCCCCGTTTGGGAGAGGAAATTTCCACTAATGGAGGAGACAATGCTGGAAATACAGGTGGTTTGGGACTCTCATCCCGACTCGTTTGGGAACATAAAACCAAAGAGAAACTGGTTCTGTGTCTACTCGGCACATCTGACAGTTCCAGACACAAAGCGAGCTCATTGGAATTAAATTTAGAAAAAAAAAAAGAAATTCATCTGATTTTGCCTCTTCCTAACGCCTGTCTGCCTGTCGGAGCCAATGCCACGCTCCAGCAGCAGACTGCCCAGATAAACAAGGTGGTTTGGGGACAAAAGGACACTGAGAAAACTGGGAACACAAAACTCACACGCCCTTTGCACTTTTTGGAGGGTTTTTTTTGCCAGTAGTTGTTCTTTTCTTACCCATTTCTTTTTCTTCGTTTTAAAAAGTGTAAGTATATATTTAGTTCTGAGACTAGCAAAGCTTCAGCGAGAATTAATCTGGTCTGTCATTTCGGTGGTGCTTGTGGAACATCCCCAGGAAGGGTTTTCAGCAGAGATGGGCGATGGCAGAGCTGCTCTGGCCCTGGAGACAGCCAGCCCTTGCTGCCAGCAGACTTTGGGCTAAATCGAAAACACAGCGTGTGAAGCTAGGGACCCAAAAACATTTGAATCCAGCAAGGACAGGATCTATCCCCAAAACAGGGCTAAAACCACATATTCAAGCAAAATGGTGTGCTATGCTGCTGTGCTGGACACAACATCCAAGCCCTTTCAAATATAGAATTTTTAAACCATTTTAGAGCCACTCATTTTGGCCAAGTCACTTATTCTTTTGATTCATCACTGTGTACGTGGACATAGAGAAGCAGATGGGTCTAGGCCACCAGAATACCAAAGCTGCAATAGTTCCCTCACGGGGTGGTCAGCGGAGCCAACAAAATCCGAGAATTACTTGGTTAAAAATGTAGATGGAATAACACAGGGTCACATTTGAGGGAAAATTGTGAAAGCTACTGCAGATTTACCCCAGCATCCACTCAGATGTCAATGAGTGCCTAAAATATTTGGAAAAAATGAAGCAATCTCTTCTTGTGCAAAGGCCCATCACAAGACTTTCCACAAGGTCGCTCTGCTTATGTCTGGACCCCGGGTTGGAAATGAATTTTACTCTGCTTCAAATTTTACCCAAAGTCCAAATTACTTTCTTTGTAGCTTAGAATTTAAAATTCAGATAAATACGTTTTTGCATCTCACCTGCTACCAGAAGGCAGCGTTCTTAAGTGTCAGGAAGTAAATATTCAGCAGAATATGTCCATTATTTTATTCCAGTCCTTATGGGAAATCAAAATTCAAAAACTGCTTAAAAGCACCTGGCACTGGCCACTATAAGAATCCTTTTACCTTATTAAGTGGATCCCACTCTGATTTAATACTAACACACCAGTGATGCATGAAGTTGAATTGCTCCTTACCTCTGTGCCACTCCGGTGGAAGATTCTCAGCAAATTGAGCAGCACTTGCTGTAAGTCAACCACAAAAAATCACGGCACTTAGTAACAAGCAGCTTTTGGACGGTGGCTGGTGCTTTGATAACAACCTGCCACTCTCCCGGCATCACTTGAGCCTCTTCTGGCTCCTGCCAGGGGGTTCAGAGCGTGGGCACTGATGGCTTTGGCATTAATTGCAGTGTGCCTTGCCAGACCCGACGGCAAAGCAGCAGCACCTTCCCCCCTCCCAGTGCCTCGCTGGTGTGTTTAAAGCAGCCACATCTCATCCTACGCTATAATGGCCAGCGAGAGGTGCCAGGTGGACCCGAGCCTGCCCGTTTTCCAAAGCCCAAGGGAGAGCAGGGCAGTTATCCCCGTGATCTGTCCCTAATAATAAGTTTGATTTTTACAGTCTGTGTACTCTCCCGAGCCTCCCTGCGGAGATCAAAGGCAGCGATGTTTGGGTGTGTGCATGCACATACATGTATGGAGAAGACACATTAATTATGGTCTGAAAACTTCTCTGCTAGAAAAAGAACTGGTTCCCTCTTTGTCACTTACCTCTCCCCCACAAAAACTCACACCGGCCCAATTTAGTCCTTGAAAACTGCCTTGGATTGCAAATGACCCAGGGAGAGGAGGCATCAACCCAGTGTATCTTGGCTGGAAAACATGCGCTTTGAAGAGCAGAAACTCAACAGCAACACAGGCTTTGATGCCACAGCACAGAGCCAGTCACCTCTTCCTTGAGCTTCACCTTCCCTGTTGAGCGAGTGGTCAGACCAGCAGCCGTGGTGAGGGCTAAATGGCTATTTCATTGGGTTGTTAATTTCACAGACACTGTTATGGTTGGAGAAAAATCAGGAAACTGTCCTTTTCCTTGTGCTGACTTGGCTACAGGAAGGGAACAGCGCTGGGAACTCACAAGTGATGCCACAGGACTTTCAGCTTGGCTCGTAAGTCAAGACTGCCTAATAAGAGTTAGGGAGAAGCATCTCTTTGGGCAAAAACTGCTCAGTTTTGACATCATCTTCTGGCCACTGCTAGAAAGGAGGACACCTTCCTGGAGGGATCACAGTCTGGCCCAGTGCTTTACATCTCAGAGGAGAATCAGTGGGGCTAATGGTGGCCACCGACAGAGAAAGCCAGCCCCGGACACCCCCTGTGATGCTGTATTTCACAGCGCAGGCACCACGCCAGCCTGGCATCTCCCTGAGGGGCTGCCACACCACACAGCGGGGCTGGTGGTCAGGACACAGTCCAAGGTCAAGAACCATCTCGTTTCTTTTGCTCCTGCAAGGGAGGAGGCTGCTGTGTGCCAGCCGTGGTCTCCCAGAGGGTGTAACGCAGCCGTGGGAGGGCAGGGATAAAGCACAGGGTGAGCTGGGTGAATCCATCAAGCCTGCGAGGTCTGTGCACACCTTCGCAAATTGACCCCAGGGGCTGAACCAGCTGGAATGTGCTCGGGGGAAAAAGGTGTATGAGGAGTTGACAAGACTCACCCTCCTCTGGCTGGCGAGGCGGGGAGGCTGGCTTTGCAGCAAGGGATGTCTGGGCATGCCAGGCTGAGCGAGAAAGCACGTTTGTGCCACTCAGAAGGTGGGTCTGCTGCCGTGCTGGAGCATCTGCTGGTCCCTCCAACTCATACCCATCCCTTTGCCTTGGCCAAGGCTTCAAGAGACAACTGTCTGTTCCCACAGCGCATGAACACCCCGGCGTCTCTACAGAAGGAGGCTGAAGCACAGAAATCAGCAGGGCTGGGGGTGGTACAGCAAATGCATGCGTGTGCACGTTCCGTGGTGATCTGGGGGTCTTCCTGCTCGGGGTCTCAGCGTGAGAGCTGTCATCAGGCCAAGGAATAAAAGGCGCCGGCATTATGCTCAACAAATTTGCATTAAGAGCGATAACAGAAAATCCAACTGAATTTCTAACTTCAGCCAATTGTAAAGAGAGAAAGGTTCCTCAACACAACATGAAGTATTTAATTCTCCGATAACAGAGTGAAATAAAGATAGCAGGGAAAAAGCAGGAGCTCACTATCAGTGGAAACAGAGAAAGGGACACTGATATTTTAAGGCATTCACCTTTAGGTTATAAGCCGCTTATCTCAGGCTGCTACATATGTGGTCTCCTTGGGAACCGAGTCAGACAATAAATCAGATGTGCCAACATTTATCAGAAGCTCCAACTAGCCAAAAACATCAGCTCTCCTAAGAATGCCAAATCGGTTTTGCAAGACGCGGGGCCAAGCCTGGAGTCACTCCTGAGGCATGCAGCAGGGGGCAAGAACCGCCGCTATTAAACTCAAAAGAAACGCTCCTTATATCCCTGTTCCCCATTGCCTCGTCCTCCTGGAGCCACGGGCTGTGGCAGAAGCTTCAGAGGAAGGAGAAAAGAGAGGAAAAAAAAAATAAATCATCCTGGCATTGCGTAGGGATGGGTAATGCACAGATCAAGACAACGTCTGCATATGGTGTGCCCAGTCAGCCACAAAAACCACCCTACCCCGTCTCCTCACAGTTTGAAGCATGTGAGAGATTAGTCTTGTCTCAGTCTGAACAGGGGGGAAAAAAAAATAAAATAAAAGCAATATATGGATAGAGTAGCAGTAGGAATAAAAACAGCTTGAGGAAAGTCAGCAAGATCAGCGCATGAATATTCTCTAACTGCAGCTCTCCTGCCAGACACGGGGAAAAAAATCCAGACATTTCACATGTGCAAAAACAAACAAGACAATCTCAACCAAATCTCCCTTTTAAAAACTGGTGAAAATTTCCTAACCAGTTCCAAAATGTTTCGCTGCTTATGTGTAACCAAAAGAATGTCATGGCAGGCGTTCCCGGGGCAGAGACCTCTGTCTCATTTATGAGGAGGGACTGGGCCAGGAATTAACTGGTGGGAAAGCCAAGGCAGCAGCGTTGCTTGGCAAGTCTTATTTACCCAGAAATCCTGACCCTGGTGGCATCAGACATACTTTGGGGGGCATGTGGTAACCATCCCATGGACTGGGAGCAAATGTCTTCAGTATCAGGGGAGCTGGGTGAAAATAATGCCAACGTCTGCCCAGGGCACAGCTTCACACATGGCCCAGAAGAGGAAAAAGAATTCACCCTCTCCCTTGAATGCTCTGAAGTGACTCAATATACATTTTTTAAAAAAAATGATGAGTAAAACAGCTTACACCTGGTCTGGCCACACACTGGCAACTGTATGGGACAGTGACAGTCACTGCCCTTGGACATCCAAGCACATCCCTGGTACCAGCTCCCTGGCTCTCACAGAGCCCCACGGGCAACACTGAAGCCCACCTGAGCGCAACCACAGCCAGGAGAGATGGAATGGAATGGTTTGGCCAGTTGAACAGCAGCCTTCAAACACGTCCCAGCCAAGCCTCAGTGCTCCTTGGGGAGAAAGCAGCCCCCCAGCCCCCTCCCTCATCCCAGCGCTTCCAGAGACTGCGGAAACCATCTCCAGCATCCGCCGGCAGCCAGACCGGGAAAGGGAGCAGCAGACCCAGGGGAAATTCCCTGGCACTTGAGAACAGAGAGGAGCTGGAGAGGCTTTTCCCTGCCCGGGAGCTGCCCGGCCAGGATGTTTCAGCCCCACTGACACCCCTTCCCCAGTTGATG
>JAHREE010000307.1:310790-323256 GCA_033628505.1 Tringa tobata | reverse complement strand
AGGATTAAAGAGCATTAACTGCCTTCCCGAGGGCTCCCATCCCACGGCTCTGCCTCCCGGGGAGCCCAGACGAGAGCAGTTTGAGGATTAACTATTGTCCTAACCAAGGGATGAAGTGGTGGTAGGTGTTGATGAAGCTGCCGGGGGAAGGGCTCACCATGCTTGCGCAAGCCTTCAGAGCTGGTCCCTGTTTCCAGAGAAGCCCTGGCAGTGGGGATGGCTGTTCCACAGCCAAACAGGTTGGTGAGAAGGGGAAGGACTCCCCGGTGGGGTGTCACCTCCCACCAAACCCGCTGCTGTTGTCCCAAGGGCTGAAGCTCCATCTCCAGCTCACACCAGGAGAGTCTGGTCCCCAGGGTCACAGTCAGAACAGAACATCCAGCATCTCCTTCGGTGTGCAGGGCTGAAGGAGATGTTCTCCAGACACGCTCTCCATGTCTGGGACCTCCACCCTGGCAATTCCCACCACAGCAGGGATCATCAGAGCCCAGTAACGAACCACGCATGCCCGAGGCTCAAGAGCTACAGCACGAAGCTGCCAAACAAAGCCAGCATCCCGGTGTTACAACTCCATCAACACTACAAGGAGCTTCTGCCCACAGCCATTTAATTAGGAGAAGCAGGCGGCGTATTTAGAGCACAGCTTTCTGCTTGGTTTGCAGGAACAGCAGCGCAGGGAGGAGGCAGAGCATTAGCGCTGTGTTTCCTAGGAGATTTTCACACACTATGATGGGAGGGGAGAAAAAAAAGACCCACACTTCATGAAAGCTGAAGGTAGTAATTTCACTACCACTTCTGATCTGTTACGCTGAGCTAAACCACTCGTGAAACTCCAATAATGTGCCTTAATTGGGTTTATTTTGTCCTATTCCTCCACATACACGACAAGGTAGCAAAAAGGAAAGAGGTTGCTCAAACAGCTTAAGAGAAGCAGCACGTCTGATAGTGGTACTTCTGGTGGCCAAGTCTGGACTCTGAACTTCTCTCTCAGCGTCTTAAAGTCCCTTAACTTAACAGTCCAAGAGCATTTGGGCAATTATGTCAGGGCAGGTAAGAAATACCCAGTGTTTTAACTGCAGGGGTGACGCCAGCACTGGTTGCTGGGTGGGAGGTGGTCTCACCAATGCAGCTTCACAATCCCAGACACGTTTCCCTGTATTTGGGCACAACCCAGGTCCGACTATCAAATAGGCAAGAACAACCTTTAATCACGAAGCCTTGAACTTTGCTTTAGCAGGGAGGGTACAGATTGCTGCAAACATTTCCCCCATGATTCATCATTTTCTAATATATTGTCCTGAAGCAGCTGCTCCTCTCCTTTCATAATCCTGATTGATGCCTCTTACCTGGGAGGCCACAGGTTCTGAATAACCACAGCATTTCCATCAGGGAAGGAGGGGGAGAGTAGACAAAGCAGATCGGAGGTCATGGACAGGTTCTTGTCCACTTCCCCCCCTTGTATTGAGATTTTCAATTAAACTTATCTTAAATGCTGTGCTCTCCTTTGTCTGCACCAAAGGGGAGGGAGGATGGTGAGGGCAGCAGTTCCCCTCCCGCTCCAGAGCGTGGGAGCCTCCAGCATCCCTGTGCCTGGGGACACTGTTCAGCCCTGATTTCAGCTGCAGGTGCTGGAAGGGGACGTGGGCTGAAGCAGCTGTTGGGGCTGATGCCAAAGCAGCCCAGGCACCCACCTGGCTGGCTGTGGGCTTCCTGCAGGGCCAGCTCTGCCAGCCCCACTGGAGCCCAGCCCCACTGGAGCCTGGGAGTCACCCGTGCGACCAACACACATTTCCTAACAAGGGGTTTATTAAAACTAACACAAGATGCCTCATCTCTATAGGCTGTAGGGCATGAAAATCCCATGCACAGATCAGGCCTCCACTGTATAAAGCAAAATTCAGAACCTAAAGCAAGTACCACGGTGTGAACTGCTGCCTTGGTGGGACTCCTGACCAGGGCAGCTTCTCCTGCCAGGTAGCTGTTACCAGCCTTGTCTGTCTGTCCACACCAGAGCCAACACACATAGATTTCCCCCACAACAGTCTGTCAGGAGAGGACAAGAAAAAGCCATTTGTTTCCAGCCTTGAAATGTAATTTTGGGTTTTTTATTATTGATTTTAAGGCTGTAAATGCTCTGGCTGTGTCTGGTTTTTAAATGCTAATGATGATAACAGCACAAGGAGATGCGGGAGTGGGGAAGGAAATTGAAGCATTTCACAGCTTCCAAAGTCTTTAAACATCCCCGGCTATACAAGGAAACCAACAGGGAGAATGTAAGGATGATAAACAAGTAATTTGCCATCTCGAAGATGCCTGTAGCTTCAATTTTTCCTCTGGCAGTCACCTCTACTTATGCAGACTGTTTCCACGCACATGGGTCAAATGAAAAGACACAGCAAAACAACAAGGAAAAAGCAAACTGTAATAGAGTTATCAGCTGCAATGACACCCCAGGATTGGAATTATTTTATCCCCTGGTGCTCTCCACCAGCCTCCCAGGAGTTTCAGCCTCACCTTGCAGACCATGCCAGGGAGAGAAGGTTGGTCCAACCCCCCAGTTCCCCTCTGCAGGGTTTGGGGGGCCACCAGTTCTTCTGGACATGGTCTGGGGAGACTCAGGGGGTTTTGAGGTCAGGGCTGTTCCCAAGTCACCGGGAGCAGTGAGAAGGACGAAGGGAGTGATGCTCCAAGACAAAGCCACAGCCCCTCCAGGGACAGCAGCTCAGCCCCACAAGTTCATGTTCAAGGCGATATTTTCAAGCACTGATACTTTAAAGCTTAGTTCTTTAGTGCAACACTGTCAGCTTTTGTTATTCCGCTTGCCAATTTTTACAGCTTCACATGGATTTTCCATTAAAATCAAAACTGCTTGTTCTGCCTGGCAGTGTCCCTAACAGGCACCGCTTTGGGGCATTTGCCATGTGTTCAGCATATTTATTTATGCACCCGGACACGCTCTCTAATATTAAGCAGGATCAGAGGTTTTAATTAAATGAAAAAAACAAATCTGAATGAGGGAAAGAGGGGGAGGCAAAGGGGAGACCGACTGACACATCTGGTTTCTAATTACCTTAAAATGATAGAAGCTCCTGCCTTCAGAGCCGTATGACAGATAACGTGCCCAATTATACCACAGTGTTCTCCCTGCGGAGGGCGATGGGAGTCAGAGTGTGAGTGTTGAACCAGGCGTCCATTTAGAGACAGTTTAATATTTGGGGGCATTTCACATGGTTTCAGGATGGACCCAGGGCTGTGCTAAATCCTTCAGCGCTCCCAGTAACGGGTGCAATCGCATCCTCTGCTCAGTGACCACACTGCAGAGACATTTGTTTCCCTAGCAAGACAGGCACCACAAGGTTGTTTTTCCGAGAACTCTTCACAAACATTGTAAGCAGCAAAACAAACCAAAAAAAAAAAAAAAACCACCACCAAATTATATGCAGTTTTCTGCTTCCAAACTCCCCAAGTCTCAAAAAAATGAAGGGCAGTCCTACATGGAGATAGGTCAATGGCAAGAGCGAGCTCTGCTTTTAAAGGTCTTGCAGTCTTTAAGAACTGGAAAGTCTCAGCAGTTTTCAGGAGGTGGAAGTCACTGATGGCTTAGTTTTGACAGAGAGTTGGCTTTAAAAGTAGCATTAGACACCAGGAACTCCCAGCCCTCGTTCCTGCCCTCAGTCTTTCCAAGGAGATGATCCCAAGCTGCTGCAAAGCAGTTGCAACACCGTTAATTTTACAGCGTCTGAACCAGCCCAACATGACCAAAACTTGCTTTTTCCTGACCTGAACCACAGGAGGCATCTCAGTGATTAAATGCTAAAGAGGGACCGAGTACGCTTTGTGCTGTCAGCAATACAAGTTTAACACCATCGCATACCACAAATAAAATATTTGTGTTGAAAAGTGAGCCAAATCAGCGTATAAACCCAAGCCAGCACATTTCATTTATTTATTTAAGCAGCGAGCTACCCACAAAGCAAAGTCACCAGCTCTTTTGCCAAGTGATTTAGCAATCGCAAACCCCCTACCTCTGTGCTCTTCAGTAACAGAGATGCTGGTAATAGGAACAGCATTTTATAAGCGATGCTTCACGGTGTATTGATGCTACCAGCTGCCAGAAATCAGCCCTGTAATACAGCGTTACCTCGACAAACCAAACGTTAAGAGCTTAGAAATGCAGTTACGTGGTCCCTCACCCCAGCGTCGCACCAGGGGGAAGGGAGGTAACACAGAGCGTGTGACAACAGGGTTTTGGGGCTCAGGTCACTCTGCGGGAGTGATAACCAGCTGGCAGAGCCCTAAGGGTGACACTGTACATGCATCCTCCCTCCAGAAATACAGAATCACATGGGGTTGGAAGGGACCTCTGGAGATCATCTAGTCCAACCTCCTGCCAGAGCAGGTCCATCCAGAGCACGTCCCACAGGAATGTGTCCAGGTGGGGTTTGAATGTCTCCAGAGAAGGAGACTCCACCACCTCCCTGGGCAGCCTCTGCCAGGGCTCTGCCACCCTCACAGGAAAGAAGTTCCTCCTCATGTTTAGGTGGAACTTCTTATATTCAGGTTTGTGCCCATTTCCTCTTGTCCTGTCCCTGGGCACCACGGAAAAAAGACTGGCCCCATCCTCCTGACACCCTCCCTTTAAGTATTTATAGGTGTTGATCAGATCCCCCTCAGCCTTTTCTTATCCAGACTAAAAAGCCTCAAGTCCCTCAGTCTCTCCTCATAAGGGGGATGTTTCAGGGCCCTCATCATCTTTGTAGCCCTCTGCTGTCCCCTCTCCAGCAGTTCCCTGTCCTTCTGGAACTGGGGAACCCAGAACTGGACCCAGTGCTCCAGCTGGGGCCTCCCCAGGGCAGAGCAGAGGGGCAGGATGACCTCTCTCCACCTGCAGGTCACACTCTTCCTGATGCACCCCAGGATGCCATCGGCCTTCTTGGCCACAAGGGCACATTGTTGGCTCATGGTCACTCTATTGTCCACCAGGACTCCCCCAGGTCTTTCTCCTCAGAGCTGCTCTCCAGCAGGTCCCCCCCAACCTGTCCTGGTGCAGGGGGTTATTTCTCCCCAGGTGCAGCACCCTGCACTTGCCTTTGTTGAAGTACATCAGGTTCCTCCACCAGGCCCACAAACCACCCAAGCACAAAAAGATGGGTTACCAGAAAACAGCAACATTTTCCTCATCCTGCAACACCTCCAGGCTCCACTCCCCAGGGCTGGGATTGTGGGGAAACAGCCTAAATACCTCCAGCTGGGGTGGGGTGGGGCTGGGATGCCCAGGCACAGGTGGACCATCACCCCCCCTCCCCGGGGCTCCCAGAGCAGGCAATTCCCGAGCTGCCGAGTGGGAGAACCCAGCCCTGGTTTTGCTGAAGCACATAGAGCCTGGCAATGCTAGTGATGTGTCAAAACATCTAGGAAACCAGTGAAAGAAAAGGGTTTTATTTTTTAATCCATCCACTTGAAAAATTTCCTTGGCACGCTAATCTCTCTCTCTAAAGAAAATGAATTTCTGTTTCGCAAGGATCATTTTTCCTTCTTTTGTGAAAGAGCATCACTTTCCTCTGAGCGCCTTTGCAGGAGGATTCTCCCCGCAACTGAACTTAAGTAAATCTGGAGTAAAAGCTCTAGCTCCAAGGGAATTGCTCCCAAATCAAACTGGTGTCAGCAAAAGCTGAGTCTGTCCTCAAAACCCTTTAAATGTTTCTTTCTCTCTGCAGAATCTACCCTTCCATCTCTGCCTTCATCTTAGCTTTTCAATGCCTTGTCGTTTTTTTGGTTTTCTTTTGCACTGCCCTCTATTAATCTTCCAGAAAATCAGCTGTCTGATCTCAAACATAGAAAATTACATTATTCACTGAAATACATTCCCATCCCTACCTCTGGCACCTCAGCCAGGCGCTCTCCGTGATGGGTACTTTATATCCATAGGGGCTCTTATAAGGATGAATGTCTTTTAATTAGATACAAACTGCGCTCATTTATGGTTATTAGAGGTGATCTGCAAATCTTTACTCAGCAAATAGCAGCCTTCTTGCAGGCAACTTAATTGTAATATCACAGCCAGTGAGCCAGAGCGGGCTCTGCGAGCAGCAAAGCCTGTCTCAAGCAGACAAGAGCTGGGGAGAAGCCGGTGTCGGTGGTTTCTTTTGTTCCCTGCTGCTGTCTTTCCCCAGCAGAGAAAAACCGCTGGAAATAGGTGGGTGGCTTTATTTCTTATTGACAGAATTAAGTTGCCAGTAGGGGAAAACCAAAGCCTCCACGTTGCAAAACAAACGTGAAATTGAGTATATACACCCAAACACATGTGTATTTATATAGGTATGAAATGAAAATGTTTTGCAATCACACACCATGTGGGAAAACACACTGAAGGCTGAGAAAAGAGTGGGAAGGGAAGATCTGGAGAAGATGCAGGTGAGGGGGGGCCGAGCTCCCGGCCCCAGCTCTGCCGAGGCAGGCGAGATGTGTGAGCGTTTCAGCTGGAGCTCCGGCTGTATTTTCAGCCACACAATTTATAGTGCATTTGTCCTTTGACTAAGGGTGTTTCTGCCATTCGTTGCTGCTCCTCTGGCTCCCACCTTTGCATGAAGCTGCAGCTGCCGAGACCCCTCCAGCTCACTTCTCCCCAAGGCTCTGCAGAAGAGGGGACACAGGGGAGGAGGAGGGAAGCGCAGGAGGATTCCCAGCCTTTGGTCCCTGCTCGGAAATCACAGTTGGTAAAAGCCCCGGGATCACAGCTCCGGAGGGAACGGCAGGAGGGGACCTGTGTCTCCCCTGCCCGCTGCAGCCTCCGGCAGAGCCGGCGCGGTGGAGCCTGGAGGCTGGGGCCAGCCAGGGAGGGGAGCTGCCAGGCTATAAATCCCAGCCCCAGGCGTGCACACACGGCAGCGAGTGTGACAGTGACCGAGAGCCACCGCCGGCAGACAGCCGCCCCGCTTCCCGCAGGGACACGGACGCTCGGACACCGCTCACCTGGCTTTGACTATTCTTGGAATGAAAAGGCCAAAGAGATGCAGCCTCTGTAGCGTTTTCTGTCATTTTTGCTGCAGCAGAAAGAAGCAACAGAGAGGACTCCCCTTCTCCCTTCAGTTTACCAGGAGAGAGGATGCACAAGATGAGCACTCCAGGGAGAAACAGGGATTTGGGAATGTTTAGTGCAGACGAGAGGAAGATCAAGGACTGAACCAGGGGCTCTTGCACCTCTTTGGTTATCGGGAATATGTGCCTGGAGCATCCCAGCCAGAGAGGGGAACTTCAGCTGCTCAGCACAGGGCTAGTGTGATGCTGAGGAGCACAGGGGAGAGGAGGTGACAACCTGTGCCAGTGGGGAGGACCACAGGATGTCCAGATCCCCCAGCTGGGGGCAGAGGAGCCGGTGCAGCGGTGCTTAGGGGCAGCACTGACCCAGAGAGCTCAGCCCTGGGGAGGTGGGGAAGGGTTTAACAGGCCATCAGAGAGGAGCATTTTAGCTGCCTGTTCTCCTGCAGAGCTTCCTGGAGGGATGGAGCCAGGTTGGGGCTGGAACGGCACCCATCGCAGCTGGCCTGGGCACGGCCAGGGGCTGCTGAGCCCCCAGACCCTGGCAGGGGACCCCAACCTGACCCTCCTGCACACCCGGGATGAGGAGCTGGCCAAGGCAGAGGTCGGGGTGCTGGCCACCATCCTGGCTGTCGCGACCGTGGGCAACGTGGGGGTGCTGCTGGCCATGTACCGCCTGAGGAAGAAGATGAGCCGGATGCACCTCTTCATCTTGCACCTGGGGCTGACGGACCTGGGCGTCGCGCTCTTCCAGGTGCTGCCGCAGATGATCTGGGAGGTGACCTACCGCTTCCTGGGGCCGGACCCGCTCTGCAGGGCAGTCAAGTACCTGCAGGTGCTGAGCATGTTCGCCTCCACCTACATGCTCATCGTGATGACCCTGGACCGCTACATGGCCGTGTGCCACCCGCTGCGCACCCTGCAGCAGCCCAGCCGCCAGGCCTACGTGATGATCGGGGCGACGTGGCTGCTCAGCTGCCTGCTCAGCCTGCCCCAGATCTTCATCTTCTCCCTGCGGGAGGTGCGCCAGGGCTCGGGGGTGTTGGACTGCTGGGCGGACTTCAGGTACCCCTGGGGAGCCCGAGCCTACATCACCTGGACCACACTGTGCATCTTCATCCTGCCCGTCGGCATCCTCACCGTCTGCTACAGCCTCATCTGCTACGAGATCTGCAAGAACCTCAAGGGCAAGACCCAGAGCGGTGGCCCTGGCACGAGGGGACCCACGGTGGCCATCCCTCCTGCTCCCTGCTCCTCCGAGAAGAGCGGGCAATGCCCCAGCGGGCAGCACTCACGGGTGAGCAGCGTGAGGACCATCTCCCGTGCCAAGATCCGCACGGTGAAGATGACCTTCGTCATCGTGGTGGCCTACGTCGCCTGCTGGGCGCCCTTTTTCAGCATGCAGATGTGGTCGGTGTGGGACGAGGATGCTCCTGATGACGGTGAGTAGTGGTGGGGATGGTGGGCTGCAGCCCAGAGCAGGCACAGAGTGTGCCCATTGCATTTTTAACAAACAAAATCTGTCTGTTATTTTGTCACTTTAAAAATCGTGGGGAAGGCCACAGATCAGCTCCCCAGTGGTATTTATAGAAAGCAGTTTATAGAGTCAGATCATCACTTTCAGCCTAAAAACCCCTGAAAAGCACTGGCTTCTGATTATCACCTGTAGGGACACTTAAAGATGTTGTGGGCACATTTTTGCCATGTGTGTCTCTTCCCTCATGTGGGAATTTGCTTCAGGAGCTCCTGTATGGAGCTCACTCTTGGTACCTGAGTGAAGGGAGGGATTTAACTGTGTCTACTGCTCCCATCCTCTGCTGGGATGGCTTTGGTGTGCTGCTGGAGCAGGTCCTTCACGTGGAGCATCGAGTGCCCTCAGGCTTTTGCTGAGCCAGCTGCTGAGGCTTCAGAAGTGGATTTCTGATTTCAAAGGTTGACTTTTTCTGGAAATTTTCAGTAGCTCTGCTAGCCTGTCCGTGGATAGAAGGAACTTTGTCCACAGAGATTGAAAGGCCTCTGGGAGGTGCTTTGGCCAGAACACAGGGTGGGTCTAAAAGCTGCAGGGTCTCACCTCCCAGCACATCCCCATTACAGCACATCTCCTACCTACCACCCTCAGCCACAAGCCCAGCTCTGCCTGCCACGCTGCAAACTCTCCTACCCCAAGAAATGCCAGTCAGATGGGATGGGGATGGGACAAAGGACACGTGGCCGAGCCAAAAAGAGCCCCCCAGGTCCTGCCCATTGCAGAGTGGGACCTGCCCAGCCTGGTGGATGTTTCAGCTCTCTCTCTTGCCTTCCCAGAGTCCACCAACGTGGCTTTCACCATCACCATGCTGCTGGCCAGCCTCAGCAGCTGCTGCAACCCCTGGATTTACATGTTCTTCAGTGGGCACCTGCTGCAGGACGCGGCTCGCTGCCTGTCCTGCTGGGGTGGCCCCCGGCCCGGGCTGCGGAGACAGGTCTCCACCGGCAGCCTCTGCAGCAGGAAAACCACCATCCTGAGCCACAGCCACCACGCCAGCCCCACCGGCCTCCCCCTGCACGGGGGCAGCACCAAGGACTTCTACCCACCCTGCGAGGAGGTGGTGACCGAGTCAGGCACGCTCTAGACTACGGTGGTGGCCGGTCCACGGGCACATCCCTCCATGGAGGATGTGACAGCACAAATATTGTCACCGTGGACGTGTCTCTTCCTGCCTGGTAGCACCTCATTTTGCAGAAAGCTGTGTGCTTAACGCTGAAAGCATCACCGTCTGTCTTGCCCTTGTGTGGGCTCTGCTGCAGTGAGCATCGGGGGAGATGGACAGAGCCCCATCAGCATCCTCCTTCCTTGGACGTTAGGAATCTTCTTGCTGGCTGCTCTCCTCCAGGAACACCTGGTACCCACCAGGGATGCTGCACCAGCGCATCTTCTCTGAGGGACCCAAGCTCTGGGTGTTTCACAGATGCCAGCAAAGCAGCCTGAGCACAGCAGGAGGCAACGTGGCTACATCTGCTCGAGAGCTGCCTGCGAGCAAGTCCCTCATCTCCCATCCTCAGGGCTTTGCTGGCAGAGCAGAGAAGGCAGATGCAGCTTTCCCGTGCCCTGGGGCGCAGCACAGGCTCCCCCCTTCGCTCCCCGGCATTGCCCTCTGCAGACAGGCAGCTCTGGGGCCAGACCCCCTGCCCACCTCCCCCCGGGGACAGGGATGGGGCTGGAGCCAAAGCCACGGGGCAGAAACGTCCCCTCCTGNCTGGGGTGCAGCACAGGCTCCCCCCTTCGCTCCCTGGCATTGCCCTCTGCAGACAGGCAGCTCTGGGGCCAGACCCCCTGCCCACCTCCCCCCGGGGACAGGGATGGGGCTGGAGCCAAAGCCACGGGGCAGAAATGTCCCCTCCTGTCACGCACAGCCCTCCTGCTACCGCACAGCAGCATCGCACCGCGCTGGTGTGAACACCTGAAACACATCACAGACACCACCATCCAGCTGCTGGCAGTAGCCCTGGCCCAGCTCCAGCTTGCCCAGGCAGCTCCTGCCTCCCTCCCTCCCTCCGCACCCCGACACCCTCCATCAGCTTCCCTCGCAGCCCCCACCCCTGCTCCGGGCTGCCCTGCACCCCTTAAAGAGCTGCTCTCAAATGGCTGCTGCTTTTGTGGTCTTCAGGAGAGATCAGAGTGCCAGAACCACCCAGGGCTGGGGGATGGCTGCAGGGAGCTGGGGGCAGAGAGGAGAGGTGGCCAGGGGTGAGCCATGCCCTTGCAGCACCGTCATACCCCCTGCCCTCCTCCCTGCATATTGTGGGAAGCTCTCTTCTCCCCCAGAAGCTGTTTTATTTAAGAAAAAAAGCAGGAGGGAGGCAGGCAAGAGCATCCCTTTGCTCTGGGAGTGCCCCAGGGAGCACCCAAGGTACCGAATTCCCCACAAGCAAGGTGCATTAATCCTTCTGTTATCACAGGCTAAATCTGTAAAAATAAGATATTACAAATAAAGTTTTTTTAACTCCTAAATTATTTTCACTTTTTAATCACCAAGCATTTGAATCAGATTTTCCCAGAAACTCCCACTAGCTGGTTTTGGCAGTTCCATGAAGACACCTCTCCTGGCCTTCAGGGATGTTTCCCTGAGATGGTTTGGGGTTTTGCACATTTTCCTTCACGTGCCCTTCAAGTTGGACCCAAACTGCACAACAAGGTCATAAAACCAGGAGTGCCTGGACACCCCCACCCCCCCCGGGTCAATACCAAATCAATTGTTCCCACAACCTTTCATTAAAGCCCATCCCTGCTGAGCAGATCTGAGATGCACTTGGGGCAGCTCCATCCCTGGGAAACAGCAGCTCCGTCCCCCAAACAGAGCTCCCAGTTATTGCGCAGCTCCCCTTCCCAGCACTTTGGAGGTTTATTTCTTGTAAAATCATAGGTAACACCCTGCAGAGTGATGGGAAGGAGCTGGCTCTGTTGGTAGCAGTGATTTGCTGTGGCAGAGCGAGGACAGGGAGCCCCAGCCGTGGGCACTGGTTCTCCTGGACCTCAGGAGCATGAAGGTGACCTGGCAGATGTAATCACTGACAGGCAGGGGATGCAGCACCTCAGAGAAGATAACAGCCTTCCAGCATATTCCCTTCACAATCCCAAGCTTATCTCTGCAAGCTGGAGAGCCCTCAGCTCTGTTTTGCTAGAGAAAATTACAGTGCTGGACCTCGAGTCCCTGGGAAATTACCCCAATACTTAAGGAAAACGTGCAACCTGGTGGCAGATGGCAGCGGGGACAGTGGCGTGTGCCCCAGCCCAGGACACTGACCCCCCCATCCTCTGTACCCAGGGCATTTGGTGCAGGGACAAAGCAGGAAAATCAGAAGGTGGGAGACAAGGAATATCATCCCTCCCCATGAGGTACAGAAGGATTTGACTTGCCTACACTCACATGGAGACCTGTGCTGTGGTCTCATCTGGTCCAGTCCTGTCCCTCTACAGCCCAGAGGCACCAGCAGCCAGCCCAGCTCCTCCAGCTGAGGAGGTGGGATATATATTCCCCAGGAAGCCCCTGGCCCTTTGCCAGCTGGGCTGATGCTTATGGCTTTCAGCTGGGGAAGAAGGTCCTCAGCACAGCCACCCTCCTTCCCTGGCCCTGGCATCCCCCTGATGCATGGCTGGGGGTCAAGCCACCCTCGTGGCCACCCCAGCCCCAGCGACAGCTCTGAGGGCAATGGGGACTTGGAAAGGCTTTTAGCATCAAAGGAAAAGAGCGCAGGGGAGGGCGATGAATCAGGGCTTATTGAGCAGTCAGGGCAAAGCCAGCGGAGAAACTGTATTTAAAAGTATTTTATGACACCAATCAGCAAAGAAAGCATCATTCAGAGGAGATGCCAGCTGGGTTGGGTGGATATTTTGAAGACTCCCTGAACTACATCACATTTTGAGGGGCCAGGAGGAAGATGTTTCATT
>JAHREE010000307.1:240443-295806 GCA_033628505.1 Tringa tobata | reverse complement strand
TGTCCTTCTCTGCCCTAGATCTGGGACACGGGGGGACAGGAGAGATTCCGGTCCATGGTGTCGACCTTTTACAAAGGCTCGGACGGCTGCATGCTGGCCTTTGACGTGACGGACAGGGAGTCCTTTGAGGCCCTGGACAACTGGCGAGATGACTTCCTGGAGAAGGTCATTCCAAGGGAGCAAGATTTCCCCATGGTCGTGCTGGGGAACAAAATAGACCTCTGCGATCGGGAGGTAAGGGTGGAGGAGCCCGGGGGGTGTGGATTGGGATGCCTTAGTGCCCCAGCAGCCTATGAGTGCTGCTCCTCCTCCTGCAGAACCATCCTTCTGCCCATGGTCATGTGGAAACCAGGGCTCCCAGGCAAGGAGCCGCCTCCCCCGTGCCCCTTGGAGGCAGAAGCAGCATCCCCCCGCTGCCCTTCACAGCAGACATTGTCCCCACTGAAGGCAGCAGGAATTTAGCATCTCAGAGAGCTGCCTGCACTGCACGGGCTGTGTTGTGGCTGCATCCTCCTTTCCCGTAGGTCCCCAAGGAGACTGCCTCAGCCTGGTGCAAGGAGAAAGACATCCCTTATTTTGAAGTCAGCGCCAAGAACAACATCAACGTTGCGGAGGCTTTTGAGACCCTGGCGAAGCAGGCGCTGTCGACGGTGAGCATCGCTCCTGGGCCGGCAGCGGGGCAGCGGGTGGGAGCTGGACTCAACCCCTGGTGGGAGCCGACCCGACAGACCCTCAGAGCCCCCCTCCTCGATGCAGAACATCTTCTGTTCTCCACCTGTGGGACAGCCCCAGGAAAGAGAAATGCACCAGCGTTCGGTTTCTTAAAATAGATCTAAAACAAGTCAGAAAAGAGTAGGAATTGCTATTTCTCTCTGCCCGTGGTGACAGGGCGTGTGGCACCACACAGCGCGCCAGCACTGTCCTCTAGTGGCCAGCCCGTGGGGACATGCATGTCCCCGAGCCACACAAGTGGGGTGGCCCCACTCCTTGGCCGAATCGGGACGGCTTTTCCCTGGATTTTGCTTTTAATCACAAATCAGGACTGACCCTGTTCTCCCTTCAGTCTGCTCAGGCTGGTTCTGATCTGATGTCACTCACCCCTTCTCTTCTCTTTTTTTTTTCCCCAGTATAAAGGGATTTTTGAGAGTTATTTAACCGACTCCATCAAACTCACTCCCAACGACAAGCCCAAGAAGAGCTGCTGCTGACCCTGGGCACACACCGTGCTCCGGGCTGTACCGCACGAACACGGCCCGGGTGTGATGGACCCCACGCTGCCCACGGCTGCCCCGGGGGGGTCCGTGCCCCCTGCCCGCCCCAGCCCGGCCGCAGAGGTTGGCCAAGCCGGGTCACAGGACGGCCACCACTCGATGCAGGTGCCTGCGCATCCCGGGACTTGCTGCTTCCCACGTCTCCGGAGCTGCTCTCCCAAACCAGCAGCCTCCCAAATCACCGCTGCGTCACGGTGGCCCCGTCCCCCTCGATCCGCCACCATCCGGCACCCGAGCGGGCCATCCCCCTGCGGTGACGGTGCCAGGGAGCCGGGCAGTGCTGCTGATGCCTTTCCAGAGACCATGACCTTGTCCCCACGGGTGACCCTTCCCGGTGCGTGGATGGGTGGCCCCACGGTGCTCGCGGTGCATCCGGGCTGTCCTGGGGCTGGTGGCCACGGCACAGGTCTGAGAGCAGCCGGGTCCCCTCCCGGGGTCAGCTGCTGCCAATGTAACCGTCCCGTGCCTCAGTTTCCCCTGCTCTCATGCACACCCCCTGTCAAACACCCTCCACCTCCCGCCTCACTGGTGAGGATCCTCAGTAAAGCACTTTGTCAGGGATTCTTTTTTAAGGAAAAAAGGAAATTAAATATTTCATTTTTATTTATATATGTGTGCGGCAAAACACTCCTGTGGTCCAGCAGCAAGAGGATGGGGTGGGGGCTCCGGGCTCTTCTGCTCTCCTGTGGGCTTTCCTCTGGCAAGGCCACCAGCTCTGAGCCTGTGCCAGCTTCTGGGGGCAGGAGGATACATTTTGGGGATGGATTTTTTTTTTTTTCCAGTGCAAATTTTGGGTCAGGGGAGAGAGAAGGCACCTGGGACATTGTGCAAAGTGGGTGTGCAGTGGTGGCCTGGGGGCCTGGCCGGGGCGGCTGTCGGCAGAGGGAGCCCGATGGGAGCAGAGCCCAGTGGCCGCTTCCCTTCTTGCATCCCTCCTGCTCCAGCTCGGGCACCTTCGAGGAGCTGGAGCTGGCCAGAGGGGTGGCCGTGGCCACCCTGTGCCATCTTCCCTGCCACCTCGGGAGCCCCATCCCCGGGGCTGCAGCCCCCTGCTCGCTGCAGAGCCATAGGAATGGAGGGATTTGGGGACACCCCCAGCCAGACACCCTGCCCAGTGGCTACCCATGGTCTCCATGAGACCTCCTGCCCTCTCGCCACCCATCCACACTGATCCCACTGGTCCCGCAGAGCTTCCCAGGGGCTGTGGGGGCTCTGCCCTGGCATTGCCTGGACCCTCCATGAGCAACAGCCCCATCGTGGCTGTTCCCCACCCGGGACCACCGAGCGGTGACACAGGCTGGGGACAGGACCCACCGGTGGCAGTGGCAGGACGTGGGGCCAGTGGGTGCGTGCGGGCAGGGTGAAACCTGAGCGAGAGCTCGGGGGGCCGCAGTGCTGTAATTAGCCTGCCAGGCTCCAGAGAGGCACGTAGAGATCTTCCCACCCTCCTCCTTACGCAAGGCTCAGCCTGTTTATTTGGGCACCACGCCGCGGGAGAGGATTTGTCCCTTAATATTGGGAGGAAAGGGGCATTAACTATTTCCTCCCTGAGCTCCCCACGCCCCTTCCCCCTGTATCCCCAAGGCAGCTGGACAAGCCGGAGCCCCCCTCACGCTCAGCATCACCCGTGGGATGCAGCCCCCGTCCCGGCGCGGTCGGACCGAGCATCAGCCAACGCACTCGGCCGGTTTGTTTGGACGGCGGGTGTTCACCCCTGTCAATAGTGATAATCCTCCTAATTCCACCCTTTCTCCGGCGGCTATCGGTGCTGGAGGCGGACGCAAACTCCATCCGTTTCATTCCAGCGAGCAGCAATTTGGAGACCCAGAGCTGAGCAGGTCAAATAAATGCACTCGGGGGAGCGGGTGCTCCCTCGGCCGGGGCTGGGCAGCCGTTGGCGTGTGCCCAGGGCTGCTGCCGGTGCCGAAGCCCATGAGCAGGAGCTGGAGCCAGGCAGGAGTTTCTGGCTGGGCTCAGGGACTGTGCAGAGTGGGCTGCCATGGCCAGGAGCGTGTCACAGCACCCGGTCAAGCTGGGGTCAGACCTTCGATCATGGGCACAGCTCGCTCCAAAGCCCTTTACTCTAAAACGCTGGGCTTGAACTCAGGGGGATGGAGAATAGCGGGACCCGAGCACTTGTGTGGCCATGGAGCATCATTCCAGACACAGGAATTAAGGCTGCATAAGAGATTGCATCCTTGGGAGCTGGCAGGATCTCTAGTGGCGTCACCACCCTGTAGAGACCCCGGCTAACACACCTCCAGGTATGCAGCACCATGGCTGGAGCCCCCCACAACCATCCAGCCTTTCTTCTCCCTCCATCCCTCCTGGGAAAGATCACCGGTGTGGTCCTGCCGATCCAACAGCCTCAGGATGGTCGGGGTCAGCCCAGGAATTGTCTCTCCAGGAGGACGGGGAGGATGAGGGGGGGTGGCACGGGGCCAGGCAGGATGCTGGCAGGAGCGGCCAGAGGTGCTAAGCCGGTAACACTATCCCCGGCCGAGAGGTGATAGAGGACAAGGGGGAGGTTTGCGACGATTAACAAGGTCAGCTCGAGATTTTCCCAGGGTGAAAATCAAAGGGGAAAATATTTGCCTTTGCGTGACTCAGTGAGTTCCTGTGAAGCCAGCGGTACCAGCTCACCCCGGCGGGGGACTGGCCCACGGGGACAGTCAAGAAACCAAACCAGCCCGAGCTCTCGCCCTCCCACTGTCCTACCCCACGCGGCCGGATTTAATAAACCAAAGACACTTTCCAGCCGCGCTGCCGGGCTCAGCGCTTCACTCGGCTGGGCTGCACCTCTGCCTTCACAGGTTTTCTTTCACTGATCGAATCTATGCACAAAAATCACTAAAACCCCAGCCTGAGGATGCTGAGCACTGAACAGAGACCGTCCCTGCCCTGACGGCACCCAGAGAGGAGAGGGCTGCCCTCGGGATTGGCAGAATTAGCCCCTGGTGCTCACTCCAAGCCCTGGACTGCAGCTCCCTTCGGCGCTTCCCAGGTTTAAGGACTCCTAACAGCTCTCCCACCCTCCGCCATCCCAGGTGCTCCAAAAATGCAGCGTGCGCTCCGTTTTATCTCGTGGGACCAGACTGGTTGTGTTCTGACCGGTTCCAGGTGTGGGAGAGTCTGGTTCGAGCCCAGGGATTTGCCTTGCAAACGGCCCCTCGGCAGGGCTGACCCACGGCGGCTCCTCCGCAGCCTGCGGGGACATCCCAGCCCCCCGGGGACATCCCAGCCCCCTGAGGACAGCCACCAGTGTCCCTCCACCCCAGCCTGCGGCACCCGGGGCTGGCCGGGATTAAATTCTCTTCCTCAACTCGCGAGCATTTAAATGAAGCACCTTAAAATCTGCAGAGCAGGTTTATAAAGAAAGTCAAGTTTTCCTGTTCCGAAGGAGAAGCCCCCTTAAGCTGGAGCTGGGGTTGAGAGCAACCAACGCTCCAAACACAATGAACCCCAGGGGCTTGAAGTTTCAGGTAACCCCTCAAGAGCTGCAAACATAAGGCATCAGGCAAAGCCTTACCTCTGCCCTCTGGTGCCACCGGGCAGCAGGTCTGCAACTGCCTGCAGAGCGTGCCAGCCCAGGTTTTTGCTGGCCACACGTGCCGTGCCTGGCTGTGCCCGCTCCCTCTCGCCGGTGGCAGCCCCAGCCCCGTGCGGGTCCCATTTGCTCATTAACGAAGGGTTTGGCACCGTGGTGTGGGACACAGCCGGGCACCATGGGACACAGCTGGGCACCGTGGGACACAGCCAGGCACGGAGCAAAGCCGGAGCATCCCGCAGGGCGCTGGCACCCCCTGCTCTGCCGCACACGAGCACTGCTGATGCTATTAATTATTTCTTTGTTTCCTCAACCATTGCCCCATTATTCCACCTCAACCGACCAGCAGTGAGCCCCTTGCGGGTGACACTAATGGGATACGTGTCACTGTCCCCCCTCGACTTCCAGGGACACACAATTAGCCCCCACTTGGAGCAGAGTCAGGTGGGAGCAGACGCTGTCCCCTCGCCCTCTGCTGCACTGTCCATCTACTCATGGCAAATATTGATGCTTCTCCTTCAAACCCACCACACGGGAGGTTTTTCACCACTTCCAACTCTGACAATTCCATGATTCCGTGATCCCAGCTGCAGTGAGTGTCCCTGTGAGGGGTCACACGGGGCCACGGGGCTCTGCCTGGCCCCGGGGGCTGCGAGCGGCGGGGCCGGGGGACACAGCAGGTCTGCGAGCTGTCACGTAGAGAGGATTAGGGGCTGTGGCCATCCCCAGTCAGCCGAGGTACCTGCTGAAGTCAGCAGCCAGCCTGAGCCCCGGTGTCCCCCAGCCGGGTGAGGGACAGCAGTAAAGTGCAATCTGCTGGGACTGGGGGGGAGTTTGTTCCAGCCATCCCGGCAGGGGGCTGCTCCGTGGTCCCGTGGGGCACTAGGTATGGCACTGCTCTGCTTGGAGGGTCTTCCACCCCTCGCCGCAGTCGATGGGCATTTTGCAAAGCCCTCCAGAAACACCGAGAGCTGTGGTGAGGGTCCCGTGGGCAGGCAGGGGATGGGCAGGAGTAACGGCAGCAAAAGCAATATGGAAAAGTCCAGGAAGGACGGGTTTCACCAGGATGGGACGGCTCCCTGGGCAAAGGGCCAGCACAAGGCCAGGCATAGGTGGTGGGCAACTTGGTGGTGATCAAGGTAGGACCAAGCAGTGATGCTTCCTGTGGGTGGACATTGTCTTCACTAAGGAATTTGGTGCTATCTGCACCTGGAGAGCAGGAGCAGCTTCAGCCTCCCACTGATGTCTACCTGCTGCCCAAGGAGGAGATCACCGCCCCCAAACTCCCTTGCTTTTGGCTTGAGATGGGCCAGACTCTGTTCTGCATGAACAAGCAGCTCCTCAGAGCATGGACAGATGTGAACCATGGTCAGCAAGGGGAAAGTGCAGACATACTTCTCCTTGCTGTGCTGGCTGAGCACCCTTGGGTCTTGTGAAGCACAGCCTGCATGAGGCCACCAGCATCCCTGGGGACATGGCCAGACCAGATCAGGAGCCAGGGATGTGGACCGGGAGCTGTGGACCATCCTCTGAGCTCTGGGTGAGTCACAAGGCGGGGAATCTCCCACCAGATTTCACCCAGGCATCGCATCCCTCTGGCCTGAAATGATTTATTCAGCTTTAATCGCCCGCTGCCCGCCGACTCTTTCCAGCCAGCCTGAGCTGGCTCCTGGCCTCGTGCCACCGGCTCCTGGCCATCGCTGCGGCACGGCAACACCCTGCCTAAAACTTTTGGGGAAAAAAAACAAAAAAAGGACAAGCGGGCTGCCGGCGCTTTCATCTAAAAAGCTGGATCCTGATCTCTCTAACCGGGGGCGACAGGAGCTGCATCGCAGCCATCCTGGCTTTAAACACCTGGGTACTCCTGGCGATATTGACCTCAGAGCCCTGAACAATGAGACGTTTTATTTTCGCGGCTTATCTCCCATCGCTGAGGTTCCAGCATTTTGGCCTTAATGAGTTGCCCAAGGCCACACAGCAGGCGGCCACGTACCAACGCCACGGCTCCTGCTCCCCTGGGACCACGTTCGCTTTTTGCCCACAGCCCCCCCGGCCCCCCCTGGCTCTGTACCACCTCGCACAAACGCTGCTGTCAAGGAGGGAGAAGCTACGTGCTGCTGAGCTTCTCCCAGACTCCTCCACACACACACATACCCACATTTTTGGGGGAAAGATTCCTCTTTTTTTAGGAAAAAAAAAAAATCGGAAAATCTCTACTGGAATTCAATTGTTTGTGTGAAACAAACTCATTTTGGTTGACCCTCCTAATTCACCGAGTGGACAGCAAGCCCTGAGGGGGGATGCAATGAGCGGTGGGGGGGAGGCAGAGCCCGGAGCCAGCCCTGAGACGGGATTCCAGGAGAGCGGGACCCTCGCCTGCGGGCTGGGGGGGATCTCAGGAGGCCCCCACCGCCCCGAGCTGCGGTGACACCAGGCATTTTTGACTGCAGGTGTGGGCTGGGGCTGCTCCCCACCCTCGCCCCACCGCTGGGCGCTGCTCCTGGGCCTTGGGCAGACCTTGCTGAGCGCTCCCCGGGAGAAGGCAGCTATCTTGCACCTATTTTACAAATAAGATAACAGCCCTTGCTCAAGGTCACCGGAGGCAGAGCTGGGAAAAGGGCTGTCAGGAGAGCGCCGTCCAGCCTCAGCACTTTGCCAAGGACAAAAACAGCCTGGCGTCCATCATGCACAGCCCATGCCTGCTCCACGATGCTCCCCGGGGGCTGCCCCTGCGCTGGGCAGGGTCTTCTCGGGGGTGAAGATTGCTCTGGAGGTCCTTGGTGTGCTCCAGAGGGACATCAGAGCCGGTGGGGTTGACTCTGACCAGCAGAACATGCTCTGCTGCCTGAGCCAGGATGTCTTACGCTGCAAAGCCTTCAATTTGAGGATGCACTTGCACAGTGTGCTCGTGCCAGCCCTGCTGTTGTGGCCCAGGGCTCCCCCGTGAGGAGGTCCCTCTCTGAAGACAAGGGCCAGGACCAACGTGGTAGGGCTTGATCAATAGACACGTGCAGGGGACACTGTCTCATCAGGAGGCCACCCCTTCCCTTGCCTTTGAAGATGTTCCTGCAGGGCTAAGGCAGGTTGTGAAGGCCATGAGCAGATGGACACGGCAATTCCCTCCAGCAGACAACCAGAAAGTTGTGGTGCTTCTCCCCAGCTCTAAGTTCACACCATGAAATCACCTGTATGAAACGTCCACATGGTGCGGAGCCATAGAGGGGCAGCTTTGAACCTCCCGACGCCTTTCTGCATTCCACCCTTTATTTTGGTGCTGTAAATAAATCCCGTTGTCTCCCTCTAGGACATTGTGTTCCTCATTCCTCCCCGGATAAAGCCGTTGACCCCCTGTGCCAGCTGGTGACACCAACCGCCCGTCCATCACCGGAGGGGGAAGCCTGGGCAGTGTTAAAAGCCGGCGGTTCCCTTTCAGGCCAGCCCCGTGTCTCCATCGCCTGGCACCGCGGAGCCGGCGACTCGGCCACGTCTGCCAGGGAGAGCGTGGCATCCGGCCCGAGCCCGGGACCTGCATTCCCCGGCGAGAAGGAAAGGGTGATAACCAGCCCTGGGAATCTCGCCGTTCCAGCCAGGCTCTGTGCGGTGACACGTGGCCCCCGTGGGTGACGCTGCTGGCTACGCTGCGGGTACCCAGCGGGGACCAAGCCCTGTCTGCCCTCCAGGAGATCAGAGCATCCCACGGCACTGGGCACGTCCAATGCTCCGTGAATGGCCACCTCATACCTCATTCCTCATTCCTGTAGGAATCTGGCAGCCCCGATCTCTGCTGTCCCCTCTGGCTAGGATAGACTAGGGATTTCAAGAGCTCCTGAAGGGACAGACAGACAAACAGCGACGCAGGACACCCCACCGAACTTCAGATGTCCCCTGTGCAAGTGTCACAGCCTGAGCTACATGGAGCAACAGCCCCTCAGGACCTTCCAGGTCCACCTGGAAGTACCAGTGTCTCTCCAGTGACCACAAAGTCTCCACCTGCAGCACCCCCATCCCAGCCCCTGGCTCCCACCCACGACCGGGGCTCCACCAGACAGTTTGCCCAGTTCCTTGGCAAAACTGTCTGAAAGCAAGAAGCAGCTCCGTCCACAGGTCTCAGGGACGGAAGCCAGGGGGGGTGGAACAGGCTGCCTGCAGGTCCCACCACCAGCAGAGCTCCCAGGAACCAGCCCCCTCCGCCCTGGGGGCTTGTGCTGCCTTTCCCCGCTGACTCTAACCTTGGGGCTCCAAGAAAGCTTTCTCATAACTTACAGCAGTAAATTACCACTGAATTATTGCCCTCATTAAGTGCAATATAGCTGCTAATATTAATCATCTGCAAATAAATCCACACATTCCAGCACTTGGTATGCTGTTATCAGACCAGAAGATAAACAGCTCAGCAGTCCGTGCACCCAGGGATCCATGTTTGACCCAGGGAAATCCCTCGGGTGTCTTTCCATCTCCCAGTGCCTCCCAGATTTCTGGGCAGCTTGGTGCTCCCCGGACGGTCCTCTGTGCCCTGCACATCCTCCTGGCCAGGCTGTTGGTGGACACATCCCAGCAGAGCAGCTTGGGTCACGCACGGCGAGTTTGGCCAAAACGGAAAGATGCAGAATCAGAGTTTTATTTATAGTTACCGAAAGTGGAATTTGACCAGGAGTGCACCTCCTGTTGCAAGAAATGCCAAAGGACCATCGGTGGCTGTACGGGGCTGGTTTCTCCACAGGGCAAGACCTTGCAGTTCCCTGATCACACCCACCGGGACTTTGGAACAGCAGCTCCTGTAACGGGGAGCTCTGGGGAACCGCTGGTGACCCTGCCCGTGCGGGAGGGACATCTGGTCATCCCCTTGGGCAAGATTATCTCGCACAGGATTGAGAACTTCCTTGGGTTTTGCCAATGTTGGGTGGGCAAGAGACCCAACCAGTGGGACTTTTGTCCTGCCAATATCGCAGAACAAGCCCCAAAAAACTGCATCACTGGGTGTCTTTGCCCGGTTTGGTTCTGCATCCCAGTGTAACTGCATTTTACCGTCTGTCGGCCAGGGAGACGTTGCCTTGGACATGGCATCCCTGGTCCAAGGGATCTGCTGGTCCCCGAGGTGAGACCTGTCCCCTCTGCCACGTGCCTTGCCTGGGGGACACATGTGCCAGCCTTTGCTGGAGCTCCACATGCACAGACTGGCTGCACCAGCCTCTCTGCTTGGCAGCTTCTCCTCTTCAAAGGCAGATGGCTGTGATTCGAGGGGAAGCTTAAATTCAGGGCTCTGTGGTCCTATTCCAAACCCAGATACTGATCTCAAAACACATTTATCCCCCCCTTCCCTGTGCCCCTGGCCACTTCTCCAGCTCCACAGCTCTGCCCACACTGGGGATGCCAGTTTAGGAAAATGAGGGGGAAAAATCTTTCATTGATGGAGCTCCGCTAGGAAATGTGCCAATTCAATGATGGCAAAAAAGTGCCTCTTAGCATTAGTTGATTGTCCTGGCAGTTTAGCAATGCCAGCATCATCTCTGCAGCAGAGATGCTCTTTCCTCTCTTTCTGTGGTGCCTCGTGAGCAGGACCCCTGTGGCCGGGACCTTCGGGTGCTGGTGTCCTGGGTTGCCTGGATCTGCCCCGTTGAAGGGACCATTGCAGACACTCGTGGGCTGGTCCTCCTGCCATGTCACACGTTTCCGTTTCAAAGGGCTCCACGCATATCAGGCTGCCCTTTAAAAAAAAACACTTGATATGGGTTATTAATATTTACAGGATAACTGCTTGGCAATTATTACCTCTGTCTGTCAGATGGCAATGAATCAGCCCCTTTCCCTCTGGCACACTCCAGCAGGGTGTTCCTCTGGTGTGCTCAGGACACAACGATTGATTTCCATAAGATGAGGTTTCTTGGCAGTAAACACCAATGCCCTGTGCATGCACGAGGTACCAGAGATTTTTACTCTGACAGCCTCTGGGAGCGAGCAAAGGCCACATCATCTCCTTCTCCTGCCTCCCACCCCAGCCATGGCTCCCCCCTCTCTCGGTGCCCTGCCTTCTCTCTCCCCTCTCCCTTTTCCCATCATTTTCCCCATAAACAGGCCAACAAAAGCTCAGAGGTGGCAGCACATCCCACTCGCCCTGTGTCTGCACTTTGGGACTGAGCCTGGAGCAGGGAGGGCAGCAGAGCTGACCCCCATAAACTGCTCGTGCAGAGCTGTCCTTGGGGACCATGGGAGCAGGAAAGATCAGTTCCTTCCACAGCAAATAACCCCCTACAGCTTCCTTCTAGTGACCTATTCCCTCTGTGATGTACCCTGCTCAGCATCTCTGAGTGGTACCCGGCTCCTGCACCCCCAAATCCCTGTGGGAGGAGAAGGACCATGAGCCTGGACACAGCTCGGCACAGCGGTGCCAGCGTGGGTCAGGGACACGGTGACAAGAGGGGACAAGCCCTTGCCCCGAGTCCCAGCTGGCTGCTCCCTGCCAACACGCATGTCACACCGGTGCCTTCTTCGGCTCAAAATGCTGCATTTCCCAAGACGTCAGCAAATTCCCGGGGCAGGGGGTGGACTGATACCTGCCCCCGAGCCTGCGGCTCCCGATGGCCCATCCCGGCACCTCCCCGCTCCATCCCCGTCCACTGCCAGGGGCATCCGAAGAACTTGTCAAACTCTCCTCTGGAGGAGCACGTGGCGCAGGTGTGGCTCCAGCCTGGGGACGGTGCCTGCAAGGCTGATGACAGATAGACCAGCCTGATCCTCATCCCCGCTCCACGGAGACCTTCCACCTCTTCCCCACGCAGGGGGAAAGGCGGGGCAGGGAGCGGGGGCTTCACCTCTCCTTCCCGCTCCTCTCATCCCTTTGAACCTGGGGATAAGAAAGAAACTGCTTTCCCCCTGCCAAGCCCATCTTCCAAGCCCGGGCGGCGGGGTCCGGCGCTGGCACAAAGCGCACCATTGTCCCTTCCAGAGGCGGAGAGTCGGCCAGAGCACAAAGGCCGGGGAGACGCTACCCACCGTGCCGGGAAGCTGGCCCGGGCCAACAAAAGCATCTTCTCTCGCCCCCGAGTCCGAAGGAGGGGGCCCAGGGGTGACGGTGAATATGAGCTATTGTCACCGAGAGCCCGGAGCGTGGAGCGACCTGCAAAGGGGATCAAACGGCCCAAGCCTCAGCGGGAAGGGGTGGGGTGAGGGGGGGACATCCAAAAAAGCCCTTGTCCCTCTTCAGATCTCTCCTTATCTCCCGGGGCTATCTCCTGGGCTTAGCCTGGGTGTACTTGCTTGCAATTACGTCTTCCAAGCCAATCAGGCGCCGAGCACAGCCCTCGGTCCCCTTGACTGGGGTGATTTATAAATGACTCACTGGCTTATTTGAGCACAGACCTCTGCACACCTCCTCGGGAGCACCTCTCTCGGCCCCGGGGTTTTCTCGCCACATCTGCAGCTCCCCTGGCAGAATCGGCCCTTTCTCCGCCCGGCGAGGCGCAGGTAACCCAGCTCCAACAATCGTGCTCTTTGTCTGGGTGGGCGTGGGGGATTTACACTCCCGGTTGCACAGCCACTGGGTGTGAGTTTCAGTATTTGGAGAACTGGTACTTCTTTTTATTTCCCACCCCCCCCTCGCCCCCCTCCCCTTTCGCTTTTTCTCCCTCCTTTTGCAAAGGGGATTTACGGCAGCAGATTTACTCAGGAATTAGCAACAGCAACGATCCAAGAGCTTGATTTATGAAGAGAGGCTGGAAGAGCCAAATATGTGAATTAATTATTGCTAGAATAAATCCTGCCATCTTATCCTGGCTGGCTCCTACTGAGATCGGGGAGGGGGATTTGCCTGGTATCCGAGAGGTAATACCATGAGTACCCTCAGTTTCTGGATCCTTGTTACGATCAGAACTTTCTGTGCACGGGACTATGGAAAGTGGTCCCTGCCCCGAGGATGTCGCAGCCCAAATTAGAGTTTGCCCGTACAGGCACAGCGAGAAAGGATGCAGAGGCCAGTGCCTGGCTGAGGAGCACTGGCTGTGCACAGGGATCAATCCCGGGGAAGGGGTTTTGCTGCACGGGACATCCTGGTGCATGGATGCGTGGCTGAGGACATGCAATCAGATTAGGAGGGAATTTTAAAGCTGGGAATGAGAAGCGCTCCCAGACTGAGACCTGTCAGACTGGGTGCAGGGTCTCCACCTCCTCCCAAGTGCCATTTCATGGGATGTTTAGGTCCAGTTTGGGCAAACTCCCTAAATATATAGGCAAGAGAAAACACCCCCATAAACTGGCTCCACCGCAGTAATCTGCTGTTCACGCAGCTAGGATGCTTTCTGCTCTGCCCTGATAAAATTTGTCCACACTCCACACCTTATTTGTAAGCAAGCTCAAAACTTCAACTAGGGACCTATCCTTCCCTCCCTTGAAGATAACTCCTTGAAGTCACTTTTTTCTTTGCTGGTCACAAAGTCTTTCTGCCCCAGGTCTGAGATTTCCAGTAGAGAAATGCTCTCCCATCCTCTCTCTCTGGGGGAGGATGGACTGGGTGACCCCAGAGGTGTTTTTCCTCCTCCAAGAGCGAAATCGCCGGGGCAGGGAGCGTGTGCTGGAGCGAGCTCTCAGCAGGCATCCCGGCTAAATGTTTGCAGGCAGTGCAGGAATGCTGCAGTCTGCAAACTTTTTAATTCCTTGGGATTTGTGTTGCCCGCTGGCTCTCCAAAGGCGGAGGGCAAGGTCTGTGTCAGAGGCATGTGGAGAGCAGAGACTCGTGGCAGCGAGGGACGCCGAAGTTTGACTTCTCCTTCTCTATAGCGCGCTTCCCAACCTTCCCTCCTCCCATCCCAACGGCTCCCTATGGCGAGGGAGCAGCACGGGGACGGGGAGGACGGACACACCGCTTCCCAGGGGCCAGCCTCAGACGCCGTTACGCTCAGGCACTCCTCTCTGCCTGCCCAGGAGCTGGCAGCCCGGTCCCAGCACCGCTGGGACACACTCAGTGAGGTGACAGCCCCAGGGGACCGCAGGGCCAGGAAGCTGGTGGCTCTGGGAGGATGATGATGGGGCCGTACCCGCATCCCGGAGCGCAGCACCCCGGGCCGTGCCTCACCCAGCCCAGCCCTCCCTCGGCGAGGGGACGGCGCTGGATGCGACGGCAAAAGTCAGAGAGTGAGGGTGGGGTTGAGAACAAGTGGGTTAATCAAACAAATCACGGCGAGAGAGGGCCAAATCTGGGCTCGTTTGCCCCGGTGCCGGTGCAGAGCAGACCCTCCGTGCCCGTGGCATTTGCTGCATTCACAACAGCGTTCAAAAGAGCAGAAGCCGAGCTGCTGAATGTAAGCATTTTACTTAATAAACGCCCTTTGAGCCAAACACTTTGGCTTCACCTTCAGTCGCTGGCAGATGTCTGCAGATCTTATTATTCTGGTTACCAAGTGCAGAGCTAGTTTGGTTAGAAACTCGTGTGAAGTGGTACATCAAACATTGGCACCGGCCCAGCGACGGCAGAACAAGAGCACGGGGCAGCGCTCCTGCCCGCTGCCTGTGCTGGGCTGGGTGGCTTAAAACAAGAAAAGAGCCATCTGCCTTGTGGAAATCACCTATTTAACACTCCAAATATTTAATCTAAACAGAAGGAAAACATTGATTTAATGCCTGGCTGCCCCGTGGCAAAAGTGCAGGAGTGGAGGAACGGGACGGCTGCTCCTGAGGGGGACGTTAAAGCCGAGGCAGCAGCAGGGATGGAAGGAGGGATCTACAGGGATGGAAGGAGGGAGCCGCAGGGATGGAAGGTGGGAGCCACAGGGATGGAAGGAGGGAGCCACAGGGATGGAAGGAGGGAGCCACAGGGATGGAAGGTGGGAGCCGCAGGGATGGAAGGAGGGAGCCAGAGGGAAGCAGAGATGTCTCCTCCCTGCCCCTGCCCGGCCCCCTCTGCACCGCACCAGGGCCAGGCTGCACCTCCCTGCACCTTCTCCCTCCTTTGCCCTCTTCCTCTGGCTTTTGTTCCACCAGCCATCACGATGGTTCCCATTTGTGGAAAATTGGTTGAAACAGCTAAGTTTTGTCTGAACTTTACGGGCTCTGGCATTTTGCCCTTTCTGAGGCTAACAGCTGGTTTTGGGACAGGGTATGTTTCATAACTTATCCATCTGCTCTCCTAGTGTCAGCCTCTTCTACTTCCAAAGGGAAAAGGTTAAGACAAAGTTAAATCTCATGGCCAAATGTTGTGTGGATTCAGTGTGTGGCACCGTGTGTGCAGCCGACTGCTCTGCCCCCTGAAACAGCCACAGCTTCCCTGCTTCTGCCTTTTCCCCTTCCCCAAAGCACTGATGTTTTTACCAATATACTTGTGCCAGAAATGTGGGACTATAAATCTGGCTTTACCACCACAAGGCACTTTCTTCCTGAATGAGTTCATTTGTAGATGAACACTACAGAGCCAAAGGTAAAGCAAAACCAAATCAGATCAAAGCGATTTTAACCGTGAACAAAAAAAAAAGGTGTGTCCCATCAAACGGCCCAGCTGAAGACACTAAACTGAATGAAGGTGCCAGCGTCCCTTGGTGACAAGCTCCTGGTGTGGCCCATCAGCCAGACTCAGTCCTGGGCTGTCCCTGATGCCAGGAGGTCGGAAAGGGTGAACAGCCCAGGAGAGCGGGGGCGGATGGCTGGGCTGAGCAGTGCCCGGCAGCGGAGGTGAATTATACAACATCCTTCTGAAATACCTCAACCGACTGACAGCAGAAACCTCCTTTTTCCTCCTGCCTGCGTGCTTTGCCAGCCCAGCTCAACACCAGAGGTGTGAAAGGGAGAGGGAAGCGGGTGTGAGGCAGGAGGGTGAGGCAGAGTTCAGTCGGGGGGAGCACCCAGCGCTGCGGCTCCCGGCGCTGCAGAGCCAGGCACTGCAGCATCCATCACTGCAGCATCCATCACTGCAGCATCCATCGCTGCAGCATCCATCACTGCAGAGCCAGGCACTGATGCATCTGGGAATGCAGCATCCATCACTGCAGCATCCATCACTGCAGAGCCTGGCACTGCAGCAGCTGGCACTGCAGCTTCAATCGCTGCAAATCCTGGCACTGCAGCATCCATCACTGCAGAGCTGGGCACTGATGCATCCGTCACTGCAGCATCCGTCACTGCAGCATCCATCACTGCAGAGCCTGCCCCTGCAGCATCCATCACTGCAGCATCCATCACTGCAGCATCCATCACTGCAGAGCTGGGCACTGCAGCACCTGGCACTGCAGCCGCCCTGTCCTCCCCGGTGCCATGCCGGTTTCAGGGGAGGAGACGATGGCTTCCTCGCCTGACCTTGTGAGACCTGGGCCCTTTCACCGTGTTGCCCCAGGGCTTCCATGGCACCTGCAGCCGGCGCCGGGAGGCTGGGAGTCGCGGCAGACACGAAGGTGCTGAAGGCACCGGCTCAGGGGAACAGGAGCCAAGACCTTGTCCTGGTGTCGCAACCAAACCCTTGCACCTGCGCTTGCCCTCTCCGGGCAGACCTTGCCTCCTGGGGTAGGGGAGAGCTGCTTTTTATAACCTTTTCTTGGGCAATGGAGCTGGGAGAGAGATGTTTTTAACGAAGATTCACCCAGGATTTGGAAAGGACCCGACCTCTGAACTCCATCTGCTGGGAAGCAATCAGGGAGGAGATCTGCGTGTGCACTGCCCTGTGCGAGGAGCGGGGGGGATGGAGAGGGGGCAGATAAAGGAGGAAACAATATTTCTAGAGGAAACAATATTTCTAGAGCACTGAATTTTTTCTCCCTAAAATGCAGCGGAGACATTCCCTGAATGTCCAGCCTTTGCACTGGGATCAATTTGGGCCCTTAAATTATGCCTAAGGCAGAGATAAGATTGCTTTTTCACTAAATTTTGACTCATGCTCCTTGGACTTGAGTCCCTTCTCAGCGCCCGTGCCAGCACAGGAAAGTGGCTTTATGCCAATGGCTCCTATCAACACCAGCCAGAAATCTCAATGTGACTTTCCTCTTTCCAAACACAGCTATCACCAGCACAGGGACAGAAGATAAGTGCTTAGTAAGTCCATTTGTAAGATGAACATGGGGAAGAAAGGTCCATGGCTGGCAGGCACAGTCTGGTGTGAGCCTGGCAGGGCAGGGATCAGCCACGTATGGACCGATGGGACTCTTAGCTGGTGACTTAGTGGGACAATATCATTCACCCACACCATATTCTTGAAGCAAAGCAGTTCCGCCTTCGTTTGTTGCTTGCTCCAAGTGCCACATCACAGTGATGTACTCAGGGTGCCACAATTTCTCCAAGACCCCAGGCTTGGTGGACTTATCAGTGAGGCCAAACTTCACGTTTCTCAGCATCACCCACTCCAGCCAACACACAGGAGGAACAGGCTTCCTGAGAAGCTTCAATCAGAGGCTCCACACTTGGAGCTTCTCCCCCAGACCTTTATTTCCATGCCCAAACTGGAATAGACCTCTTGAAAAACCTGGTCCCTGCAATGCTGCAACTTACTGGCACTTTGCTTTTCTCCCCACACATGTTGCATCCCTTCGGTGTCCTGCCCCAGCTCTGCAGCTTGCCGTGGTCTTACCCCATCAACCCCAGGACAGCTGGTGTTGCCTTCTGTTCAAGGAGCAGTCACTCGTTCTCTTTAATTCCGAAATCTTAAAGGTTTAACCTGCTGTTTGATCTAGGGCAAGGCCATTGATAAGCCAAGTCAAGAACTTGACTCTGTCCGAGACGCTGACATCATTAGCCTGTTTGTTTAAGATGGAATTTAATCATGGGGATATTTTTCCCTCTATACTTGCCTTGTTTATTATTTTTCCTGATTGCCAGCACTTTCGCTCAGCAGGGGAAATTCATTAAAGAGCTGTGATATAATTGGCTGATTCAGTCTGTCTGATGGCAGGCACGCTGCTTGGCAAGTGATGGAGCTGAGAAATAAAGCTGAGAGAGACTTCTTGCACCAGGAACTCGGGTGGGCTTCTCACCCCTTAGAAGCGTGTTGCTGACCCGGGCTACAAGATATTCACGAGGGAGAACTGGAAATCCAGAGCAGAGCTGTGGGGCTGGGACCTGGAGAAAGGCTGGGAACCTGCTCAGCAACAGCATCTGAAGGCAGGGACATGACTTGTGCAGAGTGACGTGGGAATACCAGGGAAGGGTCATTTATCAGATGGGCTTCTGGCTTGAGTGTAGGGACTGGGAAAGAGCCGAGGACACCGCGCAGTCTCGGCCCACACCCACCCTATCACAGGTAAAGCTTGTCACTGCTCTTGGAAGGCTATCTCTAGTGCCAAGGAGCAGAAGGATGCCAGTGTGTGTGTGCCTGCAGAGGGCACTGGATTAAGTGCCTGGCCGCGCAGGAAGAGGGGCACGTCCCCCTTTCAGCTCCGGAGCCCAGCTCTGTCCCCAAAGACACCTCCCGAGCCAGTGTGGGTGCAGATCAGAGCCTGGAACCAGAAACACACCGTCACTGGAGCCGTTTTACAGCAAACTGCACTTGATTGCCCCTGCGATCACTAAAGTACCCGCTGCAGGAGTGGGGTTGATGACCTCCCTTTCTAAATCCATTACCTTCTATTTGCATAGTGATTCTGTTGACCTAAATTCTCCCAAAAGTTTCGGCTGCCTGCATCATACTTTCCTTCCTGTCCTGGACTGCTGGGTCACTCTGCTACTTCTTACTCATGCCTTCCAGCCCCGATGGCGGGGTACCTGCTTAGCAGTGAGCACTGACATTAGTCCTACAGATGGACATTTTGCTCATCCTGGTTCCACCGACCTTGGTGTCAAGGTGTGCACTGGCTCCAGGGGTACTCACAGTGCCGAGACAGGGGAGAGGAGGACGTGGTGCATCCAAATCACTCTGTAAGCTCTCGGCAACCTGGATGTTTCTTGATGCATTCTCCTGCCTGAATCACCAGTTTTTTCCACCCCCTCTTCTACTCCCGTGTTGGGCAATGACCCACTTAGACACAGGCCATACCACAAATAATTACCAAGATCCTTGTTTTATATCTGACCACTTCCTCCCTCCACCCCCAGCCTCCCCAGTCCATAATGATTCTCCCCTCTTTCCGAGCATCACTGGTCACAGTAAAATAAGGGCACTCTGAAGTTCATCATCTCTCTTTGGTAAGACTCAGATACTGGGCAGGACTAGTCCATCAGGATGTTTTGGCACCTTCATCACTGAAATGAATTGGAAACGGTTATCTTTCTGCACATCACTTCCTAGAATAAACCCGGGACTCGTCCACAGCCTCTCGTGGCAAACGAGAAATAGGGAAGGCGCTGGGTGCAGACGAGAGCCCTCGGCAGCGTGGCAGGAACAGCTCGGAGGGAAACTGCCTCGAATCACGGTGCCAGTATCTGCCATTGCAAACTGTGTCAGGGCTGCCCAGCCTTGCGAAGTCGTGCCAAGCCCGTGGTGAAACTCAGGCATGAGAAAGGTCAAGTGACTCGCCCGAGGCAAAAAGGCAGTCTCTGGCAGAGCCAGGATTAACACCCATGCTCATCTGCCAGGCAATCCGGGATGCGTCCCGGCCCCTTCACACGGCATCGCTCATTAGCATCACCTCAAAATAGCTGGTAAAAACTCCCGGTGCCGGGGAGCAGCAGCCCCCGGTGCTGGGTGAAGCCACTCCCAGGACCTGCCCCTGCACCACGGGGAAACTATTTAGGGTGGAGATGTTCGGGGAGGGCTCCCAGACGCTGGAGGTGTCCAGTCTGTTATACCGCAGGTGGGGCCAGCTCCAGTCACATTCTTGGCTTTGCTTTTTCTTTCCTTTTTTTTTTTTTTTTCTGCGAAAAATTTAAATGATCCAGAGATGAACCACGCCAGGCCTCGCTATGTCATCGAACGCCCCGCGTATTCGGTCAGCCTCTTCGACGAAGAGTTCGAGAAGAAAAGCAGAAGTTACCCCATCGGGGAAAAGCTGAAAAATCTCTTCAGGTAACATAGAATGCTATAGCTGGGGCAAGCGTCAACCAGATTTGGTCTGGCACTGGGATACAATTTGGACCTGGGGATATAGTTCCCATTTTTCTCCTGGGAAATCTTCCCCATGATCTTCAGGGCTTTGATGGATGGAAGGCACAGGAGAAATGCAAATTGTACTGAAGCAAGTGAAACTGGTTGCTCTTTTCACTGCCTCAGCCGTTACGCTGTAAGGCAAATAAGCGGAACACTTTGCACTATGCACAATTCCCAATTTGGGAATTGGGTTTCTGTTTTCCAAATTTATTTTTTTTATAATGAGAAAGGTATAATTGGTGATGTAGGTATGAGTGTGTGGATTATTTCTTTAAGCTTTCCAGCTGGGACTTACTTTTATCAAGTTTCTTGTTAAAAACAGTACTCGGTTTCCTTAAAGAAAGATGATTAATACTGCTGGTCTCTGTCTTGGAAATCTATCTCCATTCCTTGGAAAAATGAAGGCAGTAGTACAGGAAAGAGAGAACATACATGTTAGCAGGCAGAGATGTTGCATTTTCCATTCCAAAAGCAACCTTCTTTCAGACACACCTAGGGGTTTTTGACCAAAGACCTGAAAAAATTTGTATTTGGCTCCATGCAACTGCCCCACGGATCTCTGAGCTGTTTCCTCTCTACAGCTCACCCATCCGATGGGTGTCAGGACCCTGGGGAGCTAAATCCTTCTCTCTGTGCTGGTTCTCCTTCCAGCTGTGGCAGCACTGGGGACCTCCCAGCAAGTCAGGAACATCCCCTCATTAATCCTCCATGGGATATCCAGCTAGTTAACTGCAAGAGCCTGGCACCCGCAGGGAAGGGCTGCGCACCATAAACCGGGCTCAGGATTTGGTGTGGGAGAAAGATTGAGACACTCATACAAATACCCTTCCTTGCTCGCTTCCTTCCCAGCTCACTTCCTTCCTTCCTTCTTTACTTACTTGCATTTATTTTTTTGTCTCCTCTAGATGTTCCACTTCCAGATTAAAACACGCCCTCTTTAGCCTGTTCCCAATACTTGTGTGGCTTCCCAAGTATAAAATTAAGGACTACATTTTGTCTGATGTTCTCGGCGGGCTCAGTGCGGGGACGATTCAAGTGCCACAAGGTGAGATGCAATGACTTTCTTGGTCACGGAGAAGGAATTGCCAGTTCAAATAAAGGTCTGCAGATGGCAGCTGGTGTCCATCCTGGGGGATTAGCTACCTTTACTACTGACACCTCTAAATCCAAGCTCTACCTCTTCCTTGGTTGTCCCTGTATTTCTCTGTGGTGCATTCCCTGCCCTCTTTAGCCTCTCCTGTCCAGAAAGCAGCAGTTTGTGGTGGCCACAGCACCTTCTTGGAGCTGATGTGTGAGCAGGGCCAGGGGCTGACACCAGCTGCACACCCCTGGGTGACCTGCCCATTCCCCTTGTGTTTTCCAGGGATGGCCTTCGCGCTGCTGGCCAACCTGCCTCCTGTCAACGGGCTCTACTCCTCCTTCTTCCCCTTGGTGACATACCTCTTCCTTGGCGGTATCCATCAGATGGTCCCAGGTAAGAGTCTGCAGAGCAATTGTCTGCACAAAGCAGTTAAATGTGGGCTGGGAATACTCGACGTGCCCCAGAATAGAGACGTTTGGCCACGTTTGGTCCATCAGGTGTTTACAGGATCCCTGATCCTGGCTGGACAGCAGGATCTCACCCCAATGAACCGCTGCCGCATCTCGCCGCGGGGCTGGCTGCGGTGATGGGCTGGGTGTCTCGGACCAGACAGCCCAACCTGCCCGAGTGCCTTTCAGGACAGGACGCTCTCTAGAGAAAACTACTGACATCACTGTGTTGTGCTGTAGGTACTTTCGCAGTCATCAGCATTATTGTTGGCAACGTCTGCAATGAGCTGGCTCCAGAGTCAGACTTCCAGTACTTCAACCATACTACCAACGAGACCAGCGTGAATACCACAGCCCTGGAAGCGGCCAGGCTGGAGATCTCTGCCACGTTAGCCTGCCTGACAGCCATCATACAAGTAAGGACTCGCTGCACCACCTGTAGTGTGTGTCCTCTGGCCAGCACTGACCCACATGGGCTCTCACCCTGGAGCAGAGATGCTAGAAGAGGCCCCACTTCTAAGTGGATGATGCCTCAGTGGCATCAAAGGATGGCTTTGGGGGGTGATTCTTGATGTGAAATTGTCTGAACGGACTAGCCAAGGGTGAGGCCAGCCCCTGGGGCAGGATGGCAGCCGGCGATGACTCCCCAGCACCCCGCAGCTCTCCTCTCCCCATCCTCATCCCTATCCCACGGTGATAGCTCCAGCCCAGCCACCACCGTGGCTGCGTGGGAGGGATGAGTCCTCCCTCCCGACGGAGCAACCGGCCCGACACGGGCACGCTCCAGCTCCACACCTCACCCTCCCTTCTAACAATGCCTTGTCTGTCCTACCCCTAGCTCTGCCTGGGATTCGTGCAGTTTGGCTTTGTCGCTATCTACCTCTCAGAGTCTTTCATCAGGGGCTTCATGACAGCAGCAGGGCTGCAGATCCTCATCTCCGTGCTCAAGTACGTCTTCGGCTTGACAGTCCCATCTTACAACGGCCCCTTAGCTATCGTCTATGTAAGTGGGTGCTCTGGGCAGGGGCCTTCCCTGCACCTCCTTCCCCAGCGACCACCACACCGCAGGCACCACTGCCACCCGTGGAAGGGACGGGGGGGCTCGGAGAAAAGGAAAGGGTGGAGGTGGGGGGAAATAGGGCTGTGCACCCCTCCCGGCCCAGCACACCCACCCTGCTGCCATTGCCTTTCCCATACAGTATTATCTGAGCCCTTGTCTGCTAGTTTCTAATTAGAAATAATGAAATGGATCTGGGATTTGGGGAGAATATGAATTGTGTTGCTTTACAGCAGGAGCCTTGCACAATTTTTAGCAATAGAAACTTTTCCTGTGAGCAGGTTTACCCATTCCAGGGCTTTCCTGTGTCTTCCATGGATGCAGCCTCCATGGATGCAGCTAGAACCTCATTTAACCAGAGAGCACAGACCCGGGGCTGGTTGCTGATCTCTCAGCAGCAAGGGGTCTAGCACTTCTCACCCACCTCAGGGTGTTTGCAGTGGTAATAAGTGTTCTCCGTTGCACTGTCCACATTGTCCAGAGCCTCTGGTTCCCCATGACACCTTCTCCTCTTTTCTCCCCTTTAGACATTCATTGATATTTGTAAAGGTCTGCCCCATACCAACGTGGCCTCCCTGGTCTACGCCTTGGTCAGTGCCGTGCTCCTGATCATCGTCAAGGAGCTCAACCTAAAGTACATGAAAAAGATCCGGATGCCCATCCCCATGGAGATCATCATCGTAAGTGATGCACGAGCTGTCCCTCAGACCCTCCAGGAGACAGTCCCTCCCCTTACCTTACGGCCCTGGGACACCCACTTCTGCTCATCATATACAGAATCTACACAGTGAAAATGAATTGACCCCCACATCATCTGGGGTCAGAAATCAGGCCACCCTCATGGAGGATACCTCTGACACCCACCTCATCCCTGTTAGACTGTACCTGCATCCTGGTGATGCTGAGGATGAGCAATATAACTCGTTTGAGGGAGGTTTTCTCCTCTCCTAGCCCAAATCTGGTGCTAATTTTCTACTGTCAGCCCCAGGAGCACAGCAAGCTTAATCCTTCTGAGAGAGCTCGTGCTCTTTGCACTTACTGCTCTTTTATTCTCTGTACTTTCAGGTAATAGTTGCAACTGCAGTCTCTGGCAGCTTTGACATGCCCGAGAAGTACCACATGCCAATCGTTGGGAAGATCAGCATGGGGTAAGTGCATGTGCAGGTCTGACACAACTTCCAGACAATTTTCCTTCCTCCTCCTCCTCCTGCAGTCTGGAAAACGCCTCACTCTTCCCTGCTGTGTGACAGTCCCCTTCCAGGACTGTCAGGCAGCGCTGCTGCGCCCTGTTTCACAACTGCCACCATCCACTCAAGCTGTGCACAGCATAGACGTGGATTATGTCATTCCCGAACACAAAAGCTCCTCACCCTCCTCACCAGCCTCTGGACACCAGTGTCACCACTGCTTCTCGCCTCCTCTCTGAGCGCAGGTTCCCAGAGCCCACCCTGCCCATGGTGAACAAGTGGAAAGACATGGTCGGCACAGCTTTCTCGCTCGCCATCGTGGGCTACGTGATCAACCTGGCCATGGGGAGGACGCTGGCAGCCAAGCATGGCTATGACGTGGACCCCAACCAGGTAAGGCTTGCTCTGGAAGGACGCGGGCAGGGACCGTTCCCCTCGCTCTCAGGCGTGAAAGGAAACACTTGCTGCATGAATGGGAAGTTTTCAAATGTCTTCTGCTTAAAGCAGGGGGGCTGCTCCCCTGCATGCGGGCTCAGGTGGCAGCTTGCCACGGAGGGGTCGAAAGGACAGATGGTAGATCTGTCTCCCGTGGATTGGAGAGAGCCTGCAAAAGGGAAGAAAGCCTTAGGCTGAGCTCTCTGCTTTGCTTTGCTCTGCCTCCAGATCGGAGGCTTCAGCCCTGAGTGCTGGCACCGATGGCATTTTTGCAGGTTGTTGGAGCACAACGAGGCACATGTGTTTCTCAGTGAGCAGAGACAGACCTGGATTCCTGGTGTGTCACCTAGATACTGTGAGAGGCAGGACATTAAATAATCCTCTTTTGTCATCACGGGCACAGTGGCAGCTTTCAATAACAGCTACGCATACCACATGAAGCCCTGCCCTTAGTGTGTCAACAGATGACAATGTGTTTATGTGGAATTGTGCTTCCAGGTTTCCCTGCTATACCAGAGCCTGTCCCAGCTCTTACTGGAAGGAAAGGGTCTGGGACACACTGGTCCCTTCCCTGGCCACACAAACCCTTGACTCAGGCACCTGCACTCCTCCCTGGTAGCTCTCGGGCATCGGCAGGGCAGGATGGGCAGTTGTCCCTTCTGATGACCGTCTTCCCCCATCTCCACAGGAAATGCTGGCCCTGGGCTGCAGCAACTTCTTTGGATCCTTCTTCAAAATCCACGTGATCTGCTGTGCTCTCTCCGTCACTCTGGCCATCGATGGGGCAGGAGGGAAATCACAAGTTAGTATCTCCTCCTCCTCCTCCTCCTCTCTTCCCTACACGACCCTACTTGACCACAAACCCCTGGAGCTGCAGCACACTGCCAGCCTGACATCGCTGCTGCAGGTCTGGAGAAGCTCCATACACGAGTGCTTCACATTGCTGTTGTTAAAAGCAGAATCTTCTCCCTCCCCAACCCCCTTTTGTTCCCTGGATGGTTCTTTGGATTGGCCAGAGATGTAGGGCTGTAAATCTGCATTCCCAGACTGGCTCCCCCAATTGAGCCGAGCTACCGCATGACGGAAGTTTGGGGTTATCTATGAGATCTGCAAAATCCCAGCCCATTGCTCAGATGCAATCGTCTGCTCACATAAAATACAGCAGTGACCAGTTGTGCCGTTGGCTGAAGCGGCGGGAGAGGAAAGACCCAGAGGGATTTTAGGAAGACCCGGATGTTTGCTGAAGTGATTTCTTTCTTTTTTTGCAGGTAGCATCTTTCTTTGTGGCCCTGGTGGTTATGGTGACCATGCTGTCTCTGGGGATCTACCTCGAACCTCTTCCAAAGGTAACACAAACATCTGCGCAAACAGCGTGGCCGTTGCGTCACGTTCTCCACACACCCAAGCGCCTGGCTCCAAATCCCCCTGATGCACAGCACAATTTGTTCCCGGCCTCCTGTCCTGTTTGCACCGAGTCTTTGGAAGCAAAAATAGTCTAAATGATCATGCTGAGATCCAAGCGAGATCTTTGGGCGCGTCACCTTTTCCCATTCCCTTGCGGTAACTGGACCGAGAAGGGCAGACACCGCAGAAAGCATCTCCTGCAGAACCTGGCACATCCACCCTGCACACCCACGCCCCAGCTGATACCATCCTCTCTCCTCCCCAGTCCGTCCTGGGAGCCCTCATCGCGGTCAACCTGAAAAACTCCCTCAAGCAGCTGGCTGATCCCTTCTACCTGTGGAAGAAGAGCAAGCTGGACTGCGTGAGTACCTGGGGATGGGGGGGAGGCAGCCACCGGGCGAGCAGGCTCACCCCCCGGCAGGCTTTGGGGGGCAGGAGGGCAGTATGAGTCCCCTATAGAAGGTGGGTTTCACTCTTTTGGGGCAATCGTGCTTCCAACCCCTCGCCAACGGGGTCCCGAGCAGCGGCGGAGCCCATCCTGCCCAGCTGAGCACTCTCAAGCTTAGTGCACATATCGGAGAGGCCTGAACTATTACCTGCTCTGTTTAAATGCCAATCAACCGCGGGAGCCTGTTTGCCCAGAACTAGCCAAACCGGCCCTGCTCAATATCTAGGAGTCATGACTTAAAAACTCACACAATAGCCCTCCAGGGTGAGGAGAGCCCTTCACAGCGATAAGGACTCCAGGCACTGGTTGATGTATAAACCCAGGCAGGGGGTGCGGGGGAGTGAGAACGGAATTTGGAAATGTCTGACATAAAAAGACAGTGTTTGAACAGGACTCCCACGGCTGAGTGGTGTGTGTGGACACTGAGCCAATATCCTGTCAGGTCCCGACAAACCATCTTATCGGAGAAATCGGGAGTCCAAAGGGGCTGACCTGAGTCATCAAGAGCTTTCCCAAAATACTGTTCAAACAGGGTCTGGAGAAGAGATGGGTTGGCAGCCCCGGCAGAGAGTTCACAGGGGTGGGATCATGACGTGAAGGCACACGCCAGCACAGGCCATGAGCCACAAAAAGTGGTCCATGCCAAGGATTGAGCCCTGCAGAGCGACCAGACCAGGGACGGGATGTGCAAGGTCTGAGCTGATGCAGTTCAGGCAACAACCAGCAGAGTCACTGATGGGAAGATGCAATTCTTCATCAGGAATTGTTCATGGCAATTTAAGCACATCTCTGAATGGGTTCTGCTGGTGCCTGCTGGGTAGGATGGAAGGTCTGGGTTGGCTCTGGCCGTTCGAGTGAGGTCAGGTGAAGTTACTGCCCTTTATCAGAGCTCACAGAAGGGAGCACAGACCCACCCTGTGGGGTCCTCAGCCCCCAGCCCAAAGTCTGGGCAGACACCTGAGGGACGGGGGCTGAGCTGAGATGCATGGTGATGCCTGGAACACCCTGCCAGGTTGTCTCTGCCAGACTTGGTCAGAAACGTTTTTGGTTTTCCCCGTGTGAATCATCTGTCCGTGGCACAGCCAGACCCACTGCCCCGATGGTGCTGTGTTTCCACTGTTGGAACAATGCTCTTGCTACCAGCAACCACGGACAACCTACAGGTGCAGGGAGCGTGGGGACCAGGCAGATGCCAATGGAGTGAACTGCATTCCCCTGACCTTAATCTCCCTGGAATTTGAACTAGATTCACTGTCCTGTCCCAAAATGGGGAACACTGCTTCTGGGTGATGTCAGACCATCGGTGTTCGTTATCTCAAGTCTGATTGTGTTTCAGTCCTAACTGCAGGGATCACTCCACAGATACAGCCCAGTGCGAAGTCTGGATGGAGGGAAGACCTTACTTGCCATTTATATGCGCTATTAATATAAACAAAGATGCTGAAGTAATCAAAATTATGCTGATTTGTCCAAGGTCAAAGTTAGGTTTTATCAGTCTTGGGGATGCGATTATAATAAGCCAATAATGATTCTCAGAGGGCATGTTTGTATGCTTAGGCAGGACTAATTTCATGTGGAGGGAGATGCTCGAGCGCTAATATATAAAAATGACAGATGACAGAGCTCTGAGCTGAGACGTGGAGCAGGTTTTGCTGTGCTCTGTCATACTTTGTCATGGAATCTGCTCTGTGCTCAGGTCATTTACAGTAGGTGCTCAGACGGTTTTCAGATAGATGCTCATTCCTTTTGAAATGCTCTGACTGACAGCGGGAGCTTCCTTGGGGCTGGGAGCAGTTACGGAGCAGCAGATGGTCTGATCTGCAGGAGCCCTTTCTCGGCTCGTGAGGCTGATGCTTTTTTGAACCGACTGAGCGGTGCGGGTGCTCATGCAGCTGTGAAGAAGTGCACTGGCTGCTTTTACGGCTGAAAAACTGGGGCTTCTGGCAAGTTTCCCAGCAAGGATGTTTCACGCAAAACCGTGCAATAAACTGGATCAGTAGAATAGCTGCAGAATTCAGGCCTTGGGTCGTTTGATCCTCAGCTGTGCAGTTCTTTGGGTCCAGAATATCAGCACGGAGCTATTCACCCACCACTGTGCTCCAGCCCACGGTAGAGTAAAATGATCTTCCATGCTCTTCTCTTTCTGCAGCTGGTCTGGCTGGTGAGCTTCTTCTCAGCTTTCTTCCTGAGCCTTCCCTACGGAGTCGCTGTGGGCGTGGGATTTTCCGCGCTGGTCGTGGTTTTCCATACCCAGTTGTAAGTACCAGGGTAGCTACAAAAACCCAAAGAGAAGGAAAATCTCCCAGTTGCAGAATAAACGACAGATTATTCTTATAACCGACCTCTGGCCCGTGTTTCGAAGGAACGTGTGGCAGGAGCCTGGGGGAGTGCAGGTGTCCTCCCTGGCCCCTGGAATGTGCAAACAGGAATGGCAGGCGCTAATTTACTGCCTGCATTCCCACTCCCGCGCGCGGTTAGCGATGTGCACATCCCAAGGCAGGGGGAAGTCTGCAGGTATTTACTTCGAGCACGAGAAGCTACCTGCATAGTTCCCAGCAGAAAGCCCCGCTCATGAAAAGAGCGAGCCTCGGATAAGTGCAGAGTCTGGTGTGAAGTTTGCACACCATTTTTAATCCATCAAAGCCCTTTATTAATATTTCCCAGTCTGGGATCTCAAAGTGCTGACTTTTTTTTTTGCCCTGTTAGACTCTGCAGGGATGAAATCTAAGTATTTTCATAAAGCAAATTTTCAAATCCTGGTATGGAATGTGAAGTGAAGCAGTTTTCTTCCCCTGTGACATTTAATTCTGGTCACCTCTTTTCTCCTCAGCCGTAACGGCTCTGCCCTGGGCCAAGTAACTTCCACCGACATCTACAAGAACCCCAAAGCCTACAACAAGGTAAGGAGAAGCTAAAGCATTCTCAGAGAAAATGCTGCTCTTTGCCACTGGTCCCCAGTGTGATCGGGATTCTCCGGTCCACGGTTCTGTCTCGGCGAGGCTGTTTGCTGGTTGTTTCAGGGGTAGCAGAACAGCTACTGTTCCGTTCGACCTTCCCAGTTGCCTGCTGCCCAAACCCACCCTGTACCCCCCCCTGCATCCTGTCAGGTCTGCTTTGAGCTCTCATCTCTGTTGCAGGTACACGAACTTAATGGGATTAAAATTGTGACCTACTGCTCGCCACTGTATTTTGCCAACTCACAGATATTCCGCGAGAAGATTATAGCCAAGGTGAGCAATGTCCTAAGAAATGTCCACTTGTATGCAATCCCCAATGGCCCTTGCTTTCTCCTCTATTGCTACGTGGAGACAATTAAGCTTAGGACGATCGCAAAAGATGGTTACATCCATCCTCTCCTCTTCCATCCTTTCATTCCTGAATTTCAGGACTCTTTCTACACATCATTTTAGAGGTTATGTCTGACTCCTGGCAGGTATCCTCCTCCCAGCTCTGCCAAAAGCAGTCATCCTGCTACAGTAATCTCTCCTCCCTGCAGGTGCAGGTACCCTGAGTTGCTGAAGATGTTGTTTGGTTGCCATCAGGATCACCTTACTCTGTTGTACAGCTGGTGCTGTCCTCCTGTGCCATGTGCCACAGGCTGGGAAATAGCAGGAAAGAAATAGCAGTCCCCAATTTCGGGGCTGAACAGACTTTTTAAAAGAAAACTCTCTCTCTTTTCCACAGACCGGGGTGGATCCTGGCAAAGTGTACTTAGCCAGGAAGAAATACGTGAAACAGCAGGAGAAGGGGACAGCACAACCACCAACAAAGCTACCAAAGTTCTTATTGAGGCAGAACAAGGTAACTCAGTTTGGGTTTGGGTGTGGATGAATGAGACCCCAAGTCCCCATCAAACAGCTCCTCTTGACATAGGATTTTCTGCCCCGTTTTCCCAGCCACATCTACCACCTTTGCCTTCTTTCCTTCCCACCCACAGCCCCATTCCTCCCAGTAGCCAAAACCATAAGATGCAGGAGCACTGGAAATGGCTGGGAGCAAGAAAGCCATAGAGACAGCTAGAATGGAAACACGGGGAACAATTTGCTAGAAACTGAGCTCGCCCTCTCTCCCTAAGGAAACACCTATGTCAGCATTTCAGTTGAAAAGTGCCCTTTTGAAGCACAATTCTCACTCATCCCTGCTTCGCTTCATTTGCATTGCTGAGCAGTCTTAAAGCATGTGAACAGGAATAATTTAACTCCAGCCCTAAGGGACATTCAGCCCAGCACCAGGCTGGAATTAGTCCAAATTAAAACACCACATGCCACTGAATACTTTAGGCGCCTTCACACGCCAGGATCTCAGCTTGTGCCCTGCCCTGACTGTGCATTTCTGCTTTGCTGTAGACCTTGTCTTTGCAAGAGCTCCAGAAAGACTTTGAAAGCACCTCTCCCACCGATACCAATAACAACCAGACGACTGCCAACGGCGCCAGCATCTCCTACATCACGTTCCGTCCACCTGCCAGTGGTGCTGGGCAAGTGCACACCTCCAGCGAGCTGGGCAGCACCACGACCCTGCAAGGAAGCACTCTGAGCGTCCTGCCGAGAGCAGATGCTGACCCTATGATGACAGCACCGCCCTACGTCAGCTTTCACACCATCATCCTGGACATGAGTGGAGTCTGTTTTGTTGACCTCATGGGCACAAAAGCACTGGGCAAGGTTAGTTCTGTACAACAAACACAGCCAAGCAACATCACCCAGGTACTTTCTCCTCTCTTGGGCAGCTCAGATAAAGATGTTTACCTTCCTTCTGTGTGACTTTCTCCTTCAGCATCTCCAGGACACGTGTAAAGCCCTGGATAAAAGACTTTCTCTATAAACACAAGGCTGGAGCAGCAGTGTTATTAATCCTCTCTCTCCCCTCTCATCCCTTCTAGTTGTGTTCCAGTTACCAGAAGATTGGGATTAAAGTGTTCTTGGCAAACGTGCATGGTAAGAATCCATGGAAAACACTTTTCCATGTGATTTTCCCCCATTTACGTGCTCTAGAGAGGAGATCTTTTTGTGTTCTTTATGCAAACTGTGTGAGCTGTCAGCCTTGTGTTAGACCGAGCCAGAAGAGATGAAAGAGAACAGAAGAAAAGGAGGAATGCTGTTCTCTGTGTATGAAATGGGTCCTTTCATTTGGGGAGCGATAGGACTGGAACATCTCCACATTCAGCTTGTAGAAAACTAGATCCCCAGACTCTCATTTCTGCAGCTTCTTCCCTGTGCATCCCGGCCCTGCTTTAGCTCCGGGGGCTACTGTCAGTCATGTGCACTTTCAAGGGCTCCCTTCTTTGGTCTCCTTGTCCATGTGCTTTTCCTTTCTTCAGCCCAGGTGTACAATGACATTAGTGCAGGTGGAGTCTTTGAGGAAGGCGGCCTGGACCGAAATCACATCTTCCTGACGATCCACGATGCTGTTCTGTTTGCACTGGCAAATACCAGAGAAGTTGTCCACCCGCCCATCTTAGAGGAGGTACATTTGTTTCCCAGTCTTTCCTCAGCTCACAGTGTGGTATTATTAGATTTACATGCTGCGTCAGCACAAAGAAAGAATAACAACTTAATACTGCACCTAATAAAGTTTCTTGTTTATCTCAAGTGGTAAAGGTCTAAATCCAACAAATTATTTCATCTTCTAACTCTCGTGTATGGGCTAATTGCCTACTGATTGAACTGATTTCAATGGAAAATCTGCAAACCCCTACCTGGGAGATGGGTGTTGTCCCAACCCGGAGAGGCCAAAAGAGCAGTTCCAGCACTACGGCCCCAGTTTGCTGTTGGCTGGAACATGCAGCTGCACACAGAGACAGAATTTGTCCCTGGGAAGTGAAGACAAAGCACGTGCCCCTGTCCTTGATCAGCCCCGGCACCCATGAGTGCTTCCCTTGGTGGGAGGAGAAAAAGGAATGTGGCACACGCTGACAACACAGGGTGAGACAGGCCATTTCCCCAAATACGGGCTGGTTTATTGCATGATAATTGGAGTTGGAACCAGGGCAGTGGTGGCTGGTTATCTCATAAGAGTAAGTTAAGGTATCTCATATCTCGGCAGAGAGATATGTAAATGCCAGCTCAGTCAGAGGAGATAAACAATCAAAGCAGGATTCTTTCTGTGCCCCTTCTTCCTGGGCATTTCCCTTGGACATGTGTGATGTCTTCAACCTGGGTAAGTCATTTTTTCCACTCCTTTCAACCCCACACTCTGTTAATTTGTGGATTTGATTCTTTCCCACACAGAGGCCAAATCAGACAGAGCTCTCCATCTACGACGAGACTGTGGACGAAAGCAGCACGGAGTTCAAGAACTTGGAGGAGGTTAGTCCTAGTGCCAGGGGTCTTCAGCTGTGGAATAAGATGGAAATCAGAAATTGTGGTTGGGATTGATTGGGTGGGGAGTCCCTCATGCCGTTGCCAGGCAAACTGCTAGCAAGGGTAACACTTTGAAAAGTTAGCTGCAAAAATAATTTAAAATCCCTTCCATGGGGAGCTCGGGCAGGCACCTGGCTGAAGAAGCAGCTGGGCAAGCCCCATGGGGGAATCCTTTCATCCATTCTGGGCTACAGGGCTCAGGTTCAGAGTCAGACCTGTGGCCCCCACACACTGGCACGGCCTTGGAGAACCAGGTTCAGCTCAAGCCCAAAAGAAGGGTCAGCGGTGAAGTTTTCAGCATGGACTTTGTTACTGCTGAAGGGATCTGTACCCGCTGAACCCAGGTCCCTGGGAGGAGATACCTTCCAAGGGTGACCTTCCCCATCCTGTCCACGCAGAGCTGGAAGCTGAGCACCCTCCCTACTTCCCTCGTGGAGGAGGGCTGGGAAGAGTTGGGGTTTCTGGTGGCATTTCTCTGTGTGACCAAATGTCTGCTGAGCTGCGTGGCTGGGTTTGTGCCACGGCGTCAGCCCTAACCCAGCGTGCCTTGTGTGCCCTTTAGGAGATGTTTGGAAGCATGTTCCACTCAGAGACGCAGACAGCTCTGTGAGCGCACAGGGAGCCTCAGCGTGTGGGCAAACCCTCCCGAACAGACTCCTCTCTCCCCTCCCTTGGTGAAGAGCTGCGCTTCTACCTGGGGATACAATAAGTTTGCAAAGCAAGAGGCCGTCACACCTCTTGAACTGATAAACTCCTCCCTCCTTTCTGCTCCGCTTCTGGTATTCAGAGCAATGGACTCTGGAGCAGGCAACAGAAATCTATGGAAGCAGGAACTCAGGAAATGCCATCTCATTAATTACAGAAGAGAAGCGAGTTCATTTGAAGGCAGGTGCCTTAACACATGGGACGATTAGTCACTATTGCCAAGCGCTCTCCTTTGTCTCCTATAACCACACTCTTCTGCCCACACAGACATGACGCAATTTGGGCATCCCCCTTCTTGCCTTTCCCTCTCCCTCTTTTCCCGACACAAGGAAACATTAAGAGCCTTTCCCGGCTTTGTCACAGGACCAAAAGCAACTCTTGCAAGGTGGGGAGATGCAGCTTTGTAAGGTAATGCTGTTCTGAAGTGTGCACTGCCCTGCATGGGGTCTGCACAGCAAGCCCAAACCCCGAGTTTCCCCGCCTGGCACCAGCCCTGCCTCTCCCCTGGGTCCCCCTTCTCGGCCCCCTCCACCGCTCCTCCTGTGTCCCCCAAACTGCTGCCTCAAACCTCTGCCCTATTTCTCATCCCCCAAAGACCTCCGTACTCTATCTCAGTCGGGCTACTTTCTGGTTCGCATCTATTTTTTTCTTACAAATAGGACGAGTTTGTAATCAGAAATAAGGATTCCTTGTTACTGTGTGTTACACACACACACTGCCCTGCCTGCCCAGCGGGTTGAGTTTGTGTTCAAAAGACCCAGGGTCTGGTTCAAATCCCCTCTGAACTTTTTTAGGGATCTTTCTACGGACTGAACGGCGTTTCAGATAAAGCTCTTAGACTGTGAGTGGCATGAAAGCATTCACCCCAAGGGTGTTCCGACTCTTCCCATCCTCCTCTTGACTGGAACAACTAGAAGATTTAGTCCAGAGCATGGATGAGTGCTTTGGGGAGATATCTTTTTCCCAAATAATTTTGATCACAAGTAGCAAATTCAGGGACAAGGAAGGAAGCCCCTCCCGCACACCTTTTCATAATGCCTCAGATTCAGAGCAGTAAAACTGAAATTAGAGTGTATTTTATGCCTGCAACTAGGGAACAGCCCAAATGACAGGCTGTGCTATGCAGGGCTTCTGGTAACAAGCTCTCAAATGGTCACTTGTGCAGCAAGAGACAACTCTTGTATAGTACGTGATATTTCCATAACAATTCCCTACTACGTGTTTGATGATTTTCATTAAAATTCACCACAGACTGACACTACCAGGACCATCTACCTCTCAGGCATACACGCCTGCCTCACTAACCCAGAGACAGACAGCTGAGATCTTAATCATTTCTAAAAACCTGACGTTCTTTTACATTTGAGTGATGCTAATAACAACTGCTATTTTAGTTTCCCTCGCGGATGCCTTCCCTCCTCACCCAGTGCTGATGTTGTGACAGCAATGACAAGATGACAATATATAGCCTGAAAAATCTAAGCATAAGCCAAGGGTTAGAGACCCTTCTTCAGTGCATTTCAACCTAAAATATGGCTTTTATGAAAATAAGGTTATAAAAAATTTAAGATAAAGACATGTACTGGTATGTCTTCAGCTGCAATGAGAACAATTACTTTTGTTGGAATTTCAAATCTTCCTACCAGGTATTTCAAGCACTCGGATAAAATGCAAGAAGCTACAAGAAAATCTGAATAGTAATGGAAGTAAAAACTGGAGAGTCTGTTATCTTTCCATGAATGCAAAAAATAAAGAGTGGCCTTAATAATAAAAGTAAATTATATTTTTAAAAGTTATTTCTATTTTATTACTTGAAAAAATTGAAAATATTAGCAAGCTTTAATGTACAGTTTTGAAGTACGTATACATTATTGAGCTGATTCACTAGCAAATTGCTAGAAGGAGAGAAAGTGGGGCTCTCCTACAGCTCCCAGATGTCTCATTTTTAAGGAAAATAAGAGCTTCATGAACCATCATAGCTAGACAGCCATTAAAGGAAACATCAGGACCCTGCCAGTTTGGTTTTATGTAACACCTCATTAACTAAGTCACCATTTCTCTACCTCAGTTTCTGATTATGTGGTTCAGGAGAGAGTAATAAAACCAAAGGAGGTTAGTTTCCAAAAGGAAAACCCCGCTACCTAATGTTTATTACTTATTTTAATCTTAGACAGCAGTGATTTTTCCAGAACCATGTATAGCTTGTTCTATTAGGTAAAATCAAGAGATTAATTCTCTTAAATTATCTTTGAGGGTGATTACTCACGGTCTTTTGTTACTGCCTGAGAGCTCCTTTTACTTGCTCGTTTGAAAAAAAACAGCAAGGAAATTGGTGCAATGGAACGACAAACTGTCCTACAGTAGCTAATCAATATTTCTGCATCTCTGAGGTGGCATCACATAAAATGAGGAAAATTCCAATTTCCAGTTCTTCATTCAAGGTTAATTACAGGAGGCTGATTTCACCGTCTCGAGGCCTGACAGGCCAAATGCAGGAAGCCTCAGAGCAACAGACCATGTATAAAAAATAGATTGTATTTCTTGAATTTCCTACAAGCATAATGGATGGGATGTCAAGAGAGAGGGTTGAAAGAAGCTGCACTAATTCTGCTCTGCAATTCCGGTGACCCGGGAAGAAGGATACCTCATTTCTGTAGCCATGGGCCAATTCTGGCAATAAATGTAACATCGGTGGGCATATGGTATTGCTTGGAAGCACAATGTGGCCCATTCAAAGTCTTAATTTCCAAGTGCCCACGCAAGAGAATTAGGGAAGCTCAAATTCATGCTGGGGTAGAAAAACTTTGATTTCCAGTGTCCCTTTATTGCTCTAAAAGTAACCGCGATGTGGATGTGTAAAGGCTCTGAAGCCTGACTTGGTAAACGCGTGATGTATAACCAGCTCAGAAATGTTTGTAATTTATTTAATTTAATATTGGTTTCGTTCTTTTTTGATAATAAAGAATGTGTGAACAATCATCTGCTTTGTCTGCTGATTCGAGAGCTGCTCCCAACCTGGTATTAAGCATCTCAGGACAGTTTATGCCATGGAAAGATAGGATAAATTATCAAATACAGTACAAGACAGATGTAAAGAAGGAAACAACAATTTTTCCATCATGCTCCCTGCTGAAGCCAGGCAAGAAGTAACGTGTTTTGAACGCTTGGTGGGTGTAAACCCCGTCAGGAGCGGGGCTGGCACAGGCCAGGACACAGCTCTGTGCCTGACTTGGGCCTCACCCTCAGCCTGGTCCTCACCAGCATCCCCTTGCCCAACTTGTGGCCTGACACTGAACCCGGGGATGCTTATTCCCCACGGGCACCCCTTTTCCCCCTCAAACGCCCCATCGTTTTGGGAATAGCGTCCCAAACCCCAGCACCTCAGCCTGCAGCAGGCTCCAGGCACGGCCTAAGCCAGCGGGAGGGGGCATTCCCATTATTGCTTGCTCCTGTGTGCTGGAAGCCCCTCATGGGGGCCAGACACCCTTCGCCACGGCTCCTAAACGTCCCCTCGAGATAAGAAACATGAGATTTCACGGGGGAGAGCAAAAACAGGGCCACCCCGTCCACCCGCCCGCCGCCATTTCGACTCTGCCGCGGCGCAGAACTCCCAGGAGCCCTTGCGGAGAGGGCGGATCCAAGCCGCCCATTGGCCATCCCCTCGGGCGGGTGCGTGTCGATTGGCGTTCGGCCACGCCCGTCCGCGCCTCGGCGGGGCGCAGGGCAGCGGCGGCCAGAGTCCGCTGAGGATGGCGGGTGGTTGCGGGCGGCGGCGGGCGGCGGCCTGGGCCGTGGGCCTGGGCCTCTGTGCGGGGCTGCTGGCGCTGGTGGCCGCCGTGCTGCTCCGCGCCTACATCCTGCGCGCCCCGGCCGTCCCCCGGCTGTGGGCGCGGCGCGGCGGCACCGCCGCCTTCAGTGCCGGCGAGAGGCTGGAGCTCAAGGAGGCGCTGCGAGGTGAGGGGGCCCAGCGGGCCGCCCTGGCCGGTCCCACTCTCCAGGCCCACCAGGCCTCGCCGGCGGCCTGTAGCCTGTGTGCCCCCTCTCCGCCTCCGTGTCGGGGATTGTTTCCCCGGCGTGGCAGGCTGGGGCGTCCCGAGTTCGCCCTGGGGCCGCCGCGGCCTTCTCTGCAGGGAGAGAGGTTGGCATCAAGGGCTGGCCGTGGGTATGGGTGGGAACGGGGCAGCAGTGAAGGAGGACACTTCCTTGGGTGCTTTCCCCTTGGAGGAAATGAGTTGTTTGTTCTCCTGAAGCCAGCTTTCTTCCCGTGTTGATTTTCTAAAGTGTTTCCTACATGCAGAATATTCCAGGCACTTTGTGATTGCATTGCTTGGCATCTCTGTGGCTGCTGGATAAATCACTGTTGGGTTTTGTTCCTTTCTTACTGGCTGGGACCTCATGCACCATCTTGCTGCAGCCAGCCTGTCCCTAACAAGTCATGGTGTGTTTGTGCTCTCTGACATAGTGCTCTGCACGAAACTTGGAGGATATTTGGATCTCACGAGGGTTGGCAGTTTGCAGGAAACCACTCTGGCATGAAGCAGTGGTCCTTGAGCGTTCAAGTAGGGGCTGGGTTCTGTAAATCTCAGGTTGTTGGTTTGGAAGATTCATTGCCCAGCAAATTCTGTTGAAATACTTTTTAATGAGAAAATGCAGGGATATAAGAGATACTTACTTCTGTGTTTCTCTTAGAGAAAAGGAGGCAGAGGGGAGACCTTCTCACTCTGTACAACTCCCTGAAAGGAGGGTGTAGCCAGGGGGGGTTGGTCTCTTCTCCCAAGTCTCAGGCGATGGGACAAGAGGAAGTGGCCTCAAGTTGCGCCAAGGGAGGTTCAGATTGGAGATTAGGAACAATTTTTACACTGAAAGGGTTATTAAGCCTTGGAATGGGCTACCCAGGGAAGTGGTTGAGGCACCATCCCTGGAGGTGTTTAAAAGAAGGGTTGACATAGTGCTTAGAGATGTGGTTTAGTAATGTTTTTTTTATCAGAGTTAGATTGGTGGTTGGACTAGATGATCTTAAAGGTCCCTTCATACATAGACAATTCTGTGATTCTTGAATAATATGTGACCTTTAAAAGAATCTGTAACCTCACTTGACAGATGCTCTTAGGAAAGGCAGCTGTGGTTGGGCCTGTATTATACCCATGTTTTGCGTGACAGTGACTTGATGCTGAGGAGCAGCCTTGTCAGACCCTGTTTAAATGACCGAGCAGACTAGAAGGAGCAACAAAAGACCTGCCCGTTTGTGTATCTTTAGGGGTTGGAGCACAATGAAAGAAGGTGCTGTAACAGTCTTGCCATCACAACCTGACTTACTATTGAAAAAGAACTTTGAATTGCCAATTAAGCTGCCTGCTTAGCTGCCAGAATAGTTTATTACTATGAGGAATCAGTTCAGCCTAGCAAAATGCAGCTGCTTCTGAACAGAAGCATTTCTAATAACATCCTTCAGCACTTCAGGATGAAAAATGGGGTTGAAGTATCTAGAGAAATACCGTGGCTGAAACCGGAAGGAAGTACTGGTGTGCTGCACGTGCAGAGCTCAGCTGGACTACAGCAGTCTTTTTTAATAGTGGCAGCTCTTACTGTCCTTGGAAATAGTCTTTAAGGCCTGGAAAATATTCAGGAACATAAATATTACGTTTTCTGTTGAAACGTAGTTCGAGTATTGTTAGACTGATTTCTGCGTTGAATGATTTCTGTTCTGTATTTTGTTGAAGGTGCTATTAAAATCCCAACGGTTTCTGTATCTCCAGAGGACTTGAATACAACCGCCATGGCAGAATTTGGGAATTACATTCAGAAAGGTACTAAACTTTCATTCTTGGCAATCTGCTGCTCAGTTTTATTTTTGTAAATAAATTGAAGAGAGTATATATGGTTCTTTAATATAATGAAACAGATTTTTATTTTGTTTTTCCTCAAGAAAGGACTGGCAAAAATGGCACGCATAGGTTCTCTCTGCAACAGTGTGCTTTGGTGTAGCAATGCCTAAAGCTACAACAGAGAAGGTTCAAAAGTCCTTTTGCAATGGTGGGTTTTGGTCCCTGAGATGGTTAAATGACCTTGCTATTTAAAAATGAAAATTAAAATAGGAAGACTACCCCTGTTTCAGCCTGCTTTTTGGCAGTCCCATCATTGCTACCTGGAGCACAGCTGCAGCTTTGGTGAACAGCAGTTCCTGGGTTTGCTTAGGAAAGCCTTAAATACAGAGTGAGGTGGGTTGGTAGAAGTGTGAGAACAAAGCTGCTCACCTGCTTCCTGAAGCAAATTTGTTGTGGTCAGTCTTACTTAGAGTGCCCTCCTTGAGGCTAAATAGATGACTACTCTATGGAGTATATAATGATAAAATTGGGCATTACTGCTAATTTTCCTTTTTCATGTGTTTCTAATTTTTTTCTTAACAGTCTTCCCGGCTGTATTTTCTTCAAAGTTCATTCAACATGAAATTGTTGGGAAATACAGCCATCTCTTTACTGTTCAGGGTTCTAACCCTGAACTGATGCCCTATATGCTGCTTGCACACATGGATGTTGTGCCTGCTCCCCCAGAGGGCTGGGATTTCCCTCCTTTCTCAGCTGCAGAGCACGAAGGTTTCATCTATGGACGAGGAACGCTGGATAACAAAAACTCTGCCATAGTACGTCGTCTTGGTAATATCGTTTCAGAGAGATGCAAAACCTGAAAAAGGCAGATCAGAGGAATCTGTTCTCTTCAGATTTACTGTATCATATCCCTCGCCCCTCTTCAAACGCAGGATGTTAGTGATAAATTCCTAAGCCCTGCGGTTTTCTCCTAACTTTTCCTAGAGATGGAGTGGTCTTTTATTAGGGCAAAAAAGCAGAGTTCAAGCTCTTAGAAGATACAGAAAAACATATTCACAGGTGCAGATGTATTTGGTTAAATGCCATATTTAAACTTTATGTCACATGCTGTATTTGAAATCAGGGATAGACCTTTTAGTTTTTCTCAGGTGTCATATGGGCATTCAAAGCAAAACTTGGCCCTTTGAAAAGGCTTGAGTTTCAAAATAAACAATGTTTATTTAATATTACAGTCAAATAACCTTGTATTGTTTATTAGCTAGTCTGTGGCAGAGCTGTTGTAAAAAAAAGATTGATCTGTGAAGGATTTCTCATTTGGGAAAAGGTTGATGGAAAAATTAGTAAGGAAAATAGTCCTTTGTGACTTGCAGGGATTTCTTCCATGGCAGCCCTCTGTTTAAATTTAAAGAGTTATTTGCAAACCAGCATCACAGATGCTGTGGGTGCTTGTTGTGGTGTAGGCCGTACTCTTAGAAAGTTTCTTCCAGTTGTTTAATTGTCAGGTTCAAAGCCTGGCAACTTAAAACTTTGCTTTGGTGCTCCCTTCTACTGTGAGCTGCACAATTAACTCCAGAAACGGACAATGGAAATCAACGATTTCAATGAACAAGGCAAAATGGGTGCTGACAAGGTACAGGTGATGTAATTTCTGCTGAAGTGTAGAAAATTAACTAGCTTAAATTGAAATAAAAGAAAAGGTGAGATGAAAAAATACAGCGAATGGTAGATTTCGTTTCTTGTTCTTCAGATTAAATTTCTCATCCTTCTGTTTCTGTCGTTTTAGCACTTGTTGTACAAAACATGCTGCTTATTTCAATAAATGGATTTGGTAGCTCAAGTCAGAGCCAAGCTGTGTGTAGGATAGGCAGTTTAAAGGAACAGTGGATTCCTTGGATAATTACAACTCTGTGGTGCTTCATGTGCAGTTTGTCACTGACTTCAGCAGCAGCAGAACAAGCCTACACTGTGTTTAGTGTACATACACTGACACTGTGCAGCACACTCAGTCTTAAGCATTATTGATCAAAAATATTGCAGTGTGTTTTCCAGAGAATATGAATATCATCAGTAGGAGTTGGAGAAATAAAAGCTCGTCTGTGAAGAGGACAAAGTCTCCTTAAGGGCTGTGAATGCATCCGATTTCTTTTACACTGCATTGCATTCTTTTACATTTATTCTCCTCACTAAAACACAGGAATAGTACAATACATTATGGTTTTTTCTGCAGGCTATTCTGCAAGCTCTAGAATTTTTGCTGAGAAGAAATTACAGACCCCGCAGAACTTTCTATGTTGGCATTGGACACGATGAAGAGGTATTTTTTTTCATTTTATCAAAACACCTAGTTGTTTGCATTGTTCATGTATGTAACAAGGCTTAATTTTTAAACATTGTTTAGCTAGAAAGTCTTTCCTGTTTTTCTTGGTTATGTGAGCAGATGCTGTGTCAGACACGTGGTCATAGTTACATATTGATTGTTTGGCTTTAAGTGACATTGACAAAGGGTTTGGTGTGATGAGCAAAGGGGAAAGAACACAGCAGACTGTTATTTCAAATTCTTTTCTGCATGGAAGGTGCAGCAGGAGTCACGTTTTGGACTATGTATAGTATGTGAAAAGCTGGCTTAAGATTTATGCGGTTGTTCTAGTTGATCAGTAAACAGTACAAAGAGACAGACGAGGTGGTTTTGTTTATTCATTTTCAAAATATAAAGACAAAGAACTGTTAATAGTTAAAATGAATACCTGGTTAAAATGACTAATTAATCTGTGGAGCTTATAGCTCTGATATGTCATTGCATCCAAGAGCTAGTAGGATTCAAAGCAACTTTCAGTGACTTGTGAATGGGAGTGTCCCTCAGTGTGGATATAAATTCATCAGCTACTAGGCCATTAACAACCTCCAGTGAATTTTGCCAGAAAGAATCTCATTGATGGGTTGCCCTAGAGCTGTTCACTAGTGGATTTCTTGCATTCTTTGCATTGTAGCACTGGTCACTCTCAACAGCAAAATGTTTTCCAGTAGTCTTCCCGATGGCATGGCTTAATCTGACCAGTTCCTCTGACTGGTTTCTCACAGGTGTCTGGTTGGAAGGGAGGGATGAAGATTGCAGCTCTCTTGGAAGCAAGAGGAGTGAAACTCTCCTTCTTACTAGATGAGGGAAGTGCAATACTAGATGGCATCATTGCAGGAGTGCAGAAGCCAGTAGCTGTGTAAGTAAAAGAGAACACAATTCACTGTGATGGAAGTGATCCATTTTGGATAATTAATTTGTGAGAAATGACCTTACTAATGTCAATGAAATATGTTTTCAAGGCATGTGGCAGTGTTGACGTGGCTACAGCAGTGGCACAAAGTACAAGCCAAGGACCTCTGGAGTTGCTTGCTGTCCATCACAGCTCTGCTGACAAAAGCAGAATGTTCCACTTAGTGCAGGCATGTTAATTGTCTGCTGTAGAGTCTGCTCGCTGGTGAAGCAGCCAAAGACATCAGTCCTCCAAACACTTAGAAATTGTGTTGAGGATTTGTCGTTGCTGCTGCTTTGGTGTTTTTTATGATACTAAAAATATGCAGTTGTTTTTTTTCACCTATACTCTGTGCATGTGTATTTGGAATTGCATTAATCATTTATTTATTTATCATTGGCCAGAATTGCTATCACAGAAAAGGGTTCAATGACACTGAACTTCACTGTGGAAAAAGAGCCAGGACATTCATCCTTTCCTCCTAAGGAGACAAGTATTGGCATTCTTGCAGCAGCAATGTCCAGGTGAGAGCTTCCCCGTCATCTTAACACACAAGACAGTCACGCAGACTCCTGAGTCACTGATGCATGACTTTCTTTTTTAATATTTGTATTTAGAGTATTTTGCAAATTCCCCTTATTTGAAATGGAAGTTTGTAGCTCACTTTGAAGGGCAGAAATGCAATCCTCAGCAAAGGGACAATTGCCAAAAGTCTGGAGTGTCTTTTCACTTCCAACTGTTCTAGTGTCGGTTGATTCCTTGAAACCAAGACAATTGGTGCATCGTGGTGTCTATCATCATTTACTCTGTAGCGATAGAAATTGCTTTGCTTGGGTTACAGAATTTCTCTGGCATTTATTCTTACACGTTCCTGCTACCTCTGGCTGGTAATTATCCAAGCCAGAAAACATGGTGTAAAGTCAGAATGTGACTGGGTAAATCATCTCATTACATGTCTGTGTAGCTTTCAAATTGGCTAATATATACATATTTTACAAAAACTTAGTATGTACAGATACGATGGAATTTGGTGTGATGTTTTTGTAGTTTTCCGTGTATTCTTTATAAGAGTCAGGCTTTTGGATTTTTTTCAGCTGTTCTTGAAAGAAAATCTTTGCTTGTGACTGGAATGCTCAGAAATCTGTCACGGAGCTGTACTTACAGATTTACTTACCAGGAGAGGAAAGTGTGATTGCATCTCAAATACATGGATACATTTCACAAATCAAATTCCTATGAACCTTCTGGAGCAATAATAGCTAGAGATTTTTTTTTTTAATTTCTAATGTTGATTTGCTTTGCTGTAGACTGGAGCAGAATCCCTTGCGCAATCTGTTTGGCTACGGGCCAGAACTCATGACAATGGAGCACCTTGCATCAGAGGTGAGGAAAGAACCATAATTTCATTCTCAGATTTTCATATTAATCAGTACAGAGTAACTCAACATATGAATTTAGAGCATAGTTATGTAGTTCTCTGGCCTTTCTCCCAGAGAATTCTTTCTGCTGGAATTACTTCAGCCATAGCCAAGTGACTACACTGTCTTCTTGAAAACTAGAACCTCTCTGATTTCTGGTTTTGTTTCTTCCACTTAGTTCAGGTTTCCTCTCAATCTCATCATGAGCAATCTATGGCTGTTCTCACCTATTGTCAGCAGGTAAGAAAATATATCCTTGATTACCATTCCCAGCCTGTTACCATTCCCAACAGACCACAAGCTGTTTCTCGTCTTCATTCAGCTTATTGCCTTTGTAATTGTGGCACTTACGTTTTATCAATATTAAACTTTGAAAAAAGGTTTATTTTGGTGTATTTTTCTTTTTTTGTAAGAGTTCTTGCCTGGAAACCATCCACCAATGCCTTGATCCGAACTACAACAGCAGTCACGATGTTTAACGCAGGAATCAAGGTAGCTTCATTTTGATTTTTCTCTGTGTAGTACAATGAGACGATTAGGATATTTGGTTTCCACATGTGTATATCCAGCTGTGAGATCAGGACCAGCACTGGTCTTGGACCCCGTGTGGTGTCACCACATTTCTACTTTACATGTGGCTTGGATGTAGCTACAGTTGAAAATCACTTCCTTTCAGCAGTGCCTGATCTCTGTAAACCACTGTTAAGATTGTTTACGTTTCAGGATGGACAAGAGTGTTTTCTGTGTAATCATACAAAGTACCAATGACAGTTTTTGAAGCTGTTGGATGTGGTAAACACTTCCCTCACCCGGGTGGGGTCTTGCGTTTATGTGCAGAGGTCTGGTGTTTGCCTTCTTTTGGGTAGGGTTAGTGTGCACCTTGGACTGAGAGATAACAGGTTCTGGCTGATACAGCTAGATCTTGTCCTGATAAGGAGGTGTAGTTACCCAAAAATACTGTAGCCCTGGAAAACAAACAGGCTGTTTGGTGTGTCCCTAAAAAAAATATGTTACTGGAAAGTATCACTGGACAAAAAAAACCAAGATACAGTGGCTGAACAGTGACACTGAGTGGCCAGGAAAGAAGTGACACCTTGGTTTCTTGGGTTTTTTTCTAAACATTATACTTCTTTTGTTTAACAAAATTACAAATATTCATTCTGTAGAAGAGTTACGTGTCTTCAGTAAGATGATTTGTTAAGCAATTTACATGTCTCATACTTGGGGAAAGATAATATGAAAATGAGGTAAAAATATTGCTTAAAAAAGCCAATGTAAACTTTCAGAATTTCTCAGTATTTTGAAGGAAGAGGTCTTATCTCAAGAGGAAAACTTCTATATACCAGTTAACTTCATTTTGGTTGAAATGATGGATGTTTCTTTGTGTAGTTACCTGCATTAGAGATAAGATTTACAGCATTTTAACAGTGTGTGGAAAGAGATACCACACTTGATGTTAGTAGAAACAGTGAAGCATTACTCTAAGGCCTGGAGTTTCTTGAGCAGTTTCTGGGTTTGCACTTGGCATTTCAATCAGTTTTTAACTCCAAGTTTTTGTCCCACGTTTTTTCTAGATAAATGTTGTCCCTTCTTCTGCAAAAGCCACCGTGAACTTCCGGATCCACTCTGCAGAGAAGGCTGCCGAGGTACTGGCTGTACCCCCGGGTGCGGGGTGTTCTCCATCCCTTTCTGAGCAGAGCAGCTCTTGGTCGTTGTGGTGGCAGTTCTGGTTTATAAGAATATTCTTCATCACTCCCTGGGTTCATACAAGCAGTAGAAGGGGAAGGTTTGGGAATTGCTCCTTCATGGAGACTGTCAGAGACACAGCTTGTCTTATTCCTTTTATCCTCCTTTGAGATGGATTACAAAGTGCCTTGTTTTCTATGGCTTCTGAATGTGGGGCAGAGCAGGAGGCAGACCAGACTTGGAGGTACACCTTGCAGTTCATCGAGCAGATTTCAGGTCTTTTTGTGCCAAAGAGCACATGGATCGTATGTGATTACAGAATGGAGGCGTTAAGATTTGTGAGCTGTGAGACTATGGTGATCTTGCACACTTCAGTAGGTGTGACGTGCCTGTCCAGCCAAGGACAGCTGTGAGACATTGTCAGTAAGTAGTATCTTCCCTTCCCAAGCCTTTGCTGAAAGTTCACCTCTCTGGAAGCTTCTTCTGGATTATTTACTCGGATGACCTAACTACCAAGTAAGAGCAGGCTGACCACCTGCCTTCCAGGACCGGAGCAGTTCAGGAATGTGTTGAAACAGTGACGAGCATCTGATTGCACAGGGGTTAAAAAAGTTAGCTTAAGTATCAGCCATCAACTGAGGAAGAGGAAGAGAGGCTGCCACACAGTTCCAATCCGAACTATGCATCTGTATTTGCAGCCATAATTAGCAGTTCATGGACAGATGTTTTCTGGAAAGTGAAACATGTGCTGACACCTAGAAGGGATGCTCTCTCATTTCTTTTACTTATTTAATCTCTGTGTTTTACCCATAGGTGCTGGAGGCAGTTAGAAACACTGTTGCTGATGACAGAGTGAAGATTGATGTAGTAGATGCCTTTGACCCGCTCCCCATCAGTCCTTGGGATGACCAGACGTTTGGAGTCCATGTTTTTCAAAGAACCATTCTGGATACGTTCCCAGATGTTGACAGTGTAGTTCCAGGTAACAGCAAACACATGATGATTATTGTTTCCTCTCCAGCTTCCACCCTGCTTTTCTCTCCACCATACTCCAATATTGACTTGTTTCCATTTTCTGTGTACTTCTCCACCCCAGCTGTTAACTACTGGAAACAGCTGGTTTTCCTCTTTTTTATTCTGTTCCCTCTTTATGTTTTAAAAGTTTTAATGTTGTTTTTTTGTAGTGGAAGTAAAAAAGCAAACAGGAAACTGACAGAAACAATGAGCCTTGAATTTGACTCTCTGAACATACAAAGGAATCTCTTCAGGGAAGAAAGGAATTGTGAGGGAGAGTAGGAGGTCTTCTTGCTTTAGCTCTTCTTTTATTGTTTCCATGGCTGGCAAAGCCATTCCTGCTTTTCTGTATTGTACCTTATGATCTCAGCCCTTCCCTTTCTCACAGCTCCTTCCTAGTGCTGTACTGTTTGTTGGAGTGCAGTTGGAAGCTTAAGCTTCAGTGGAGGCTGAGAAGCATGACTGTTCTTAGCATGATTGAATTGTATGTTCAGCTCCTCCTGTTCGTGAAGGAGAGAATGTTCTTCCAGGATGTACCAATAAACTGTTCCCAGTGATTTTGGTTTTGGTGTAGCTGGGGGTTACATAGAACTCTTATCAGATGCCTTTCCTTTCTCCTGGAAAAAGTGTAATCCTGAGGTTTGTTTTCCAGGCACGTGTATTGGAAACACAGACAGCAGGCATTTCACTAACGTCACAAACGCCATTTATCGATTTAACCCACTGCTCTTGAAATCAGACGATCTTCCCAGGTACCGTGTTCTGTCTGTGTGTGGGCAGCTGTTTGGGGTGGGGACGAGTGAAAGAGAAAATCGATCTGCGTTAGGCAGAAGAAGGAAACCCAGCCTTGTATACCTTGGTGTGGTGGTGCCTCACGTTCTGTTAGGCCACCCATTTCCTGCAGATTTGGGTGCTGCACAAATAGGGGGTGGCAATTACACTGGGAGAGTGTTAGGCTTTACTCTTCTTTACTTGAAGAAGTGTCCCATTCAGTAGCACAGCAATGCTGGGAAGCTGATTGGAGCCTTTAAATAGCCCAGCAGTGGGAAAGGTGGTGTTCTGGTAGTTGGCTTTGTTTCAGAGATTAATCTGTATGTGTGGACACATGCCACTCTGAATTTATTTGCTCCTTAAAGCTGGAAGTTAGGTTTCCTGGAGAAAGTGATAACAGAGAACGCCGTCGTGTGAGGGATTGTTTAGTACTAGATTTGTCGTTTTATTGAGGTGCAGATAGTACAGGAGTAAAGTGTTCTCAAGAATAGAGTGACAGTGACATGAATGGCCAAGAAATGGGTAGGGAGCTGGAATATTGTTTTTTCTTTTCCACATACACCATTAACTTAATTACTGTGCTCTGAGTCTTAGAATCAGTAAATTTGGCTGGGCTGAGGAACAGACGTTGCTGACAGTGCAGTATTTGGTGTACATTGCTGTATTTTTATATTGTGCATTGCTTTATGAAGTGAGAGGCAAGTGCTGGATGTATGCAGGTGGGTCACAAATGCACACTGGAATGAAAAACATTCTTCTTTTTCTCCCAGGATCCATGGGTTGAATGAGAGAATCTCAATTGAGAATTATGAGAAACAGGTCGAGTTCCTCTTCCAGCTGATTAAGAACTGTGATATTGAGAAGCTGCCGGAGCCTCACGCAAACTCCCACGAGCTGTGAGAAACACACCTGAGAAGAGCGGCTACTCAGGTGGACTCTGGGATAGCAGGGGATGGGCCATAGGATCCAGTTGTGTGTTGCCTATTACCTACATCTGGAATTTGGCTTTTGTATATTGTGGTTTACATACAGATTGAAAAACTGCTGGCTGCTGCTTTAGGCAAATGTAGGGTTTGCTGGAAAGTGATAAGAACCTGGACAAAACGCAACGAATAACACTGGTTTCTGTTCCTCCCTGGTCTGACATGCAGCCGTTGGTCTGATGGTATTAATTTTTTCAGTGCTTTTTTAAGCCTCTGAAATTGGTAGTCACTTAAAAATTCTAAGCTATAATCAGCAGTCACTTGCCTATCAGTAAACAAGGTGAATCATCCTGTGTGCTTTTGACAAACTTGTTTTATACAGTTGATTGATTTTTCATAAATGATGTGTCTGTCAAAAGCCCCCATGAAAGATTTGTGTCGTGGTGTAGGTTTCATGTAATTGGTAGAATTACACTAAGAGTTTGTGGCACTGCTGTTCGGTCTGGGCTTCTCCCTGGGTGATGGTCTCAACCAGCATCAACAGGGCTCTCAACCAGGGTCGGTGATAACTTAGCACTGCTGAGTTCTCCCATGCATGCACTGATTTCTGACTCTGTTTTAAAATACTGAGCTTCAGAAGTTCTACCTGTGTTGCTTTAACTGATGTTCCCCTCATCTCAGAGGTGCTGTAAACTTTTCTTCCTGTCTTTTCAGTATCGTCTTTTTTTTTTCTGTCTCTCACTCTTTGGTATGGTCCAGGGTATGTTGTGCAACAGGCTGTCAGAATAAGGAATTGCAGTTTTAAATAAGAAACTAAATCAGTGTTGTCTGCTCATACGTATTCTCTTATCACTAAATCAGTTTCTGTAGTGTGTGTTTCTCTTTTGCCCCTCTGAGAACTTGATAGGGAAGGATGGTGAAGGCCTTGAGTTTCTTCCAGTTCCGTGGGAGCAGAGAGTGTGCCTTCGCTGCCCGTGCGAGCGGTTTTCACTTTGCACAGCACTTCTATTGACTCAGCTCTCTGGGAATCCTGGTGTAAACAGGCCATTGACGTTGATGCTGTTTCATCTTGCACTTCTTGCACCAGCATGCCTTTGTTAGCACCAAAGGGTTAAGCATTCTTTTGGCCTTGAAAGTCTCTTTAGTTGGAGTTACCATGATTAAAGTGTTAAGACCCAGATGTTAGCCAAAATAAAGACTAGGAGAAGAGTGCTTTGTTACGCTGACATGCAGACTCTGTGCTGCAGGTATTGGTGCAGTTCCTCCTGTTGTGCTGTTGCAGAGCTTTGTCTCTCATAGTTTGAATTAGACACTGGAATGGATGGTTGCTCTGCTCTAAAGTCATATTGTAAAATGCACTGGAATGTACAGGAAATACTCTGAAACGTATCCTGAAAAACAGTGATGGAACTGGGATTCCTATTCTTTCCGTTTACCGTTCTCTATTTATTTGCAGTCTGATCTTATCAGTATGGCCAACGGGGTAAAACTGTATCAATCTACTAAATAATTGAAACCAGATCAGCACTTTTATCTAATAAAACAAGGAATGCGGATTCTTTTCTGATAATTATTTCGTCTTTTTTATGTAACCGTGTAATTGCAATGAAGTCATTTCCACGCCTGATTCTACACTAGATCAAGTCATAAAGTTTCCATCAAAACAAATCCACATATTTTCCAGCCTGCTTTAATCTTTGCACCCTCCCTGGTGCTCCCCTTTCTGTACAAAATGAACTAACGCTGTTTATGCATTATTAGGTAGTAAGTAGCTTGCATCTTTTACAGTTTATTGCATTTTGTCTTTGTGCCCTAATGTAATTCATTTGTTTAGCCACACGTCTGTGGCTCTTTTGTGAAGGTGTCATTCCTCTTGCAAACTCCCGTTGCAGACACAGCAAAAGTGATGTGTCAGGGTACAGCACAGAATGAAATGCATCCCTGGGAGTGGGAGGTAGAGGAAAATTGTTTGGGTTTTTAGACAACTGAGTCTAATGGTTGACTGGCCCGATGGTTGTGCTGCCATTCAGAGGGACCTCGACAGGTTGGAGAAATGGGAGAACAGGACTCTCATGAAATTCAGCAAAGGGAAATGCAAAGTCCTGCACCCAGGGAGGAATAATCCTCTGTTGGGGACTGGCTGGCTGGAAAGCAGCTTTGTAGAGAAGGACCAGAGGGTCCTGGTGGACAGGTTGAACGTGAGCCAGTAACACACTCTGGAGGCAAAGGAGGCCAAAAGTGTCCTGGAAGTGAAGATTAGGTGATGTCCCAACGTGCCTTCCAATCTCAACCATTCTGTGATTCTGTTGTAGGGCACAGGATGTGAAAATCCTAGCTTAGGTCATGCTGTTGTGCAGTGGAGGCTGTGTTGTGGTGGTGAAGAAGGGATTTGTTGCCTGTTGTAATAGCAAATGGGTCCTAAAGGCATAAAGCATCCTCTATATTTTGTAATCTGCCCCCAACCAAAATCACTCATCTCTGTGTTTTGGTGAGGATTGTTTTTCTAGAGGACATTCATCTGAAGATTCATTTTGCTGCTGAAGGAAAAGTGAAGGGCAAACAGCGCTGGGGAGACAGGGTTGGTTTTGGCAGGTACTGTACAAATGTCTGCCATGAGGTTTTGCTAATGCAGCTTGTTGAGAGCCTCGTTAAGGGCTGCTCATCAGCTAGTGCTGAAATCATGCAGTGCCTCTGCATCGAGTAAATGTTCAACAGAGCTTTACAGCAACCTGAAGCCACTGAACTGAAGTGCTTGAAGCAGATCTATCTTGTAGCATCCGATGGTGAAAAAGCACATTCCCCACCTCTGCCCATTTTTCCCAGTCACTTCTGATAATCATCTGTGCTTTTTTCTGCTTTGCCCTTAGTATTCCTAAGCCTCCTTATTTTATCACGTTAGCTGCAGTGTCATGCTTATCTGGCACAGTTCTGAAGAGTCACGCAGTGGTTTGGTATCTGCACAACCTCTCCTGACAGAACAGCTTGCTTTCCACCCCGTTTTACTGCTCCCATGATATGTTTTCAGAGAATGTCTCTCATCTTGAGTGGTATTTGAAATCTTGGTGTCATCATGTAAATAATAGTGTCAGGATGATGCGCTGGCCTTTTCTGCTAAGATGGTATACAACTTTGCATTGTGTGAGTAGTTACTTGATAATGCCAAGTATATCATGAAAACAGATTAATAGTTCTGTGAGCTATTCACTGTGCTTTGAGCACGTAGAGCAATTACCTCTGATTCATCAGAGAAGGAAAAGCCTGATTTTCTGCTCTGAAGACACATAATGTGGTGTCACACCTAACAGGGTTTTGAACGCTGTTTGTATTAGCCCAATTCAGATGTGTTAACATGGTTCTGTTATATCCATAGCAACTTCCCTTTCTTTTCCTCCTTTGTAGCCAAGTCTACGAAGCTGCCGTTCTTCTGACAGCAGTTACTCAAAGTAACCTGTCTGTAGTTGTCCAGCCTGCTGGCTGGCAGAGCGGCCGATCTGGGGTCACGCGAGCCTGCTGCACGATGGAGAAAAGGTCACATTCCACACCTGCATTTTCTAAAGAAAGCTCTGTTGCTGGCCTCTATTTAAAAGGACTTGGATTATTTTCAGCGCCAAGTGACCATGGAGAGTTCAGGCACCGAGCTGGAGGAGAATGCAGGAACAAGGTGTTTACGAAGTTGTTTCCTCCAGCCTTGCATTTGACACGTGTTCTTGGCTCTTCTTTTGTCGCTTTGTTTGGAGCTGGTGAAATCCAATTTCTCAAGCAGGTGCTGTAGAAGTTTCCCCACTCAGCTCAGCCCGTGCCACCAAGCCCAAGCCTTACCAGTGCCACAGAGCAAGATATCCACTGAGGAATTTGAAGGCTGCCCAGTCAGTGGTATCCTTTATCATTACAGAGAAGCAGCTCTTGCTTCTAGCTCAGCCTGTCACCCTTAATCCTGACCTTCGGTGGTCTTCAGTACTACCTGCTGCTGTCAGGTTGAACCCTGCACGGATTCTTGCCAACGCATTCAGTCTTCATCTGCAGCTCCTGTGCAGAGTTTGTTAGCAATCTGAAACTTTTACAGCCATGTTTGTCATTTTAAACCCCAAATTCAGGCTCTCACAATAACTCTTTATAGAAACAGTGCTGCCGTGACCTGTGAAGTCTCCAGTACAGCATTGCTAGTTAGATGCCAGCATCTCTCAGTGCCCGTAGCAAGGCCTAGAGGCATGCAGAAGTGCTGCCCAGGGAATTATTTGAACAACACAGTGTCAGTTGTGTGTCACCTGAGTTGCCGTGCAGGGGGGCTTGGCTCTCCTTTCCGGTTCCCCAGCTTGCCGGGGCAGCAGGGACGGCAGAGATAAAGAGCTCAGCGTGGTGGGGAAGGGAGGGACCCGGCTTCGCTCAGCGGAGATCGCTCCGGCTGATTTCAGAGCTGTGATGGTGGGCCCCAGAGGAAGCTGCAGTCACTTCTCAGCAGGAAGGAAAATGACCACATGGAAGGGTGGTTAATGCAGGGGGTAGGGGACAAAGCATAAATGCTCTTTGTCACTGATGGATTTACCTATGAGGTGGTCAGGGCCCAGGCAGTGGGGTATGAGAAGCAGCGTGCAAGTCATAGAGCATATCGCAGGGGGCTTTTCACACATCTTTTAACTTACATTTTTAATCCAACACAATTGTATGGTTTAATGTAGCCCTGTAAATACTCAGATCACTTTAACACTGCGCCTGATCTTGCGCTAGAAAGGCAACCACATGGAGGGGCCTGGCTGCAGTTCAGTCATTTAACCGAGTAACCAAAAAAGCTCCTTCTAGTTCATGGCAGGAACCCCCTGATTGGTGACTGTGCTGACTGTGTGTCAGTGCTGAGGCTCTCCACATGCTCCCTCTCTGGTTTCCACAGCTACAGCAGGTTCTTTTCATGTTTTCTGAATGGTGAGGATGATTAGAGAAAGGCAGCAGTGGATTACCATCACACATTGATCCAATGGCCAGAGTGAGGGATATGAACTTCTCCAGAAAGCCCACAGGAGAGAACCTGAATGTTTTCCAAATTCTAATTGTACTGCAGCCACTGCATCTGGTGTGTGGATATCTAAATTACCTTTAAACCTAGTAGCTCACCTACTCAGCTTAGTCCAGCTTCAGCGTAGGTCTTCTGAGAAGCTTTGTAAGTACTCAGGAAGAATAATTATGATTTTCCCTGGAGCACTTTTATCCTTTCAAGTCCACTTGGATTTTTAATCATTACTACAGTACTGTCCAGTTGTACAGAGACATCAGAAAAGGTCAATCCAATGTCCTCCTTGGGATTTTTGTGAAGTGAGAGGGTCTTCATGGAGTAGGAAATAGGGGGCAGTTAAGAGATTATTTTCATTTATTTTTGATCATCACTTTTTTTTTGATACCAGCCTCTGCCCTGATCAGCCTTTTGGTGTTTGTGCTTTCTTCGGCCTAATTTCTGAATATAAATGAATTTACAGCTTATGTCCGGAACAAAGCAGAAATGTGAGGCACGTCCTGCGTCCCTCCGTGACAGGTGTCCGTGCTATCGCTGGGTCATCAGCTGCTGACACAGGAACCGGTGGCCTCGTGGAACGCAGGAAGCGAGGACCTTTCAGCTCCTCTCTGCCAGATGCTCTCACGTGGCAGAAAGCCCTAGGGAAGTACCTGGCTGAGGTTGACCTGTGTTTGTCACAGCAGGCACAGCACGTGGGTCACACCTGAACACAGCTGGGAGCGGTAGTGATTTGGACCTTGGAAAAAGGATGGTGATGGTTTTGTTTGCTTCCAGGCTGGTAAAACAGAACTTCCGTGGTCTGCGTTTCTTCTCCCAGATCAGGACCCGATTAGGGTCAGCTGCTGATGTTGTTGCCTGCCCTCATGAACTGCTTTTGCTCCGGACTGACATCTGGAGGGGTAAGTCATTATCCATAACCTATTCAGTCTTTGAGTTGTTCTGTTGAGATTCCTGGTTACAAGAAATTAAGAATTAGGTTTCCTCAGAATCCTTGGTCAAAGGCAGCTGGGACTCCATTCAGATCAGCATTTAGATGTGACAGTGGTGGAGCTGGAACAGGGAGCAAAGGGTTTGACAGGACACTGTCACGTTCTGTGTTAGGTGGGGGTTTTGAATGACTTCTGCCAAATCACTTTATTTTGCTGGATTCTTCTGTGAAAAGGGCAGGGTCCTCCTACCTAGGCCATCACTGAGAGCTTGCCCAGAGCTGGATGGCTGTTTGCATGGCTGCTGTAAAACACACGGGCACGACGCTCCATGATCTCGTGTAGCTCGATGGTCATCTCTTTCCATTCCAAGCATTTTGTTGCCTTTGGTACCTGTTGCCCTGCAACTGGAAACCCGTTTCCTGCCCTTTCATCCTCTGCCTTTCTGATCTCTGCGCGTCAGTGTCACTGGTGGGGATTTTATCTATTTCTGTTTTCTTGTCTCGGGCGGCTTTTGTCTCCGCGCTTCCACTTCCTGAGCCTGCAGCTGGTCGGGCTGGTAATCAACAAGGTCACGTTTTGGTGCGCGTTTTTTTTAGGGAGGTGGGGGAAGATACAGATTTTCCAAGCCAGGAAGGAAAGATGAAGGCGGAAAGAGAGCCCTACAGAGCAGGTTTATTTGGACAAAGGGAAGGGGAGGCCAAGGTTGGAGGCAGGATCTGGAACTCCAGTTCCAGCCTGAGTGTGGAACTGCGCTACGGCTTTCGTTAAGTCATCGTCTCGGTGTGTCTCAAGTTTTCCCTGATGTCCCTTTGCCGGTGTCACGGCAGGAGGTCCTGAGAATTAGTGAAATGACTGCAGATGCTCATCACCCCTTGAAATAGGGGGTTCAAGCAGACTGTGTGGCAGCAGTTGGGTACTTCACACCGGTGACTGTCCCACGGTGAAAGCAGCGCTCTGCTCACCTGCTCTGGAAATTCAGCTGCCTTAAAAGAGACATGTTTGCAAAAGATTTTTGGGCCTGAGGAAGTTAGAAGACCTAAATGGGTTTATCTGAGCGATCTTGCTACTTCATATAATTACATATTCTGCTCTGCTTCAGGCACACCAGTCACCCTTTTTGTGGAATCACGGAATTGTCAGAGTTGGAAGGGACCTCTAGAGATCATCTAGTCCCTGCCAAAGCAGGGGTGCCCAGAGCACATCACTCAGGGCTGCATCCAGACAGGTCTTGAGAATCTCCAGAGAAGGGGACTCCACACCCTCCCTGGGCAGCCTCTTCCAGGGCTCTGCCACCCTCACCCCAAAGAATTTCTTCCTCGGATTTGAGTGGAACTTCCCATGTTCCAGCTTGTGCCCGTTGCCCCTCGTCCTGTCACTGGGAACCACTGGAAAGAGTCCGGCTCCATCCTCCCTCAACCCACTCTTTAGATACTTGTAACGTAGATAAGGTCTCCCCTCAGCCTTCTCTTCTCCAGGCTAAAGAGCTCCAGCTCTCTCAGCCTTTCCTCATCAGGGAGATGCTCCAATCCCTCTGTTGCCCTACGCTGGACTCTCTCCAGTAGTTCCCAGTCTCTCTTGAACTGGGGAGCCCAGAACTGGACGCAGGATTCCAGTTGTG
>JAHREE010000307.1:215766-236516 GCA_033628505.1 Tringa tobata | reverse complement strand
CTGTTTTCCTTCCATATATTTCAGGCGAAAGAGGAGTTCCTGGGGAGTGACGTTAAGCCTAAGGCTGCCCAAATGCCAGCTCCCACCCTGCAGCCTGCTCAGCTCAGTAAGTAACCTTAGCTGGGAACTTGCTGGTGCTTTAAATAAGAACTCTCCTTGCCTCGTGCTGTAAGGTGAGAAATTCTCCTGGAAGAGGAGGACGACAGTGGCACTTGGAGCTTGCTGGTGTTGCTGGCCATTTTGTCAGGGAGCTGAAACAGAGAAAAAGCCCGCAGGAGCCTCCAGACTCAGATTCTGCCAAGGGACAGTGCCACTGGAGAAAGTGACAAAGCCCTGGTAGTAAGAAGAGCTTTTCAGGGTTGTATCGTCTCTAAAAGCCAGTCCCTCTCGCATCTACTCTGTTTCCTCATCCCTTTAAGCTTCTGTGTTATTTGGAGGTCTTCATCTGTTTTTCTCCCTGCATTGTGTGCCCCGTCGCTGCAGTCGTGCTGCTGAAGACGACCTGGAGAAAGATGCACTGAACTGTCATACATCAAAGAAGAAAAAACTTGGATCCTGTCTTGGTGGCTGCGGAAGCGCACAGCGTCGGGGAGGAGGACTGGAGTGAATTTGGTGTAGTTCCTGGTTCCTGCAGTGTTTCCCTGCTCGCTCAGTGCTTGGTGTCCTCCGTTCCCGGACTTTGCTTGATGGGGATCTCTGCTGCAGGAGCAGTCTCTGGGCTCCAAGGCAGGCCAGCAGGGATAGGAGAGGTCGGCTCTAGATGCCGGAAAGGCCATTTGTATAAGCTCCTGGCAGATCATCTCTTCTGGAACAGCTGCTGGCTGTAGGCCTTCCAAGCCAAGGGTCAGGATAGCCTCTCTGCAGCATGTCTTCCAAGCCAGAGCAGAAGGAGACTCACCAGGCCAATGGGGCTGTGCTGCCCATTGTGCCCATGGACTGTCTCACCAGTCCGGACCGGGGGAAGCTGGTGGAGCCCTCAGACTTCCTGGGACCTGATGGTGACAGGGTAGAAGTGGTGGTGTTGGAGTCCCGTGCCAATGCTAAAGGGGTGCGAGAAGAAGATGCCCTGCTGGAAAACGGCAGCCAGAGCAATGAAAGTGATGACACCAGCACAGACCGAGGTCCTGAGCCAGCCTCACCCCTCAAGGAGACCTCCTTCTCCATCGGACTGCAAGTCCTCTTTCCCTTTCTCCTGGCAGGCTTTGGGACAGTTGCTGCTGGAATGGTGCTGGACATCGTGCAGGTAGGACTGATGCTTCCCTGGCGTGGCACTGGGCTGGGAATCCTGTCTCTGTAGACCATGGTTTGACCCTAAGTCAGTAGGGACTGGAATGCCAAGGCTCGTTCAGCAGATAGCAAGGCTGAGGGGAGGAGACCTTGTGTGCCACTCGGGGTAGGGAAAGACAAGAGGAGGCCTCGGTAATGTCTGGAGTGAGGGGAGGAGAAGCTATGGGCACCTCTGCTCCACCTTGGAGGAGGAGGTTGGAGCTGGCACATGGGCAGCCAAAGCCACGTGCCTGGGAACGGAGACCACTCTGCTTTATGGCTTTAAATAAATGCTCCCCTGAGCTCATCCCAGCTCCGGTCGCTGGTTCCACAGGTCCCGTGTCCCTTTTCCATCTTGGATGTTTGCTGCACTGTTCCAGCACACCAGGCTCGTGCCAGGCAGGTTAATGATTCTCCTGTGGCAGTGTGTGCGGGACACGGTGGCTTGCTCTGAAGGTCGAAGGCTGGCTGAGTGGTCCTTAGGCTGCCTTCTCACACTCTGGAAGTGGCCAGGGGCGACTGGGCTAACAGGGTGGAGGTGATCCTTAGGAAAGGCCAGCCAGAGAGCTGGCTGTTCATCTGGATGCAAACGGATGTGTTGCCAGACGTGGTATCTCGTTAGGTCTCCTGTGATGGGTGACACTGAGAACCTGACAGGCGTGCAGCTTGCTGGGGTTTTATGTGGGAAACGTGAGTTCACGGACCGTGGCTCCTGCGCTGGTCTCGAGCAGAGCTTTTCCAAGAGTTTGTGTCTCTGGCAGTGGATCAGCTGCTGAACCCCTTCTCCTGTGCAGATTTATCTTGATGCCCAGCCCAAAACAGTGACTGAGGCACGAGACTCAATCATCCCTGCAGCGTAGGTCTATGAAACTATTTGGATGGAGGAGGCAGCCATTTTGAAGCTGTGGTCAACCAAAAATGCTCTGCTTGAAGCTCCTCTGTTTGCTTAAGCGGGGTAAACAAGCCGTCACGGTGTTGGCATAGAAAGCCAGGAATGTCAGTCAGTTGTCTGTATTGCTGGCAGTTCCCATCATCTCCACCCACGCTGTGTGCCAGCAGGGTAAGTCGGGCTTTTTTGTGTCTGTGGGTGGTCGAGCAGACACTTCTCTTGCCCTGATGGCTATTTCCCTGTGTGCCTTTGCGCACCGGTCATCCTTATGGTTTCTCTTCATGCAACCTGTTGAGAGGGCTGTGAAGTGACTCAAAACAGGAAAGGCTGGCTGTGCTAAATTAAGCCAGGAGAGATTTACCGGAATGATTTTCTTAAAAAGAAAAACATTTTTAAGAATGCTTCCCTCTGTAAAGTCCCTGTAAGCCGCTCCTGCGTGGCTCTTCTGGCAATTTCCCAGAGCCAGGGACTTGAACCCAACCTAAAGCCTTTCCTGCAGAAGGAGCAGCTCTTCTGGCCAGGGAGGAGCAGGGCAGGGGTGGGACACTGCGGCACAGTGCTGTGTTCTCCTGCCTTATTTTTTTTTTTTACAGCCATTAAAAATAAAGCTTCATAATTCCTCTGTCCCACAGCAGCTCAGCGTGTGGCTACGCAGCTTGTCCTGCCAACTCCTCTAACTCCCTGTAGCCTTGGGATTAAATGAGGCGTCTAAATGCCATAGGGTGGAAAAGGGGGATGGGAAGCCTGTGGTCTCGGCTTTCTTGCCTGCAGGGTCTGGGGAGCTGATCTTGAGAACTGGCTTCTCGGAGAGACTCATTCCTTGGATGAAAGGAGGGAGGCATGTGGAGTGGGCAGCTGAGGCACTGGGACAGACTGGAGTCCCATTGCTTTGGATGCAGCCGTGGTTTGTGATAGATGGGGGGCTCCATACACTCAATTTCCTCCGGTTTGGATAAACAGACTAATCAGCCAGCTGTAATTGGTCTCCCCACTGTGAAAACAAGCAGCCCTGGCCTTTGGCCACGCTGTCCCATTAATGTGTCCCTGTGAATTTGCATCTCAGGAGGAGAATTTGCCTCTGCTCCCTTTGGGATCGGAGAGACCTTTGGGCCAGGTGACATGTGAACATTCCAGCTGCTTTTGTGTGTACAGTAGAGGATTGTTGGCACAGACCCCTCTCCCAGCAGAGCTCCGATTGTTGTTTTCCACACTTGTCTGCTCCCTGGAGGTTCTTTGGACGGGATGGACGGTATTTCATACAGAGGAGGGAGTCTGCTCCTTTCCCCTGCTTGACCCCCTCTGCTGTTAGCATCCCTCTGGGGTGGCTCTTACCAGGGCCAGGGGGACTCCCAGCCCTGAAGCTCTGCTGTTAAGGCCACTTGTTCCTTGGCATTTTAGAGTCATGGCTCCAACCTGCAGCACGTCCCTCCCCTCTGAGCCATCGTGAATCACCACCCCACTATCATCCGAGCGGAACCACGCTGTTACTCATGACTCGTGTAAGCCTTAACTTTGCACCCGGTGACTAAAAATGACAGTGGCTGAGAGGCAGCTGTTACCCAGGAAATCTCTGCTGTCTGCAGGTGCAAAGCTTCGGAAAGGCATCGAGTCTGGGGGAAACTGCAAAACACCACCTGGGGTGTGATGTTTCTTCCAGAACCTTTGGCAGGACGGGGTCCCATCTCATCCCTCTGGTGCTGCGTTGGGGAGACCGGGCTCTGGTGTCTGGGTAGATTTGTGTTCACAGCGACCACAGGCTTAGTAGAAAATTAAGCTGAAATAAGTTAAACCTGGATTGCTTATAGTCTCTCTGCTCCCCGTCCCCAGAGGGCAGGGAGGAGGTGCTGGAGATGAATTCCCTCACCCTGTAATTCTCTGCCGAAAGGCGGACGGGAGCCCCCTCGCTCCCAGTGCGGTGTGTTCTCCTTTGTCTGGAGCAGACTGGATGCTCTGGGAAGACCCCGTGTGCTGCGTTAGCGTCCCTCCTCGCCCCCAAAACTGGCTTATTTTTGTGCTTCTCGGAGGGGCTGTTGCAGGGGGAAAAGGGGATTTTAACAGCTCAATGTCCTGAACTTAAATCCAAATTTTCTGTTCTCTTTCCCTTTTTTTTTTTTTGTCTTCCCCAACCAGTCGGGCTCTGGTCCTCCCCTCGTAGCCCCATGGTGGGCACATGTCTCCACAGGGGGCATTCCTCTCTGCAGGAGCCAGAGAGGCCTTCAAGACGCACTAAATGCCCGTAGCCCAGTGTTGTATAACATCTTATATTAAGAAAGTTGGCGGGAGCCTACGGGTCCTGCTCTTTGCAGCCGGCGAGCTGCTGATGTCTGCAGAAATCTCCTTGTTTTCCTTCCCCGAAGATGGTTTTTATTCCTTTCTCCAGGAACACCCCTGTCCTGCTCAAGGACCTGCTTTCGCAGGCTCCAGTTACAGCGGCTTTTGGCAGCGGTTTGCAGCGCAGCCTCCTCCAAAGGTTAATTTCCAAAGCCGGGGTTGGGACGGGGCGAGGGAGGGCTGCGAACTTGCAGGAGCTGCTGCCTGATCCTGCCCCTGTGATCTCTGGAGGCAGAAAGAGCCAGGAAACTTTGGCGCAGCGCTTCCAGCCCCCGCTCCGAGCAATGACGATGTTCCTTTCATTAAGTGATTCTGGTGACACCCAGCTCGTCCTGCTGGGAAGCCGGAGCAGGTTGCTGATGGAATTCTAGATACTGCTCAGGGAAGTCCTAGCAAAGGATTCACCAGTTCAACAAGCAGCAAAATAATCTTAATTAGAATGGTTTGGGTGGGAAGGGACCTTAAAGTCCCCCCAGACCCACCCCCAGCCCTGGGCAGGGACACCTCCCACCAGACCAGGTTGCTCCAAGCCCCCTCCAACCTGCCCTTGAACCCCTCCAGAGATGGGACAGCCACAGCTTCTCTGGGCAACCTGGGCCAGGCTCTCACCACCCTCACAGCAAAGAAGTTCTTCCTAATATTCAATCTAAATCTGCCCTCTTCCAGTTTGAAGCCATTACCCCTCATCCTGTCACTACATGGCCTTATAAAAAGTCCCTCCACAGCTTTCCTGGAGACCCCCTTCGGATACCAGAAAGCTGCTACAAGGTCTCCCCAAAATGCCTGCCTAAAAATAGGTTGAGAAGAGCTGAGCTTGCCTGTTCCTAGATGTGACCTTAATGAAGCGCAGGCTGATCTGCCGCTGTGTGGGTATTTCAGACTGATTCTGCCTCGGTGGGAAGGTCTCCCAAGTCAGGTTAGATGGGTCTGGGGTGGCTGGAGCCAGGGCTGCAGGGACCACAGTGGTTTCCTTGGGTGCTGCCCATCAGAGTGGCTGGAAAGGGCCGTTCGTTGCATCGGGAGAGTCTGGGACCTGAGTGTCCTCAGGAGCCTTGTCCTCGAGCAGAGAGAGGGCTGTGCCTGAAAGAGCTGAGCAGCTTTCAGCCTGAGAGCTGGAGAGCATGGTCAGCGTGTCTTACCGACCCGTCAGAAACGTTACAGGGATTTTTATTGACTGGAAAACTGCTTTATGTTTTCTCCCTTTGAGGAAAAACGGTCCTGGTTCATCCATCTCGAGTACTTATCTGCCTCCTCTGACCACAGCTGTCTCTCAAATGGGTTTTCAAGTGAGTGCAGCTTGAATGTGTGTATTGCAAAGGACCTGGAAAGGAACTGGGGTTTGTTGGCTCGGTGGTGAAGGCGAGCAGCGCAAAGGGTGGAAAAATAAACAAAAATACCCGAAGTCATTCCCCGCAGGAAGGTATTAGTCACACAGGTAGAGTGACTTGTATTCGCTGGGAGGTGTTGGCCGATAGTGCTCCTTGTCTTAGAAAGAACCGTGTGTCCCGTTGGCTGGTGAGCCTGAGGCTCTGACACCTCCCTGGAGAGCACTGCAAGAGATGGAGCCCATTGCAGGTAACGTTTTTAGGAAGAAAACTGTGAAATCCACGGCTTTTAATGTGTTCGGCTGCTGAGAGTGCGATTCCAGCCGTGTCCTGTAAGGGCTGTGGCAGGCAGGCAGTGCGGGAGGCAGCAGTTATTCTGGACACGGGGCCTGCTTGCAAAAACAGTCATGAAAATAAAGGATTGGGCAATGAGGGCTGTGTAGCTTGCGGGGTGATGTTTTTTAAATGCGGTTGTGAGGTTTTTGGGGGTGTTTTTGTGTTTTCATGGAAGTCAGCTGCTCACCCTGCAATTACTCTTTGTTTTTTTCCTAAATAATTGTGTCTGCCTTTTCTCCCTCATGCCCAAGAGAGCTCTGACCGTCGAGCCAGAATAGTTAGAAAATCCCTGAGTAACGCAGGTGCCAGCTGAGGGAGGGCACCCATCGCCTCGGTGAGGTGGGGGGCACAGAGACCACGGTGGGTGGCTTTTTGGAGCTGACAGGATCAGGGAGCAGCAATGCCTTGCTCCAAAAGATATTTGTAAAGCACACGTGGTAGGGAATGGCCCTCAGCTGAGACTGACCCGACTTCAGTACTCGATTCTGCCAAAAAATGCAAGTATTGGGCAAAATCTCTTCATCTTTCCCTATTTTGGCCCCTGTGTGCGTAAACTTTTTGTCAGTGGTTAATCTTTGGGGGATTTCTTTTAACTGAAAGTTGCAGGGTGAGATCCGGTTCTTAAGCTCAGCGGGAACATGTGGTCACTGCTACAGGAACGTCAAAACCAGTAAAATCACTGCAGAAATGCAAAGTGTGGCACCAGAAGGGGCACTGGTCGGTCTGCTCAGGGCCACAGGGCGTGAAAGAGGATGAGTAAGTGACACTGGGTCCAAAGCAAAGGTTTCTAACAGCCAGGCTTATTTTTAATGGTCTTTTTTGGTTTTGTTTTGTTTCCATTTCGCAGCACTGGGACGTCTTCAAGTACGTGACAGAGGTATTTATCTTGGTGCCTGCGTTACTGGGCCTGAAGGGGAACCTAGAGATGACTCTGGCGTCTCGCCTGTCGACGGCTGTGAGTATCCAGGGAGTCGAGGGACGGAGCGGGATACCCGGGATGGGAAAAGGGGAGAAGGCACACACGTGGCTGGGCAGACAAAAATCTCTCCAGTCAGCACCCACGGAAACCAGAGCCTGGATTTTAGCAGGCTGGGAAGGTGTCTTCATCCCACGGGATTGATGAGATTTGAAGGTTTAATAGTCCTTAAGCTTTGCTGACAATTTGCTTCTTTGGGGTGGCTGCAGGTGGGCCCGGGGGCACGGTGTGTGAGCTGGCTTCAGCAGTGTAATGTCTGGAGTGCTTGGATCCAGTTCTCTTCACGAGGAAGCTGGGTGCAGGCACGCTATCAAAGCAGGCTAAAACAAGCCAGGTTCAGGAGGGCTAGAGATAAGAGAGCCTGGAGAGAGCTGTACAGCAAGGGCTGGAGCGGAGGGGACCTTGCAGTGAGAGCTGGGAGGTGGATTGACAGTCTCTCCAAGGCAATGGAGAGGCAGAGCTGGGCGTTTCTCTCACTAGAATTCACTCCAATTCCCGTGAAACAGTGAACTCCCTGTGAGAGATGGGGGCAGGCTCTGTTAGCTCCTCTGAATACTGTGTTAGTCCAGCTGTAAATGAATTGCTTTGTGTTTAAACCATTCTATAACTCAGCAGTCTGTCTCTGTAGCTGAGCGGTGCTGGAGAGAGACTGAAATCCTCTCCTAACGGGGACAATAATGCTCCTTCCTTCTGCAAAGCATCTTCTGCTTGAGCAGTGACTGCCTGATGTTTCTGTGTTTCCCATGGTGGGAGAACGTATAGCTTTGAGTCTTACATCTGCAAGTTGTTAGCTGCCTGTGGCCAGGCTTTTAATGCTACCAGCTCTGTGCTGGGATTGCTGGAGGAGAGCCCTCCCAGCGAGCAGCCTGGTCTTGGCCGTGACCATGCAGAGGAACTGACCCACCATGGCCTGAGAGAGCTGCTGGGGAGGTGCTCACTGAGGTGTAGGGATGGAGAACTGCCTGCCTGGGGGGTAGCAGTGAGCAGAGCAAGCAGAGAGCTGCTTCTTAGCCTGCTCCCTTCCTTTCAGCCTCCCCTCTACTGGTTCCTGCAGGAGAAAGCACAGAAGACTCGTGACAGAGTCTCTGTGTGTCTCCTTTCCTGGGTCTTCTCTTGTTCTTCCACCTTGAGCCATGGGGTGATGCCGGCTCTGACTCTGCTCCTCAGTAGATTGTTCTTCTCCTCTGAGACCCAAGGTTCCTGGTGCGTTCCTGGGTGGCTTTGAGCTGCTCATCCAGCATTTGTCACCAGCAGCCCCTCCTGTCCCTCGTGCAGTAGCTCCTTATATGTACCCCATGGGAAGCTGCTCTCATCCAGTGGACCCAGTGGCACATGAGCATCATTTTCTGTAGAGTCTGGGGTTCTGTAGAGGTTCCTGTAGAGGTCCCTGCGGCCCCTGGAGAGCAGGGAGGCAAAGAGCATTTCCCTGGATTAGCCCTTGGCTTGGCCTCTGCCCCCCCAGCCCCTGCTGATGGTGGGTACCACCTCCTTGGATCCAGCCCTCGCTTGTGGTTCTCTGATGGAGCAGGGTGCTGAGCTGCCTGGGGGTGGCTGTGCCAGCCATACCTGGCAAAACACGAGCTGTGGTGGCTTCCCTTCGGTGCTGGTCTCCTCTCCCTGGGCACTGCTGGGGAGGACAAAGCTGCTGGGAGGCTTCATGCAGCCCCCAGCCCAGCTGTGCCCCAGTGCCAGGGCTGGCAGGGACGGAGGCTGAGCGCCGGGGCTTGTGAACCAGGCTGAGCTTTGTTTGCCCCTTCGTTCTGGGAAACAAATCCCTTTGTTTTATTCGCTCTCTATTGTTGGGATCATGTCAGGGTCCTTGCTGTCCCAGACACAGGCTGTTCTCCCTCCTGGCCTTGGCCAGCTCGCACTTTCTGAGCATGGGCTTATCGGGGCGAGTGGCTGGCTCTCCTGGGACAAAGGCAGCCCAGCACTTCTCCGTCCTCTTCCCTGGTGGGGCTGGCATGGAGCAGCGTTGGGGCAGGCTTGGCAGGGAAATGAGATTGTGCAGAAAGTCCCAGGAATGCAAAACTTTCCCCTGTCTGCTCTGGTGGCTGCAGCAGGGTCATGAAACTGGCACAGAGAGCACCCGTCCGGCTCGCCCGTGCCCAGCGGCTGCTGCCCTTGCACCAGTTGGGTCTCCTGATGCCTCCTCCTGTCCCCAAGCTGGTGACTGTGGGGTGACATTAGCCTCGTGGGCCAAAACCTGGGCTTTGTCCTCTGCTTTCCTTTGCCCTGGAAGGAGAGAAAGCTCTGCTGCCTCTGCACGAGTCCCCTCACCGTGCATTCTGCCTCCTTGTATCTGTGCCTGGTGGGATAGGGCCATCTCTTGGGCTTTCCTTTTTTTTTTCCCCCCTTGCCCCATTCTTCCCTTGGCGTGGGGGATCCACGTGTGGAGGGAGCTCCCCTGTGACCAGGGTGTCACGGTGTGGGTCTCGTGCCCTCCCCGCAGGAAAGCAGCCTGCAGTGGTTTCTCAGAACTGTGGGTTTCTAATTAGTGCTGCATTAAGGCACCTCAGAAATTCCTTTTACAATTAAGAAGCAAAACTCTCCCATTAGTAAAAGGATTAAAATCCTGTTGCCAGTGACTACAGCTAGGTTATGTTAATCCCAACCTAATTGCCGTGTGGCTGGAATTTTAAGGTCAGGCTTCATATGGAGCTCAAATTCCTGTGCTGGATGTGCTCAGTGTTCCTCCAGTCAACTTTTTGTTAGTTTTTCCCCCATTCCTTCCTCCTCTCCACTAAACTGACCAGAATAATTCACTCCAGAGGTGGGCACATCTCAGTGCTGGTTGAAAAGAGCTGGCAGTTCCCTCAAAAGCCTGCAGTAAGGAGAGCAGAAGGATTAGCTGATTACTGACTTCTTGGGGATTTTTTTTGTGGAGACCAGTAAGGAAACCCAAGAAGAAGAAATTTCTGCTGAGTTGTGCAGACGTTGGGACTTTGACGCTGTCAGCCAGTAACTCCAACGTGCATTTACCACTTCAGGTTGTTTGAGCCTCTCCCTCGTTTCCTCTTCTTGTCTATCAGCTTCTAATAATACAAGACTGGATAATAAGATTATACCCACTTACCCGTTCTTCCAACTCTCCGTATAAAGACCTAGGGAAGAGCAGAACCCTCCTGCTCTGTGGTAACCAGCAACCTGCAGTGATTCTGCAGGGTTATTCTGGATCGGGTGCCAGGGAATTAAAGCAACTTTCCATCTCTTCTGGTTAGCCTGATTAGCATCTCCCGCAGCTGTAGCGGTGCCAGATGACCCCTGTGCCATGGCTGCTTCCCGTTACTCGGTAGCTCTCCACGTGGCATTAGCCTTGTTTACTCAGCTTTTAACTGAGCGGTCGTTCTCGCTGCCAGCTTCCTCTGCCCACGTGGTGCTGCCCCGGCCTCGGTCCCTGTCGGAGCTGGGGCACACAGTTGACCCTGGGGGTCGGTGTACCCCCATTCTCCTCCTGCCTGACCTGAGGGGCAGCACGACCCAGCTGGGCCCAAGCCAGGCTTGGCTTGGTCGCCAGCGGAGTGAATCCAGGGAGTAAATAAGCCGCAGTGCGTGACTCTGCACGAGGACAAAGTATATCTTGTTGCTTTTGCAAGATTTTCATCAGGCGTCCCGTTGACGTCGATTCCCCTTTACCCTCCCTTCGAAACCCCCTCTGCAGCGGGTCAAACACACACACGTGGGCACACATGCCTTTTCCACTGAATTGCTCTCCCCTAAGAGCTAAGGACTTGAGGTCATTATTCTCTCCTGCTCCTGGCACAGGCTCGTGTAGCTGGAAGGCAAGAATTTGACTGTCAGCAAATGCAAGATGGTGTCAGTCTTTAACGACGTTGCGATGTCCTCTTGCAGGCTAATATTGGCCAAATGGATACACCCAAAGAGCTCTGGAGGATGATAACGGGGAACATGGCTCTGATACAGGTAAGGAAAAGGAGAAGAAAGTGGAAATATTGGTAGTTGATGCAAGCCCAGCTGTGACAAGTGTCAGAAGGTTTAAATGCCTGGGGTTTGCTATTGACTGTCATTATTGTATGTTTAATGGGGAGGCAAATGGCACCTTTTTGTCCCACAGTCATTTTACCTTAGGGGTTTGCCCTGTAGATTAGGCTTGGTACTTCCCTGCTGGATGCAAATCCACCTGGAATGGTACCCAGGGTGGTGTTTCCCTCCTCCCTCACCCTGGGAGCATTTTGCTCTCCAGTCCTCTTGGTGACTGTCTAGTTTTCATTTTCAGGTTCAGGCTACTGTGGTTGGCTTCCTGGCCTCGATCGCAGCCGTGATATTCGGATGGATCCCAGACGGGCACTTCAGCATTGACCATGCTGTCCTGCTCTGTGCCAGCAGCGTGGCTACTGCTTTCATTGCTTCCCTTGTTCTGGGTGAGAGACAGACCCTGCACACCCCACAGGCACCTCTTCCTCAAATGCTGGGCTCCCCTTGGCCTCATCCTGTTTTCTCCCTCTTTTTGGCTCTAGGCATGATTATGATCGGGGTCATCATCGGATCCAGGAAGATGGGGATCAATCCCGATAACGTCGCCACACCGATTGCTGCCAGCCTGGGGGACCTCATCACCCTGGCTCTGCTTTCAGGAATCAGCTGGGGCTTGTACAAAGAGCTGGGTGAGGAGCAAGAAAAGGTCTTTGTCTCACCCTGGTCTTTCCAACACGCGCAGCATCTCCCTCGTGATGCACCCTCTTCCTTTACCCTTCCCGAGCTCTGGGTATGTGGGATCCTGGCCTGGAAGCCACCTCAGTTAGTGAGACCTAGTCAGAACTGATAAGGGGAGGAGAAGAACCTTCTTACTGCCTTGTAGCTGCAGACAGCCTTGGCAGTGACCTGCAAGCTTCCTTCTCACCAGGTAAAGTGGTAAGGGAGAGGTTGTCCCCTTCCAAGGGCCAGGGACTCGACTGGCCAAAGCAGTGGGAAAAGGCAGCTTGGGATTTCATCTTTTGTACTGTCAGCCCAGCTGGGAATCCTCGGGGCTGAGCTGCAGCTGTGGGTTCTAGACTTCCTCCTCCCTCCCCGCCACCTTCCTTCCCCGGCGGCTGGGATGAGGGGATGTGACTCAGCCAGGTTCAGCCAAAGGTGAAGCAACACCAGGAGGTCTTGCCCAGGAGCAGGAAGTGGGAATGAGCAGTTGAAATTGAAGATGCCTCACCCGGATCTGTTGATAAAACCCTTGAGAGTACACCAGGAGAAGGAAATACTGTGTCCTGCAGAGCTGGGGCTGGCCCGGTCTAGTTTGCTGGAGTTTCTGACTCCAGGGGTGACAGCAGCTTGATGAACTCAGCTGAATTAGCACCTCACTGCAGCGGGATGTGTCCTTGATCTGGTGCCTCTGCTTATTTCCCCCTCAGAGAGCAAAGCCTACGTGAATCCCTTGGTATGCGCCTTCTTCATCGCTCTGCTGCCCATCTGGATCATCATTGCCAAGAAGAACGCAGCCACTCGGGAGGTGCTGTACTCTGGCTGGGAGCCAGTCATTATCGCAATGGCAATTAGCAGGTAGGAAGGCACGGGAGAGTTCTTCTCCCCAAACACAGCCAGCCAGCACACCCTTTCCCCCAGCCCTTTCCACCTTGGAAAAGGTGGAAAGTCCAGCCTTTTTCCACCCTTAGTAGATACCAGACCAAGAGAGAACCAAACCTCTTCTGCTTCCACGGTCCAGACTGCCAGGAAACTGGGGGTCATTTTGTGTTTTAGACAAAGACACGGGGTTGTAGGGCCCGAGGCACAGGAGTGATCAAGCACCCAGCTGCTGGAATCCAGGGCCTCAGTGATGTCCCAGCTGCTGCAGAGGGAGACCCTGGCGTGGCCACAGAGTTAACACAGATCCATTTAACAGTCTTCTACACAAGAGCCCCCTCTGCCCTCTGATTTTTGCTGCTTTTGATTATTGTGTTGCAGTAAACTGTACGTTAAAGGGATTTAGTCTTTGATGGCTTTTGGCAGCAATGAGAAAAGGTCCTGCTAAAACTGGTCCTCCCTTATCAAATATTGAGGCTTAAAATCATGTGCAACATCCACAGCTGTAGGTGCATGTCAGTAGGTGTATGTATCACCCTTGGGTGCACGCACTGCAGCAGGGAGAGCACCCTGTGCTCTGTGTGAGTATTTCCTAATGAGCTTTCAGCACTGACCTCTTCAATCTCTTCCTTCCGCAGTGTCGGGGGTTTAATTTTGGACAGAACGGTCTCAGATCCAAACTTTGCTGGGATGGCTGTCTTCACACCAGTTATTAATGGTGAGTTCCTTTCCACTCTGGTGCTGCAGCTCATGGAGGCTCTTGGCAGACAGTGGAATAGTCCCGTGTGCTTTATTTCAGGCAGATTAAGGAGACTAATTCCCTTCTCAATGCCAGTGATACACAGTGGTTAGACCCAAGCTTCACAGCAGCATGGCTCCCTCTGGTGCCAGCCTGTCCCCAGAGGGTGACTGGCCCTGGAGGCTGTTGCCTAAAAGACACCTTTTCCAGGGGCCCAACAAAAACTGTCTTCATTTCCTGATTCCTCCTGGCTGATGGAAGACCCTCATCTTCCAAAATATGTGCCTCGTGGCACCTGGTGACATAAAGATTTGGATTTGCGACTCAGAATCAGGAAATTTAATTGCTTCTGGTGTGAAGCTTTGACATCCTTTGTGCCTAATGAACCAGGGAAACTCCTTTGTTTATTATGTTGGGTTTTTGGTTTTGGTTGTTTTTTTTTTTACAATAAATGGAGTTAATTCTGAGCCAGTGCATCTTGTACTGGTGGGTTCCCTGGTGTCATTATGCCTCATGCACAAAATAGTAGCTTTAAACTTCCTGTGTCTGTTTTGGTGGCTGGCTTGTCACTGTTTTTTTTTTTTTTGTTTCATGTATTTCTTCCACTCAAAGCTGCAGTAAGAGAATTGCATCTGTTTTACTAAGGGGAAACCGTAGAACAGTGTGCTTTGTCTCAGCCCTTTACATCCTGCAAAAGTGGAATTTGGGGCAAAAATAGACTGTCCTACATTATTCCAGCACCTGGCAATTCCAGAGCTGCTGGCTGTAGAAAATAGCTCTTTAAAGTGTTTGAGACATCGTCTCACTGCTCTCTCCTTCCCTGCAGGTGTGGGTGGCAACCTGGTGGCAGTGCAGGCCAGTCGCATCTCCACTTACCTGCACATGAGTGGGATGCCCGGAGACAGCCCCGAAACAGCCCCTCGCAAGTGCCCCAGCCCTTGCAGCACTTTCTTCAGCCCAGGTATCTCCTCGGGGGTTGGAACCTATTGATTTCTGGTGGCAGGAGCTGCAGCAGTTCACTGGCTGGATTTGTGGCAGTCCCTGGAGCACTGTCACGGGAGGTGGTGGCTGAAGTCTGCTCAGAGGAGACTCTCAGCTCAGGGCTGTGGCTGCTCCTCTGGCCTCTCCTGCCCTCTAGAGACCATCAGACCTTCAGCAAAGCCGCTCTGTGGCAGGACGTAGCCCTGCTGGATGAGGACACACCATGGTGCACAAGTCCCATGCCCTGACTGTCTAATTCTGTAAATCCTCCACCCTCTAAATTTTTTCCAGATGTCTCCAGGATACTGAAACCTGCCCTGAGGCTGCTGGAGCGTTGTGGCTCTGCTGGGCTTGTAGAGCTGCAGTTAGAGAAAGCTGCTCGTTTAGGGAGGCTTCCTTGCAGCTCTGGTATTTGTGGCGGTTGTGTGGGCACAGCCCAAACTTGTATTTCCAGCACAGAGTGCAGGCAGAGGTTATTGCTCTCCAAACTTCCTAGAGAGGCTTAATAGCCTGCAGCCTGGGTCCTGGCCTTCTGGGCCCGGACTGGCCCTGAAGAGTAAGGAGGAGCGATGGGTCTCCAGTGTGGTGGTGGGTTAGAAGACTGATCACCAGACACGGTACAGACAGAGCTCTGAGGAAGTTCAGTGCTCACAGTAAAATCTTGAGAGCTCTGTACTGAGCACTCTGAGAGGTGGGACATGAGTCTTTTTGGCAGCTGAGGTGTGAGAACAGCTCTTGCTCTGGGGACAGGATTAAGGTCTCCTACCAAGCTTGGTGCAAAGAGTCCTTGGGTGTCCTGGCAGTTGGGTCATCGTTCAGGGCACTGCGGTGTGGGGATGAGGGTCCAGTGGGTTGGTCCCTACTTGTGATTTGTCCACAGCTGTGCTGCCTTGTCCCCCGGAGCCCCGGGAGGCTGCAGAGTTGCTGTGTGTTCAAGCCCATCTCGTTTCCTTGCAGATGTGAATTCCCGCTCTGCTCGTGTGCTCTTTCTTCTGGTGGTGCCCGGCCACTTGGTTTTCCTGTACACCATCAGCTCCATGCAAGGGGGACACACCACGCTCACCCTGATTTTCATCGTCTTCTACATGACGGCTGCACTTCTCCAGGTAAGCTCTGTCCCCCCGGGGGCTGTGACCCCTCAGGCTGGAATAAGGGGGCACTGCAGAGGAGACCTGTTCACCCAGTTCAGTTGTAGATACAGCGCTGAAGGCACAACGATACACCCTGCCCCTGGGTAAGAGATTTTTGTGCTGGGGAGAGGTATGCCAAGCAGATTGTGTTTGTCAAATGAGCCGGTATCAAACTGAGTAACTCCTCCTTTGTTGATACCTCTACACACAATTTTTCCTTCCTACCATTCTTGGCAAGTTTTGAACCTGTCTTTTGTCTGGTTTAAGTCCTTCTGACAGCAGAAGTGTTTACCTCTCGTGTGTTAATCTGGCATATAATTTTAGCAATTTTAAAACTGCTGGTGAAGAAAACAGGATGTGGAATTTGCAGGGACCCCGTGCCTTGAGTCCCTTCTCCTGCCCTTTCCCTGCCTCCCCTACAGGGCAGAGACCTGTGGTGAGGGGGCTCTCGGTCTCCCGGCAGGAGCTGTGTGAGCCCACGGCGATGGCTGTTCCCAGGGAGGTGCACAGAGCAGGGTATTCGTGCTGCAGAAATCCAGGGGCCCCTTGCAGGACTCTGGCTGCCTGCGGGGAGAGCAGGGGGAGTCGCTCCGGTTGGGGAGTTTCCTACTAAACCCAACTATGTCCCCCCCCATTCCACCCCTCCGCTCGGGGAAGCTGTGTCTGGTTCCGGTGTCCCCTAAAATCAACGGCCCCGGCCGGGGTGAGGAAATGAGTCAGAGCATCCATCAGAGGCGAGAGCGGATCTGGCATCCCGGAGGCTAAATTGAGGTGGTGAACTCCTGCCGGGTGCTCGGGGGCTTCCGCCCGCGGGTGCTCTGCACAGCCCCTCCCCGTGAGCAGCTGGCATAAGGCTCGAGAGCATCCAGTATGGATTTCTTCTGCCTTTAGGTATTGATAGGAGCCTCTCGCTGAAGCAGATGGGGGAGAACCTCACACTCTGGTAGTTTCCGCTGCCGGGCAGTTGCTCTTTTAATTCTGGAAGCCTCGTGCTGCTGTCCCTTCCTCAGCATCCTGCGTGATTCCAGGTCCCCTCTTTACCCCACATCTCTTCAAGCTTCTCCTGGTTAGATCTGAAAACAGAGGCAAGATTTTGACTTTTTGGTGCTTGGGTGCCAGTGTTCTCCCTTCGAAGCCTAAATCTGATGGTGCTGTGAAGCTCAAGAAGGACAGGGCAGAGGCTGTTAGGGTCACAGGGGGTTTGGATGCCCAGGGGGCCCCTGAAACTCACCGAGTTCTTCTTTGTGCCATGTTTGTGGCTTTGGGGATGCAGCCTGAGTTCAGCTCCTGGGGTGGTTCTGAGCTCCCACTGCTCTGTTCCTCAGGCTGAGGATGTGCCCTCAAGCCCAACTGATGCTCCGTGAGGACTGGGATTGCAGGGGTCAGGATTTGTGGCTGATGTGGCTCTTTTCTTCCTGCCTCCCAGGTCCTCATTCTGCTGTACATTGCTGACTGGATGGTGCACTGGATGTGGGGCAGGGACCTCGACCCCGACAACTTCTCCATCCCATACTTGACAGCGCTGGGGGACCTGATTGGAACAGGTCTCCTCGCTCTCAGCTTTCACGTCCTCTGGCTCATCGGTGACCGGGACACTGATGTGGGAGACTAGCTCTCCCTGCTGCCCCCACCCTTCTCACAGCTCTCCTCCTCCTTTCCTTCTGTTGTTGCTGTTTCTTTTCCTCCCCCCTTGCTCTCCTTCTCTCCCCTCCCCCCACCCCGTCTCTCTTGAGACTTCATCTTTGATACTGGATTCTCATTATTTTCAATGGGGATTTTACGTGGTTTATATTTCAAGCCAAGTTTGTACAGAAAATAAATCTAGTTTTAGGAAGGACAAAAAAAAAAGTGTAACGAGACAATCACCAAGTGCAATTTCCTGGCAGTTACATCTGAACCAAGGTTACAGTGAAGACACTGATCAGTCGGATCACGCAGGGAGCCCACCCTGTCCCAGTCACTAGAGGTGAAGGGCTGCTTTTTTTCGCTTCATAAGCGTTTTTATTAGCGGAGGTGAGGTTCAGGTTTATTTTACTGAATAGGCACCTTCTAGCAAAGTACAACCTCATGGATGAGGGCATGGGGTGTCTCCTGTTGTCTCTGCCCTGTCGTCCCTCTCTCTTGTGTTCGCTCTCTGAATCCCCCTCCTGTTCCAGCATCCAAAGCACGAGGGTCTCTGGTAGAGGGATTAGTGAGGATGGCGAGGAAGGGTCCTCTGTGCCGAAACACTCGTTCCTGTGTGCCCATGAGGAACGTGAATGATCCTGGATTTGAGGAGTGCAGAGCCCTGAAATCTGGCTGTGAGCAGGCGGGTCTCTGCGTGCCGGTGGGGGCACAGTGCTGTTTTCACAGCAGCCTGCTCAGTTCAGTCGACTTCCCTGGAAAAAATAGATGCTATTTTTTGTGTGTTTAGATTTTTCTTTCAGTGCTGTTGACGGGCCTGTTGTGGCTGGGAAGAGGGCACTCAGTGCCCCTCCCGCTTGAGCCTGAGGCATTTTGAAGTTGGGAGGATTAGGCTGTTGGTGTCTGTTAGAAAAGGACATCCGTGCTCAGCCCCTGGGTTTCTGTGTGTGTGCAGGCACCAGCTGGAACACAGGTCAGCGGGCACAGGCAGATTTCTGCAGCCCCGGCCCTTAGTGCCGCTTTCTGGATGGGACGGAGCCCACTAGCCCTTGAGGAGCTGTGTAAAATGGGGCAGGGGGGTGGCAGCCCCTCTCACAAGCGCTGCCCGAGCTCTGTGTTCCCTGCTCTCTTCCTTTCCCTGCTGCTTTTTGTGCCACTCAGCTCGGTGGCGGCCGAGACACCGTCCCTTCCGCTGCTGGTGGGTGCTGGACGGGCTCCCGTGCGCTCTACGGGAGTAAAACCTGCTCTGGCTGCGTGACCGAGACCTTTGGAAATGATCTTCCTGAAGGCTGCCGGCACTCCGGGCTCTTTAGTTTTCCCATTTGGCTATAACTCAATTCAGTAAACTGAGTGCAGTTTCACGTAAGCGGGTCTTACCGCCTCGGGAACTTCACCCAGTTACACCAAGTTTAAGTGACGTGCTGGAGCTGACAGCGCTATTAAACGTGCTCTAATGCCTGGATATAAATTGGGTGTATGAGTGGGCATGAGAGGGGGGGAAAGCTCTTAACATTTGTCAAGGATGGGGGAAAATATCTCGTGGAGCCTGATTTCAGTGGCTAAAAATTTTTCAGCTGGAAAATGGCGCGATGTGGTGCTGGGAAATGCTGATTTCCCTCTGAAATAAGGGCAGGTTGGAAGCTCTGTTTGTTACCCTGGACAAGGCCAGAACCAGCTGAGCTCCACGAAGCCCTGCCGAGGCACAGACAGTTTTGCTCTTGCTCGTTAGGCAAGGAGGGAGTCGTTAGGGACAGTCCCTGCCTCCCCCAGGGAAGAGCTGAATGACCCCTTACGGTCCAGGTCAAGACCAAAGTTAGTCTGGGCTGGGGCAGTCCCAGCCCCGGGATCTCCTCGCAGAGCTGGGCCTTGCTCTGGAGACGAGGAAGGTTGGGATGAGTGAGGGGAACCAGCTCTGGAAAGGCCCAGGAGCAGCTGGATCCCAACCAAATGGTGCTCAAGGACCTCTCTGAAGCTGTAGAAAAATCCTTTCCTGTTCCAGGGGTGTACGGCTGAGTTCTCCTCCTTCTACTGCCAAAGCTGTTTGCCGTGCTCGGGAGGCAGAGATGGGCTCCTTGCCCCGTCGGGCTGCGCTCCCAGACCCTCAGAAAGGCAGGTGATAGATTTTTTTTTGAGGTAGTTTTCCCCTTTCTGCCTCGCTATCGGAACGCCAGGCTTACTCTCCCCTTCCCTGCCTTTGCAAGATGCCGGTTGTGGCGGTGGCTCTGACCCTCCTCCCCTCCACCCTGGTGACGGGACTTCTCACAGATCTCCTTTGGCCAAAGCTCTGTTCAGAAAAAAAACCAACAGAACCCAAGGAACCAGCTCTCGGAGCTGCTGAAGCCTCAGCCCGGGGACTTCTGAGCGTTCTCTGCTGCTCACCCCATTTCTCTGCCTGATGTTGAGGAATAGATACGAGACTTCCTTCCATTAACACTTAATATTTTATAGAGATAGAGATATATACATGTATGAGAAACTTTCCTGGTCTTTTAAGTGTCACATCGCTATTTAGTTCCCCAAGAAATGATTCCCCCAGAGGAAGGATCTACCATTTCTGGTCTCCTGTAGGAGGTGACTGGGAGCTGCTGGGCCGGTGGCCTCCGTTCCTTTCCGTGAGGTCCGAGCGGCGTGCGGGGAGCAGGGCAGGGCAGGATCTCATTTCAAACTGAAGAATATTGATGGTCAGAACCTTTTCCCACCAGTTGCACTCAAATGCATGCCTACTCCACAGCTGACTGCAAATGAAAAAAAACCAAACTGGTTTACTCTTTTTATTAAAGGAAAAAGACTGTCTTTAATTATTTATAGTTCCTATAACTGAATTGACAGGTGTCAACTTAACTGATAAATTATATTTGGTTAAATAAAGATGACATTTATTTATGTGGACTGTGGTGTCTGTCCTTCACACGCCTCTCTACGTTAAAGCTCTTTCTTGCGTTTTGCAGCTTATTTTAGCTTGCACTGAAAACTCTTTTGATTCTCGGTGGACTAAGAGTTAGGAAAATAAATCAATTGCTGTGCAGGAGGCAAAGGGTGATGGGGACAAGTGGCAGGTGACGGGTATGGCACGGGCATGGCTCGGGCAGGGCCCTGGGTGGATGGAGGTGGCTTTGGGGACAGCGGGTGTTTGTCCTCAGCCCTCTTTGTGTACAGAAGCCCTGCCCCGGGGCCTCACCGCCTCTGACTGCTGGTGAAGGTATGTGGGACAAAAGGCTTCTGCGTGCTTTTGGGGCTGAGCAGCCCCTGAATCTGCAGGAATTCGTGGCTCTGGAAGGACTCCCGTCCTCCCCAGCTGCAGGGTTTGCTGTTGGGGGCTGTTTTCCTGCAGGGACGTGTCTCCCGACCGCTCGCCCAAACAAGGGTGGTGTTGGAGCCCCCTGAAGCAGAGAGCTAAAGCAAAGCTCCCGAGTGCCAGGGGCTGGGGAGCTGCCACCAAGGCCACCAAGGCTGGCTCGAACCTCTCTTCTGGCTCTGGGTCGTGTCCCACAGCCACTGAAGATGAGGGTGCTGAGGCACAGGATGGGTGCCCTGGGCTCCTGAGAAGGTTGTGTTTTCTGGTTGGGGGAAGGAGTGATGGGGGCAGCTTCTGAACACGTATTGCAGAGAGAAACGTTTTGCC
>JAHREE010000307.1:168893-201411 GCA_033628505.1 Tringa tobata | reverse complement strand
AAAAAAAAAAAAGTGAATTTTTGCCATCCAACGTGACCCACTTGGTGCAGAGCGGGCGGGCGAGAGGCGGTGGTCGCCAGCAGGCCTCTGTCGCAGCCCCCCGCGCCCCCCTTGCAGGAGAAGGGGGGGATCGAGGGGGCGCAGAGCGAAGCACGCTGGCTGGGGGAGGGGACAGGCAGGCGATAAGCCGTGACCAGCGAGGGTCTGGAGGAGAGGGGCTGTGCATGCGAGTTAAACCACGTTTAGGGGAGGAGTTCGGAGAAGCCGCCTCCTCTGGTGGGAACAGCATTGGAACACACGCCCTTTTCCTCTCGCCTAACTGCTCTTCCCCCCCTTCGGCTTCCGACTGGTGTTTCCCCCCTTTCCCACCCCCCAGAGGGCTGATTTTAGGTGGTGGGGAGGAGGAAACCGTTGGTGGTTTAGCTAAAGGGGCTGTGTTCTCCCCAGCAGTGAAGGAGGGAGGTCCTGTGTTTGTGTCTTTAGTTAAACAGCGCTAGCCCTGCAGCGTGGAGCTGCAGGGGAATCTGAACTACATCGTTGAATCGTGATAACTTCGAAAATCTACGGGATAGTGAACATGCCATGTATCTGAAAGTTTGCTGAGGGGGGAGGAGTATATTCTTTTTTACTTTTCTCTTAAAAAAGTGCTCAGTGAACTTGTAATTTAAATTATTATAGAGATACAGAGTAAGGGGTTTCTTAAGGTGTTCTTTGAATGCTCTGAAAGTTTTTCATTTTCAACATACTTTAACTGGTTTTACTTTTGTTCCCAGTAAGCCTGGTTGGGGGTGTGGATCCTAGGTATTTTGGATCTTTTGGAATAATAAATACAACATTAATAGAGGCTATAAAAATTACATACATACACACATTTATAGATGATAGCCTTTGTATGTAAGTAATATCTCTAATACAAGAGAGTTTAAAATATAAATGGGAACTAGGACAAGTTGGTTAAGTAGGGAGGTTTGACACAGTGATTAGTGAAACAATTGTTTTTTCATAGCTCTTTTTTTGGCCGGTAGTGTATTCCTGCATGCAGACGTACAGGCAAATAAAGCTCAAAGTTCCCGTCTTAGGGAATTGTCTCAGGTCCAAAAGGTGGATTAACAGGACTGGGTAAACCCTGCTCTGAAGCATCAGGCTTTGGCATTTTGCAAGGCAGGATGATGGACTAGTGGTCTGATGTTGAACAACAGTGCCTGTGCTCCGAAATACAGCGGTGATGTGACTTTGCTGCTCAGGGTGACACCTCAGTGTATGTTCTGCTGGTGATTTACTTCCCAGCTCTGGAGTCTCGCTACAGGTAAGGAAAGTGTCGCATCTTTGAAAGTATAGCTTCTGAGGTTTCTGGTATTAAGTAACTCTGCAAGCAACCATTTATAACAAATAATTAAAAAAGAAAAATCTCCGTAAAAAATCCTGCAGTGTGTGAAGGATCTGACTTGTCTTACCCTCCGTTGACAGGCACTGGTCTACAGGAAAATAAAGTGCCAAAGTCCAGCAGGCTGTTAGTAGCAGAAAACCTTTTGGCACATGTTGGGAATAGATTAGCAACCCACTCTCTAGCTGTAATAGCCCTTTCAGGGGGAAAAATGTAAATATTTAGTGGCTAGTGTGTTATATTGCTCTACTAGGTAGTTACTGGAGAGCTCTCCTAATAGATTTGAATCCAAAACTTTTAAAATTATGTACTTTTTTTTTTTTTTCCGGGATATGTAGTAATAGCTAGTAATATGAAAGTCTAGTGAATGGTTCCTCATCAGAATAAGATGTAGTGTTGCAAAAGTTTTCCTCCATTCAGTGGTCTTTGAATTAATTTATTATTATTATGTGCTAGTTTCTAGTGAATATGTATGCATCTAAGACAGTGAACTTAATAAAGTCCGACATATGTCCCCAGTTTCTACTTGCTGGTAGAAGACTGCCTTAAGGGTGAGTTTGATTGTTGAAGTCAGTTGCTTAAAAGTGTTAAGAAGTAATAATAAACTCACAGTATTTACAGGCTTCATGTGCCTGGCACTTAGAGCCAAGTCCTTTCTACACAATTAAACTTCAGGGTGGATAACGATGGTATCTAGGCTATTGTTAGAAAATGGCAAGAAATAAAACGTAAAGGAACCTCTCTGCTTGTGGAGGGTACTACTGTAAAGGCATTTGGAGCTGGTGGCTACATTATTATATCCCTATCCTCAAATATAAATGTAATGAAACATTTTGAGCCACTCTTTTTATATACAGCATCAATTAATGTGTGTTAAGGAAGAATTTTGACTTTAAACTTGCTGGAGCTTGCTTCTGCTTTTCCTTGCTGGTCACTTTCACTTGCTGGTACTCCTCCTTCCAAATAAAACTGTCTGGGCAAGTATGCAAATCACAGGGTTGGGGTTTTTTTGTTAGTTCATTTTAGATTAATCCATAACTGACTTTAATGGTATCTCAGTGCTTCAAGGCTTTAGTTTTTCTTTATTAGTAGCTCCTGAATCCCAGTCTTGCATTGGCACTACAGTGGAAGGGTGGTCCTTGGAAATTTTACTTGCAGGAAAAAATGTATTGAACTATTAAATATAACTTGTCATGTTGCCGGTGTTGTACCTGGACAATGTAAAGTATAAATATTGTGATTCTGGAAAACTTCCATGGGAAAGCAACACTTCCTTGGGGACTGGTGTTTAACCTGAGCACTAACATCCAGAGATAAGCTATAGACACTTTCCAGATAAGTAAAGAGATAAGGTACTTGCTCTGAAAACTTTCAGTCTAAAGAGAAACAGAGAGCAAGGTAGAGGTACAATAAAAATCAAAACACCAGGAACAACACAGGTTGCAGAATTTATTTATTTGTGTGTGTGTGTGTTTTGGGGTTTGGTTCCCTCCCTCCCCGCACCGCTCTGCATCAGAACACTTCTATATTGTATCTTAAAATCTTCTCAATTGTAGTCAGGGTGAAATGGAGGATGGGCACAAGACTGCTTAAACTGTTGCTGCATAAATCATTTAATTGTTTTATGGAGTTTCAAGTCATGTGTATCCCTAAAAATTCTGCAGATACCATGAGCAGTGCCTAGTCTTACTGACGTTTGGAGTTACACCAAGTCCTGACCCAAACACTGACCTCTGTAATTGGGAACCTCTAGTCGGTGAGTCTTGTCTGAGTACAGTTGTGCTGATTTTTAAATAGACTAACACCATAGTGATGTGTTGTAGGTACATAACTGTCACGAGGCTTCAATATTTCAACTTCTGATGCATAATTGTAAGTGAATGTTCATTTAAGGCCTAGCACTCCATATTTGCTTTGCACAACTTTGAAAATACATATAAAAATACATCATACCCTTTTTTCTGTCTGTGTATAAAATGGCACCAAAGGGGTGCTTTTAATGGCAATATTTATTGATAATATGTTGATTTCCAAGTGGGACACCTTTACCAACTGGAATGAGAACCAGGAAGTGAAAGTGACCACTCCCTTACTATGAAGAAATACCTGTTACATTTATCACAAATGCTTAGTTTGATGGTTATACTGGTTAAATGCTGTAGTTGAGAAAAAAAATAATCTCAGTAACCATTTAATCTGTCATTTGTTTTATTTGCCATGTTGTGTAAAAAGATAAGTTGTTACTTCTGCTGGTAATAATTTGACCTAAATGTTCCTTCAGTGCACGATGAGATCAGTAGCTTTTTGAAGACTCCTTCTGTGGATTTTAGTGCCTTTGGAAACTTCTGGGGATCTAAACATTCCCTTTTAAAAAACCAAAAGCTTTCTGACTTGATTGTTAGTTTTGATTCTGATGTGTTGAGTTACAAAGACTGAGGGTTTAGGGACCTCACTTGCTGAAGGTGGGGTGCTGTTGTACAATTCTTGTTCAGTTGAATAGACATTTAGCGATCCTTTTAAATGTTAATATTGCTTTTCATCGCTTCAAAATTTCAGCTTGGTAGGCATCAAGTATGGGATGTAAGAATTACTCTGCATTTCTGAGTTGTTATTAAATTATTCAAGTATTACTTTGCTAAGTAAGTGCTTCTGACGTAACGTGTTGATGAGTTACTGTTGATTCCAGAACTGACAGCTATTAGTAAAACCTTAGGCTATTGGGACCTTTCTCTTTACCTTTCCTCCCTCAGTCCCTTCTCACACACACACCTTAAATGTTAAGCCGAATTAGAAAGTAAGTTATCATAAAATTTCAGTGTATATTTTTAACCAGGTCGAACAATATCCATCCCAGATGTCTACTAGACTCTATTTTAATGCTCAGCCTAACTGGATTTTACAAATAGTTTATTTTTATGTCTGGTTGCTTGCCTTAACATCTTCTAGTTTTTGCTAGTGGCAAAGAGATAGTCTTCATTGATAAAACCAGCAATTTTTTTTTTTCTGGCTCTTAACCCCAGTGAACTTATCTGCTGTGTTTTTATCACCTTGGTGTAATGAAAGATGCATCCACTCTTTGCAAGCTTGTAGCTATTAAACATTGGAGATCAGTGCTGTTGACAGTTCTGAAGAAAGCCATAAGTTGATCTAAATGGAGTGAATGATGAGTATGAAGTGAGAGAATGGCAGGTAGGAGAGCAGTTCGTTTGATGTTTCTGCCCTTATGAGCTTCTCTGGTTCTGTTGGGAAGACTCATGAGTTTCTATCTTCAGTAATAGCAGCGTGGCTAATTCCTTCAGCCCTCCACCCTTCTTCTTGCCCTGCAAAATAACATAAAGCAAGCCAAAGAGCCTTGTTTTCTTCTGTCATAGTTATTTTTTATTTTCTATTTGATACAACTATCACTGCTGCTGTTCACAAGGTAAAGAGAGCCCAGCAGGATTCACTTTCTAGCTGAAAACAGGGTACAGTGCTTAGGGAGAGGAAGGACATAGACAATGTTTTTCATTAATGTTATATCTGACTGTGTTACGTTTTCAGTATCCCATTTAATGTGGGCCTCTGACTGAAATAAGCAAGATGAAGCTGTGTATGACCAACTTACTCTAAGGTGGCAAAACTGCAATTTCTGTGATGTCAGAAACCATTCTTTTCCAAAGCTGCTAGAACAGAATATGTGGCAATTCTATTTTTTCCCCGTTTATGCTTTTAGAGGAAAAAAACCCTAATACCTGATAATGACACCAAATCAAATGTCTTATTTAGTTACTTAATTGTTATTCAGATACTCACCAGAATAAAACAAGTGTTTTCACCAGTGAGATGGGTCAGGAGGTAATCTTCAGCAAGACTGCCTGTTGGAACAGGAGTCTGAGTCCCTGAACGGCACACCGTAACAAGCCTTGCCAGTCATTGTGCTCCTAAATTGGTGTTTTCCCATCTTCAGAGGGTGAGTGAGCAGCAGTGCCGTAGCACGTTGCTGTTGTACTTTGTTCCACTCATGCATACTCTGAAGCTTGGATGGGATTCAGCCTGTAGAAATGACTGGTCTTGCCTGCCTTTTGTTTGCTTGTTTGTTTGGTTTTTTTTTTCCTCTTTTGTTGATGAGTTGGTGGGGTTTTTGGAGTTTAAATGGATCTGTGTAGGGTTGAAATAAAATAATCATGCCCCTTCATCTTTTGGAGGCTGCTGTTCTAAGCCATGAATGGAGGTACTTGTACAGGAGGGTGACTTATCATTGATTCAAATGGATCAACAGCCAGAACACAACAATGACTTTTAGGGTACCTTTCAGCTAAACAGTCTTATTGGCAACGCATGAGGATGATCACAAAGTGCAGTTCAGTTAAGGGAACTGCATGTGAAATTCCGGAGTCGTGCCCTGCAGTGCAGGAGTGGGGAAGGCACTTTTGGGGTTCATGTGCTGGATGGAGCTTGTGGTGGTCACTCTCTGCAGATGTCCTCGAGTCTGTGATGCTTGGGGGGGGCACTTAATCTGCTGCTTGTCTGGCTTTTCTAGCTGTAGAGGTGAGCTCATGTGATGATTACTACAAAATCATCAATGGCTTTGGGTCAAAGGGACTGTAAAAAGTATGTGGAGGGGTGTCTGAGTCTCTTGAGCTGTGCCTCACAGCTGACTTGGTTCCCTTGAGTAGTTGGGACATGTGCTAAGAAAATAGCTAGCAGTTACTTATATCTTGGTTTTTTAGGTTTTGGTAAGCTAGAGAAACATCTAATTTTGTTGGCAAGTGAGACATTGGTTTCAGTAATAGCTGCTTGTGTAGTTAGTTCTAATTTTGTCTAGAATTGGGTGTTGCATTTGCACTGTTAAGGATACCTTGTTACTTGTGCTACTTCCACTTTGGTTGCAGAGCAGAGAAGGTGCTGATGAGGTAAAGAAAGTCTGCGTCCATGCTTATTTGCTCTTCAAAACCATAGGTTGGGTGAAATGCCTGTCTCCTGCCATTGCTGTGCCTGGTGACACAGTTAAGGATTGTAACAGCCCTCTTCCATCTTACTAGAGCATCAAAGTAACTAATTGAGAAAGCTCCTAAGAGGTCCCTGGTGAAAACTTAAAATGCTTTAGAAACAGGGAACACGTGGGAAAACAAAAATCTTGAGGAAAAGGCGTGTGAGCAAGCATGGTTAGAGTGAGCTGTGAGAAGCAGAAATTAAAAAAAAAAAAGCAGTTAGGAAATGTTTATTTAATTCATTATAATATTTTTATGCTCTTTTTATACCTGGAATCCTAGTTTTAAATTTGAACTTTGAGACACGATGTTAGGGGGAGCTCTGGCTTAAGTTCAGGTTGATGCATTCTTTAAATGTGTCTTTAATCTTGAGGTGCAGGCACTGCTTTAAAATAGTGAGTGATATATAATGATTTATATATCACTTTAATAATAAAAGAACAATGTGGCATAGGTTAAGATGACTCTTCCTCACTGAGGTCATGAGCCATAAGACAGAGCTGCTTATCAAAAAGCACTTTGAAAATCTGAGAATATAATCCTGTCTATTATAATAGCTCCTCAGATAAATGCTAGAATATGCCGTGTGTGTATTTCTGACTTCAAAGGTGGAGGCTTATTTATGAGAGTTTTCTTGGGATGTTTTGGGGCTCCAAATCCTGCACTGGAAGCAAGGATATGGCACTTCCTTGTTACTTGAATAAAGCTTTTGAGTCTCTGAGATCATGAATTGCTAATTTTATTTTATTTTTCTCCCCTGCTTTTAAACAGGAACAGGAAGGTGGTCGATTACTCCCAGTTTCAGGAATCAGATGATGCTGGTAAATGACTTTTTTTTTTTTTCCCTTCACAATGTAATACTTTGGGCTTGAGCAGTTCATTTATGGCTTTGCATATTAATTGTTTTGCTTCTAGTCACATCTTTAACTTAAATTCTAAGGAGTTTCTGCTCTTCACAGTCTCTGAACTGTTAATAAGTATTTGAAAATATAATGATTCTCATATGTTTTGTATTAAACAAACAATGGTGATAGAAATCTTATTATTTAATGCTTGTATTGTTGTAGTGCCCTGAGGCTGTTGGCAGCATCTCTCTTCTTCCTTGGTCTATGTTATGTTCTGTGGCAGAATCTCCCTGATGCCACTTTTTTCTCCAGTAAAATATGTTTTCAATTTATTTTAGTGGACTCTAGTTACTCCCATATAGGCAGGCATTTTTGTGAATTGCATCTAAAAAAACCCAAAAAATCTTTACGTTCTGTGTGAGTTAACAAAATATTTCTGAAAGCCATATGGAATATGTTTTGTGTTCTTAGAAAATATACATACTGCTACCGTGCTAAGTGAGGTTGCACTGATAATTAATGGAAACAAATATGCGTAGTTCTTGATTGCAGTCCTGTTACTCATATTGTATAAAGTGTTGTGTAATAGTTGTAAAAAGTTACACTCTAAACTACTGTATAATGGCATACTTTTTCCCATCTGAGGACAGTAAATAAAGTGCTGTTAAAAGCATGTAGAAATCTGTATGGATGTTAGCTTTTAATAGGTTTACATATAACTGTTTCTAACTAGCTGTAAAATGAGACACTGTGTCCTCCTCTGAGGCTTTTTCTATGTTTCCTAATAGTCCTGTGTCAGACTTGATTTTATGTGGCATTTTTATTGTGCTGTTGGCAGAAGAAAAGGTAAATCACTAGTTTAAGGCAGGACTTTGGTTCTATAAAGTTTTGTTTGAAGCTTTGTGATTTTATTTTTTTTTTTTGAAGGGCTTCTTTTTGATGTGCATGAAATGATCAGTTTAAGTTATAGCTGAGGAAGTCAGTTTGCTGGGAACTAGGAGTTTGATTCAAAACCATTTTGTACTGTCCCGTCCAGATGAAGATTATGGAAGAGATTCAGGTCCCCCATCGAAGAAAATCCGTTCTTCTCCCCGGGAGGCTAAAAATAAGAGGCGATCTGGGAAGAATTCTCAGGAGGACAGGTAAAAGAAGCACTTCATCTGTTATGAACATGTCTCCAAACCTTGTCCTCTGTGTGGGGAGCAGTATCTTATAAGAGAAATGATTGTGAGTGGAATTCAAGGCAGCAGCGTAAGACACAGAGCTCTCGATCACAAGGCTTGCACAACCAGCTTGGACATTGAGGTGGTTCTTTTCTATCAGTGTAGACAGAGAAATCATGTGTAAAGTACTTGTCACTTGCACTTCATTAAAATAGCTTTCAAGAGGTAGACAGTTGGAATGGGAAGGAATATGATCCGAGTTACAAAAACTAGCAACTAGTATAACTATCCAGGTAAGTCAGGGGGAAGATGCATTTAATTTTCCATAGTTTTTTGGTATGCTCAGAGCACTCCTGTAGTTAAAGATTAAATGGGATGGTAAAGTGGCAGTTAGGAGTAGGGGCCCTTTGTTAGTTTTATGGTTCATTGTTTCCCATTTCCTGTTTTGTCTAATTCAGAAACAAAGTAACTTGCTTTGATAACTGAAGTGCTCTGGCAGTGTGAAAGGATTCACTTCAAACTGAGTGATGCCCCACTGCGTAGTGAAAGTCTTTCCTGTAGAGAGGAGGTATCTTCCTATTTATAACTATGGTCAGCAAATGATTGTCAGAAAACCTCATAACTCAACTGACTGCTTTCCTGACAGACATCAACTTCAGGGATGGAGGTTCTGCCAGCTGGTTCTTAATCTCTAAGCCCACAGTGTCTCTTTATTCTGTTGCACTGTTTGCTGGAATACAGATAATTTACCAGCAGGTATGCTTGAGCCTTCATCATCCTCCTCCTGTTCTAGAAGCTGAAAGCTGAATGTAGGCATGGGAGTATTCACCCAGTCCATCTACTATTGTGACTTGAGAGGGAGAGACTATTTTCACCCTGGCAAACTTGTGTAGCACCTGAAATCAAAGATTTAATGGGAATGACATACAAAGAAATTGGGCTAGGCAGCTCCCAAAGCCACTAAATAGTTGACTTGCTGTCCTATTAGCTTTGGGGATTTTTAAGTATGTAAGAATGTTTCTGTGTTTATCACAAACATTGCAGAGGGCTTGCGTGTAAAACAAACTCATGTATTTAAGTGATTGAAATCCACAGTTATCTGTATAAGACTGAAAACATATGGGCCTGTGGGGCTGCAATGTGACATGTTATCTAAACTATTAGAGGTCTTGAGATGTTGTGTGTCAGCTCCCACTGCCAAATTTGAAAGTTGCAAAGGTTTGATCTATTGTAGTTCTTGACCTTGGCAAAGCCTGCTGTTCAGCCATTCCTGAAGCATATGGTGTACATCAGTGGCCTTCACAGAGTATTCCTGTTTAAAACGCTTGTTTATTCTCTGATTGGAGTTCATGTTCCCACATGCCGGAAGGAAAACCCTCTCCGAACAGTGGTAATGACTAATGATGAGTGTTTGGATAAGAACAGATCATTAGTACCTGCTTGATGGGGATAGCCTCTGGTGAGGATTGGAACCACTAGAAGGGAGCGGTGAAACTCCATCAGAGATCAGATCATTTGGCAGATTGTAGACCAGATATATTCTAGTTAGGTGCTCTGCAGCAATGCACGCAGAACGAAGGAGTCTAAAGAAAACAATGACATAAAGACAAGTGATCACTATGAATCTATTCAGAATAAAACTTTATTCCATTTATAGACTCAGGCATGCATTAGCATATAAAACTTCAAAATTTTAACTGTAAAATGGAAGACATCTGGATTATTGTAGCTTTCAGAGGGAAGTGCATGGTTCGTCTCAATCTTGTTATTTCCTGGTTGGTTCACTTGATTCCATGTACGTTTGTATGTGCTTCAGAGTTTGATCATTATCTTTCCAACCATGATAATTACATATACAGCTGAGTAATCCTGAAATGTAACGTGATAATGTCCAGGGAAAGTGCATATTCCCATCTTAGAGATCAGTTTGCTCTCTCAAAATTTCTATTTTCAATACAGGAGTGACTGAAATAGAAGTTAAACCAGCAGTCAAACCCTGTCTTTCTCTCATTTTCAGTGAGGATTCAGAAGAAAAAGATGTGAAGACTAAAAAAGATGATTCACACTCGGCAGGTAACTAACTACATGGTACTGATAGTGTATCTTCAAAATAAAGCCCAGATTTTAAGAGTTACCAGGAGTAAGATTTGACAGAGGAAAGAAATGTCTCTGACTAGAGAAGTGTGTATTTTTCTAATACACTTGTCTTCAGCCTGATGCTCTCTCTCCTGCTGTTCCTTCCAGCCCTGGTTTGGGATAACTTTTTTTTTTTTGGTGTAATATGATGCTGATATCAATTTTGTCTTTACAGGTAGATAGATGTATGTTAATCTCTTCCTTCTAGTTCTCGACCATATTTCAGACTGATGCAAAAAACTTCATATTTGTGCCTTTTCCTTCCAGATGAAGATTTTGGCAGTGAAGATGATGATTTAGGAGCAGATGATGGCAAAGCTGACAGTGATTATGAGAGCTCTCAAAAAAGCAAAAAAGGAAAAAAGGCTAAACCAGAAAAGAATAAGAGAGCAGCTTCCAAATCCAGGAAGAGGCCTGCAGGTAAAAATAAAAGGGTTGTGGTAGTCTTTGCAGTGACAGAAACTGCACGAGATCATTGTTGGGTGACTATAGAAACGTGCTTATTGCGTTGGATGTGACCGTGTTCTCACTGCTCAGTTATTCAGTGAGTGTCTTGATTAACTTTCTCATGAATGACTTGGCCTTTGTCTTGCCCACGTGCCACCTGAAGACAGTGGTGGTTTTTATTCTGTATCTTCATTATAACTTGGTGACTTCTGCTGCAGAGGACAGTGAGGACGAGAAAGAAGACCACAAAAATGTGCGTCAGCAACGACAGGCAGCATCCAAAGCAGCTTCTAAACAACGAGAGATGCTTATGGATGATGTGGGTAGTGAGGAAGAAGAACAAGAGGATGATGAGGCACAGTTCCAGGAGAGTGAGTAAATGAGATTGTAAAAAGTTAAAATCAATGTGACGGGGGTGCAGTACCAGCCATGAGTTTATGGGTCTGGAAAAGGACAGCAAAAGGGAACAGTTTGCTTTTTGACACTGACAGTGAAGTTGTTCTTCTTGGCAATTTTTTTAATACTGCGTATCTGTCCAGCTGATCAAGCTTATGTTTTTCACACCTAGAATTCTGATTTGAAGTTTGCAGCAAAGATTTATGTATGTCTTTATAAGCAGCCCTAAAGGATTATTTTAAAGTTCTTAATGCTCTTTGCTGCTGCTTGCTACCCCATTGGTTTTGAGGCATTGATGCTACTTTCAGGTGATAGAAAAGTACTTCATCCTTGATATATCAAAGAAGGATGGTTTGTTTCATAAGAAGAGATGGGTTCAGGTGGTAATGAACTGCTGTAAGTTCATGGAATATGAGTGTGAACATAGTTTCTGAATGAAATAAGAGTACCATTGAAGAGATCAGTTTTCTCTGTCAAGAGATTCTCTCTATTTTGAGATGGGTTACTTATTAAGGAGATGGAGCATATTTTGAGAACCTCAAATCACTTGCCTGTTTCATCGTACTAGTGCTTTATCCCTACCCAGTGTACAGTATTCTGCTCTGTCAGATTTCTTAAGCACAGCAGACAGCTGGAAGCTCATAAGGTCACAGAGTTCTGGTTTCCTGTCTCTGCAGTTTAACTGGCAGATCTCTCAACTGTATCTTCTGCTCCCTTTCCTTTTTTCCAAAAACTTAAATTTCTTTATGCTTTCAGCAGATTCAGGAAGCGATGAAGACTTCCTCATGGAAGATGATGATGATAGTGACTATGGCAGTTCAAAAAAGAAAAATAAAAAGGTCTCTAAGAAATCCAAGCCAGAGAGGAAAGAAAAGAAAATGCCAAAGCCCAGGCTAAAGGCTACAGGTGAGTCTGAGGAGAGTTACACAATTTGCTTTAGAAGCTCGTATTTTGTTTTTCTACTATAGAAGACTTGGTGGAAATCTTGGAAGCCCTGCAATGTTGAAGGGCTGATTCATGTAACTTGCCATGATTTAAAACAGCACTGTGAAATAATAAGGTGGCTTTAATTCTTAGTTAGAAGATTGAGTTAGTATAGATAGAGTTAGTATATATGTCCCTCTGGTGAAAATTGTGTAGTTTGCAGCACCTTCCCTTCCTCCAGAGGGAAGGTTTTGCAGTCTGACTTTGTGTCTCGTAGCCAAATAATAGAGTTTGTGCCTTTGTTTGGAACTCATGGACATTGTGATGTTTTCAGGGTGGAGGAAGGTGGAGAAATTTGAACCAAAGGAAAAATTGATGCATTTCTGCAGGAAGTCTAAAATCATAATAGCAACGTATGTACTGGTTTGACGAGGTTAGCTATGTTAGTTTATGATGTCATATCCAATAGTTAGTCAGAACTGCAATTAAATAGTTATAAAATCCCATTAGTTAACTCTTCAGTTCAGCTTTACTAATATGCAGTGCAAAAAACACTGTGTGTGTGGTATGAGCAAAGCAAACTGAAACCTGCTACTAAGTATCTCGTAAATCCTGTTGTTATAAAACCATATGACTTTTTGTCTTTGCCGATCATAACTTTTATAAGCTTTTTCTTTTTCCAGTAACCCCCAGTCCAGTTAAAGGCAAAGGGAAGGCGGGCCGCCCCACGGCTTCCAAGGCAACAAAAGAAAAGACCCCATCCCCCAAAGAAGAGGATGAAGAGCCTGAAAGTCCCCCAGAAAAGAAAAAATCAGCCAGCCCTCCACCAGAGAAGTCAGGGGATGAGGGATCTGAAGATGAAGCACCCTCTGGTGAAGATTAAATGGCAGTTGAGGAAATTTTTGTTTAAAAAAAAAAAAAAAAGGAAAAAAAGAAAAAGGAAAAGAAAACATACTTAGGGATAGAACACGGTTTTGGCTGTGGCTTGACTCATGGGCTTTGAATGCTGTCTTTACTTTCAGCTGTTTAATACAGTGTATCCTTTTTTTAATAAGAGGAAACCCTTATACAGTAATCTTTTGAAGTCAATGTTCTCTGTTGGCCATTCCGTTCTCCCTCCCCCACCAAATCTGAAAGCCATTTGAGACAAATTAACAGACCATTTAAATATATATTTTTTTCAAGGGATACTGCAGTTGTGAAGCAATAAGGTTTGAGACTGATACGTGGAAACCATACTTACAAATCGTTAAGTAGAATAGATTTCCCAGTGCTGGTAAGAGTTCTTTAAAGCTATTATTCTGTATTTGAATATGTGGAAAAGATGAACCTATGCTTTAACAGACTTTTGTTGATACAAGTTCACTTTCAGAAAAAATGTAGTTGATATGAATTCTAATTGGGGAAGATGAAACATGGGGAGGAAACCTATGTTTCTTGGATTCAGGCACATTTTTCATGGAAAGCAATCAGGAGACTTGTAGATTGTCCACTGTCTTTTATTTAGAAAAGACCCTCCAATTAGGTTGCAAGATCTTTTGTCTTTGCTGGATAGAATACTGTTCCGCTTTAGGCAACTTGCAGTTCGTTCTACACAAATTCAGATATACGAGCTTCTCACATCCATTAACTCTATTTTATTTCTTCCAAGGTTTGCTGTAGATGGGCAGAATAGGGAAGAGAAATTGAAAACAATTTTTTAAAACTCTGGTTTCCATTTGGTATTGTGGAAAATGTCTTTAAAGTTTTTCCAAGGAAAAAAAATAATAATGGTTAGAGTTAAACTAAATTCTTCAGCTTTTGGGGCGAGGGATGTCCTTTTATAAATGTGAAGCAAAGGATTCCTGTAATGCTCTGGTCAGTCTCGGATCCCATGAGTCAAACTTAAGTGTTTCTCTTCTCTCCCCCCATCTGTCCTCAGAAAGGCTTATGTGGTCATACCTCTCTGCCTCTCCAGCTGCAGGGCTGGACACCAGACTTCCATCGATACTCAACAGCACCCCTGAACCACTTCCATTTCTTCCTCCTTCCATCCTACGCTGGGAGAGGGCTTTGCTCCCCCTGGGACGTGTCTGCTTCTAACTGTGCCTCTGCTCCTGAGTAGGGAACAGCGTGAAAGGGGGAAGCTGGGAGGAAGCAGAGTTAGGAAGCCAGCGTAGCAGGGCTATCGTTTTGTAATAAAAGCAAGATGTCCCTCTAAATGCAAGACACTTGAGATGTGTGTGGTGGCATTTTAATGTGTTTTTATCAAAGCAGCCATATCCTTTTTTAAACTTTAACTCTACTACCCAAGCCTTGGTTTTCAAAGCCTAATACAGCGGTTGCTGCCACATTTGTTGGTGGAAATATTGAAAACTGGACCTGCCATTTTTCTTTCTTTTTTTTTTTTTTTCTCTTAAACCCTTTCTGCTTTCTGTATGTTGCTCACGGTTATCTTATAGCTGACAAGCTTTGCAGCTTGGTTTTTGTTTTTGTTTTTTTTTTTTTTCACAGAACTACACGTTTTGTAACCAGCCTCTTGAAGGTAACATAAGGCAGCTAATTAGACGGATTTCTGGTGCACATGCTACCAGATTTTTAATCCTGTTTGGATTTAGAGAGCTTTTAGATGTGATACACTAATATGACCAGGAAGGACACTTGGCTGAATGGCATAGAGAGCCTGAAGATGCTGAGCACAGTGTGGAGCCTAAAATGTGGAACGGAATATGAATATAACAGCCGAGTGATTGTCTCGTGTGATTCATAGCCCTGGATTTTATTGAGGCTGGTAAATTACTTTACCTTGGCTTATAAAAAATTAAGTTCTCTAACATTCTTTACTATAATGAAACTACTGTTGCCGTTACAATAAAGATGATCAGTGTTTCCATTGTAAATCCTTTTTTTTTTAAAGTGGTTTAATTTTTGCTGAACAGCTTAAGGCTGGCGTGAAGTATCAGTCTTGGAAAAGAAGCGAATGTAACCCCCTCTCCTCTCCCACACCTCTTCTTGCCTTCCAGGTCTCCGGGAGAGCAGAGTCTCTTGCATTCCCTCCACTCCCAGTCGAGTGCTTCTTGGGAAATACGGGAAAATGAATGGCCAAGTTCTAAAAAGCATTTGGATTAAATTTGGGGATAACATACACTTCTGTGAATGTCTGGTCCACATAGTTGTTCCCCTTCAGTGCAGACTATGTTTCAGGCTGTTCTTGTCTATGAGGTTCTTAGGGGTTTTTTTGGTATTAAAATGTGCAAGGGTTACTTAAACGTAGAATACCTCCAGCTGATCTGGTCAAACAGCTGGTTCTTTACCTGCTAGACCAGACTTTTTTTCTGAAGTGTGTATTTTGTAAATTCCATTTAAAATACACTTCTGGGTTGTTTTTTTTCTAACACGGTTAACTAAAGGCTGTGAAAAATACCTTTCCATTGTTCTCAGTTCAGGTTTTGGACTGGATTAATTTAGGCCTGGCAATTTTGGCCCTTGATCTTACAAAACTGTTCTTCTTTTTCACATGTTCAGGCTGCATGATGCTTATCTTTTTGAGTTTGTCACAACCCAAACACTATGAAAATCCTGTACTACTTCTGGGATTTTGTAACTTTTTCTATACCTTACTGTTTTGCTGACTTTGCAAACACTAAGCCCTAATGGTCTGTTGGTTACTCGGTTAGAAATGCAGCAGTTTACATTTTTACAGATAGAAGAAAATTATGAAGGTTAATACATATTAAGGGGGTTTTTTTACTACACAACATTTTTCGGTAGCTGCAGACTTCACATTTTTAAATGTCCTTTTTGATTAATTTGTATTAAGCATTCTGATTTCTTGAAGGAAAGCTGCAAAAATGCCTTTCTCTAGGAGCATGAATAGTACTTGACGGAGCAGAAAGTTTCATTCACAGACGAAGACTTTGCAAAGATTGTCTTCTGTTACACAGCTGTAGTTTTGGAGCCTTTGCAGAGAGGTAAATGGATTTATTCCAAAGTTCAGTTAACTTCGTACCCTGCCCTGGTCTTACTCTTAAAATAGCAATGAACTAACTTCCATTATGTACCCTTTCGTTCATTCTGTTCCTGAATCCACACCACCACATTGAGTTTCGCAGTTAAATTTCAATAATTCTGCCATTAACTGGCCACCAGGCTTGATCAGCAAAAATTGCAATTTTAGTTGTAATTCCATACTAAAGATTATTTCCTTCAGTTTCTTTTTGATCAGCATGAGAATGCCAAACGTGTCAAGCTAAATGGGATTCAGAATGGACTGTGGGTGAGAGCAAGACTTAGAACGGGGCAGGCGAGCAGCTTTTAGTTTTGTTGGTTTAACTTCATCAAAGCAGCAGAGTGTGTGGGGAGAGAAGCAGCACGCCCTGGGTGGCTCCTGGGGAACCTCCCCGATGCCAGAACGGTGCTGAGCATCCTCAGCTCCTCTGCCACCGCAGGGTGACATCTCCAGGTGACAGGCTGCCAGGGCAGGGGCAGAAGATGTGCTTGAATTCCTTTTTTTCTTTTTTTTTTTTCCTTTTTTTTCCCCCTCCGCTGGTGACAGTCACAAAGGTACAATAGACACTGAGGCACCCAGGTTAAGGAGGGAGAGAAATAAAACTGTAACATGCTGGAAGCTTTTGAGCTGTAGAAACTGGTGCTTTGCTTTATGTAATTTGTTTGTGAAGTGTTTATTTTTATAACAAATCATATTGTTGAACACGTGGTTCTTAAAAAAACTACAAACTGATCCATGAGTTTAATATTTGAGAAGTGGATGTTCATCTGTTGGGGGAGGCAGGATATGAAAATGTAAGCAGATGGATATTTAAAGGGACACTGTCACAAAATAGTTGCTGGCATATAGGAAATGTTAGTTTGGGGGACTCACATCTATATGTGGAAATTATATATTCTATATGTATATGATCAAATAGAAATTTTTCCCTGAACTTTGAATATTTTTTTGGGAGGTTTAAATACAAGTTGTGCTAATGAAAGTAGGAAGCAAAACCTAACTATTATGTTCTTACTGTCAAGATGACTTTCTTTTTTTAAGTACTCTGAGGAGTATGAGCTCTGAAAGATGACAGTGTCCTTCTCAGACCTCCCCAAATCAAGCGTACCCTCGTTTTAGACTTCCCACTTCCGTAGATGACTGGCATTTGAATGTCTTTTCATTGAACTCTTTCTATTAAAACACAAATATTTCCAAGTCTAGTCAAGTCCTCACCATGTGCTGACTCTGTGTCTCAACCACTATTGGAAGTGACTCTCTAGACTGCCTGCCCCCTCCGGCCGCGGTGAATCGAGTGGGTCCATCGGCCTCAGCACGCTCAGTGTGACTGCAAACACCATTGTGCATATGCTTTGTATATTGGGGCAAGGGTTTTTTATATATATATTTTGGGAGGGGTAGTGGGTGGGATGGAGAAATACTCAATCAGCTTAAGCCAGAATAATGTGTGTAAAAGCCCCTGAAGTATTTTGTGTGTGAGTGCGCGGGTGTGAGTGCGCGCATGGGAGTGTCTGACATCTTATTCCCTTTGTGTTCTGGAGATTTGTGAGTTTTACTATTATTTTTTTTTTTCCTGCAGAAGCAATTGTTACAAAAATAATTGTAAATAAGAGCTACATAATTTTTGTTTAACCATGAACATCATGTCACAGCAAACCCTGAATAATCACTCTGAAGGTAGAGGAGGAGACTCCAGGTCGGGCCTTGGGCCCTTGGCTGTCAGCAAGGCATCACTCTATGGTATGCAGTGAATATTTGTCTTGAGTATTTGCAATGCCCTGTTGAGCTTTTCTAAAAATCGGGCTCTTTGCAGTTCCCCTCCCCATCCCTTTTAATTTTTATTTTTTTTTTTCCTTTTTAAATCTCAAGAGCAGACAGAAAAAGGGGCAGCTGCAGATGTTCCAGCGCCCGTGGCTGCCACCACTGGGCCCCATGGGGTTGGCGACTCTTGCAATACCTTGACAATACTGAGATCTACCGCATGGTACTAGGAGTTAAGTCTGAATGTAACATTAATGCTTTATTTAAAATAAAAACAAGACTTATATTTTTTTTTTCTTTTCAAAGGGTTGAAGTGAACATGACTGTTGACCATGTTCGTGAATTTATAGATACAACATTCATTGGTAGAATTGTGTGATGGTCTTTTGTGCTACTTAATTTTACATATTCCAGTCTCTGTATGTACCTGCAAAGAAAGAAGAAAAAAAAAATAACAAAACCCTGCTTTGCTTTTATTGAAGGGTTCCCAGGACTGCATACCTGCTCCTGAGCTCTGTTTTAAGTATGTGTATCCTTCGCTTGTATTTTGTATTAAAAAAAAACACAAGGAAAAAGAACCCTTTATTGTTCAGCATGTTGGAATTGTGTCCCCTCTTTTATTTTTTCTCCTTTTTGGAATATATTAAGCAACTCATTCTTCTGTATCTTTTATTTTCTTTTGTAAACTTTTTGGTTTTGTTTAAAAATGGCTTTATAAAAGGGCTTTTATAACCCATGAACATGACTTGTGTACTTTTTCTGCTGTTCAAAGGTATTATTCTTCTGCAGTTGCTGTTCTGTGAATGTTAGCGAGATGTAAAACTGTTTACATTTCACGATGTCTGATGTTTTGGGCTCCATTCCTTGGCAGAGCTGGTGCTTTCTCTGAGGAGGGTGAGTCGGGTTTTTTGGCCAGGCCAAGTTGGTGACTGTGACCTTCCCATTACTGCCTGTGAGTTGAGGGGAAGATGTAAAGAATTAAGCCGTATTGGCAGTAAAAACCCACAATCCCTGGGCTCTTCCATGAGAGTTGTGAGTTGAGGTTTTCAGGTTCAAAACCGATTATAAAAATCGATGACGAGGAGCCAAAGCCATTCACATATCACACTCGCCTCCATGAACTTTCCCGTGGCCATCGATAGCCCTTCTGTGTTGCCATCTCTGCCCTGGCAGTGACAGTAAATGCTCAGCCTGGTCTTTGCGGGTCTCACATGAAGGAGGATAATTGTCTGTGTCGGGAACGTGCGCTAATTCCTCGTCAGCTGGTTGTCATTGTGAATGCGGAGGAATTGGCCCCGGGGTATGGTGCACAGGGAGGTTGTGTTTTTAAGAAACCTTTTATAGCGTTTTTCCATCTCGTTTCCCGCACGCTCTGATGTCCCGCAGCCCTTTCTCCTCCGCTCGTTCCCCCGCGCTGCGCCGCCAGGGGGCGCTGGAGCGGGGGGAGAGCGCGTTCCCCGTCGGGGCGGGCTCTGTCGCGATGGGCACGACAGAGCCCAGGGCTTGTGGGCACCTCTGTGCTTTGCTCCTACGCGTTTGTGTTAAACACTGACCGCGGGGGCGGTTCCTCGGGATGAGCACCGAGCAGCGGGTGTCTCTCAGAGGGTTTGGGACGAAGCTTCTGGGATCCAAAGGGACCTGGTTCTTCCCAAGGGCTGGGTCCAGCAAAAACATGTTTGTGACCTTATTGAGCAGGTCATTTTGGTGTGTCTTGAGCTTGGCCCAGTTCAGCAGCTCGCTAATGAAGCCAGGGAGATGCTCCCACCCAAACCATTCTGTGATTCTACAGGCATTTGGTGCTCAACACAATTGGGCAGGAGACCAGGTTGCCATTGCCCCCGTTGGCAGTAAAGGATGGTTAATGTGTTTGTTTTCGGAGGCTGTTTGGGGGACTCTGTGGAATGCCAGCACAAGATCCCGTACGTTTATTGACAGCCATGAGCTGGTACCTGGCTGCAGATTCAACTTCTCTACCTGTTCTGGTGTTTTTATTCCATAGTGTGGTAAAATGAGGTTATGCAAGTAGGTGTGTTTGGTGTTGGCTGCTGCTGTTGACAGTGGTGCTCCAGGCTTCTGGAACGGAGTGGTTTAATAATAATGCAGCTTATGGCATTCCTCTCTTTTCTTCTGAAGCATACCAGCCAATTAACCTTGACAGGTATTTCTACCTCACTGCTGTGGTATCTGCAGTTAAACGCTGAGGTCCTGACATGATTCTTTATCTGGAGCAACTGCAGAGTTACCTTCAGGTACTGCTCCACTACTTCAGTTTTAGGTTTAATTAGCAGTTAGCAGGTGTGGCACTTCTTCTGGCCCCAGAAGTAAACACTAAGAAATGCTGCCGTGCTAGAATCCATGACCTCTTTTTCAAGAGCTACTCTTCTTCCCACCGTCTCCAACCATCCTATTAGTGCTTGCAGCCTCTGGCTGCTTTTCCTCTCGGTATTGCTCTTCTGAACACAGCGTGTTTACTGGCTGCTCAGTCCTGTAGGCAGATGCTCTGCCAGCGTAAGTTAAAAGTTCCCCTTGGCTTTGTAGTAGCATTTTACAGGGAATTAATACCAGAAACAAAGGATTTGTTTTCACGTTTAATGGATGCGCATCTGAGACGTGGACACGCACAGGGTTTTGTAACCACAGCGAGCGCTGCCAAACCGGGGGGGATAAGATTCCCTTGGCAAAGAATCCTAGCTGTCAAGGTTTAATCTAACAGAATTTTGCCTCGGGAATATCCTGTTTGTGTTTCTTTTGGTAGTCTTTGGTTAGGGGATGAAAATAAAGTCAAAAGGAGGAATTCAAGATTAGATCTGGTTTCTGCAGCACAGCTTGTTTTGGCCCTATAGGTGGCCTTGAAAGACTGAGTAAATGGGACGAAGTTGATTTAAGGAGCTGCTGTTCTTGCCCATCTTGTATGTTGAAGGAAACCTGGAAAAGATGTAGAAATAGGGAGATTTCCCAGCAAATTCCCTCTGCTTCAAAAGCGTATTTTTAGGTATACTTTTGATGGAGCAAATCACAAAGGGACAGGGTGGTTTTTTTCACTTCTTTCACTGGTATTTAGGATCTATGTGCCATGCAATGTGATAAATCGAGTATAGAAGGCTATCACTGATAACCAAAACCGTGGAGCTGGTACCAAGGCAGGTGTGCAGGGTGAGGAGAGCACAGAGCTCTGAAAGGTGTCTGTTCTCTCTTTGTTCATGGTGTATAGATTGAAAAGCACTAAACCTCTGTACGGTGTGACATGTTAGACTTGAATTCGTTCCGGGAGTGCCGCTTGTGTGTTCATAACCACATCCTGGGCTAACACACGTCTCCAGCTTCAGAGTTTTAGGTAGACCAGGAAATGGTTTTGTGTATTTTGGGTTGTTTTTTTTTCTCTCTCTGTAGATTCAGGTCAGGTTCAAGTGCTGTTATCCCATGGTGGGCACCCATCGGAATGTGCTCTGCCTCCATGAATGAAAAGACCAGTTAAGGGATTGCTCCTTTTCAAAGCCAATGCTGAATTTAAGTCTCTAGGTCAAATTCACCCTTGGCCTTAAACCCTGATTGCGGTTTGGTCTCCTGTGTGTACATGTTTTTTGGTGGACAACAAACGAAAACAATCTTGCACAAACTCAAAGCCATTTCCTATTCTGTCTCTTCAATAATATTGCAGTTACCCTTCAGAATGATAAGTTTTGTTTTATATTCAAGGGTTTGCTTTATAGTCGCTTGCAAATTCTGTAGCTTGAAGAGAGACCGGTATTTTATTTGAATAATCTCTTTCAGGTTGAATAACATTTGTGTTTTGAGTAGATAAGATAACACTTCCAGCAGCAATAAATTTCCTGTTGTCACACTATCTTTTTTCCTTAAGCATTTCTAAGTAAGCAGTTGGCCTTGTTAGGAGCTTTTGGTTAGCATTATCAATTAGTGGCTTTTCCTAACAGTGAGGTCTGTTAGCTTTGTTCATTACAAACATTTTCAAACATTTTTGATTAATTGAAGTGTTTTATGTCTGAGAACTCCTGTCCTCCTCTTGTGAGATTAAGCTAGTACTGTTTTTTTTTTTTTAATGTCTGTTTCTGCTTGGATTTTTTTTTAGTTAAGTGGTCTTCTGAGTGTTTTATAAAGAGGATATTATTGTAGCTCTCCTAAAGCATGTGCTGTGCTTCTGCTTCACTTCCTGAGAAACGAATGAAGGGAAGGAATAGATCGAGTAGAATCCTATTTATTATATAGAGCCATCACTACTTTTTCCTTAAACTGGCTTTTCTTTTTCTAATTTTACTTCACTGTTGATTCTGCTACTGCATTTGAGACAGCTCTTTCTGTTCCCAGAAGCAGTTCAGTGCACTAAACTACTGGGTGACACATTTCTCAAACGCTGCCTAGGTCTCATTTGGAAGTGACTCAGGTTCTTTCAGTCTTATTCACATTAAACTGTTTTTGCGCCTTTAAATGCGTAATATAACTTAAGTGACTTCTTAAACATTTTGCCCAATTTCCTTCTTTTGTTGAGCAAGTGTGCGAAAAGGAAAAAGAAAATATCCTTGGGTGCAAGTCCTTGTTCTCACTCTTGCGTCTCTTTCTCCCACCACCCCCCAAGAACATTTAAGTGTAAGAGACCAACTTGCAGCGTTTAACAACTTGTGTTACCCCTTGTATTTCATTTTCCCAAGTCAGTTAAATGCAAACATAAATATTCTTAATGTGAGTAGATCACTTTAAAAAAGAGAGTTGTTTTATGAGTGCATAATATTGCTCTCTTGGCTCAGACCTAAGGTGAGCTTGTTGGATATTTGTTTCTTTCCAGAAATACGTCTCCAGTCTGCTTCAAATTCATGGACTCTGCCTTCCACTGCCCAGGTCTCTGCTGGATGGCCGTGCCGAGTGTAGGTGAGGACAGAAACTATGAAGTCTCCTTTAAGAGGGGCCCAAGCGATAGATTCCTAGAATTGTCTATGTATGAAGGGACCTTTAAGATCATCTAGTCCAACCATCAACCTAACTCTGATAAAATCCATCACTATCCCATGTCTCTAAGCACTATGTCAACCCATCTTTTAAATACCTCCAGGGATGGCGTCTCAACCACTTCCCTGGACAGCCCAAAGCCATGCCACATCTTGGACCCTAAGACAATTTGGGGAGGAAAAACCAGCTCCCTTGACCCCTGGCAAACCTGACTGGCGGAGGGATAGCTCTTAGCATTGCTGCCCCAGGTACAGCCTCTTGGAGATGCCCCCGACGCAGTGCCATCTCCATATGGAAAGACAGTAACAGACCAATGTGCCCAATGAGTGCAGTGTGGGAAGGAAGCTGTAGGGAATTATTCTCTTTGCACATTCAGTCATTTTAGTTCAAATCCAACAAGGAAGAGACCAGTTCTCTGATCTGATGGTAGAACACTGTAGTAATTAAAATAAACAGAAATTCCCAAGGCTTTAAATGCTTGAAGGCGTTGCTGACACCAAAACAAATAACCAAGCTTTAAACATAAACCTGGTCTATCTGGCAGCATTGGCAGAAGAGCTGTCGGCATAACATTCTTTTCTTCTTTTTTAAAGAATCTTTTTCCTCACCAACATTGCAGCGTTTCTCAAAACTTCCTTTGATCTCCAGGCTTTTCTGTGAAGTACATGGACCTACAACAAGGAAGGGGTGGGAAGTGCCATCTCAAGGCACGTGCTGCGTCTGCTCTAGGGGGCTGTGCTTGCGTAGCAGGTTAAAAACTTGTTAGTGTAGACAGCGTTTGTGCCGGTGTTTAGTGAGCCTTGCTAATCAACCCACTGCTAGTTACAGCACATTCCTCATTGGAATATATTTGAATTTACACTGATGAAAAGAAAACAAAAAAAAAAAGGGGGAAAGCCTGTTGAAACAAATTACTTGTGTTCTTGGGAATCTTTTCCATCTGACCAAGGAGCAGACTTGATGGCAGCCCCCTGCAGCCCTACCCTTTCTGCTACAACAGAATGAGAGAGAAGCTGCTCTCTCTCTTTGTAACTGGGGGTCATGTGGTGGAAAAGTCGAGAAATGCTGTATAAAAGTCAGGAAAAGGAGAAAGAACCTCAAGGAGACTTGTCCTCGTGAGGCTGACTTGGATGCTGCCTGAATCACGTGCACCTCAGCATGTGTCTGGTCTCTGTACATGGCTGGAACACTTTTAGGATGCTTTTTCTGAATTTTCCGGAGAAGTGGCGGTGGGCTGTCGGCTGGTGACTTTTGAGCTGTCCTGCTGTAGAGGAGGCAGGATACCGAGCTGTCCTGGGGTAATTCTGGTGGCAAGGCTGGCTGATCTTTTCCAGCTCTCACATTTAGGCATCCCCAAGAGAAAAAATTCTCTATAAAAATCAAGGCAAGTGACAGCTAAATCCACTCCAGAAGAGGTTTCTGGGCCCCTTAGAAAAAAAGGGGAATAAGGGAGGGGTAATAGATCATCCTCTGTAGTTGATCCCATTCTGACAGCGCTCATTACATCAAATCTGAGCACTCACTCTACCATATGGAAAAAGGGGGGACTCTGTCTAGGACCACTGCTGGGGAGAGTCTCCAATGGTGTTTGTGTGTCTTGACCCCAGGCAATTTTTCCATTCTTCCTTTGTTAAACAAGTGATTTGTTAAATGCCAGTGACCCCTTAGTAAGTCTCCTGAGCTGCTGGGGCCGGGAGTGACACAGAATTGTCAATAATTATATCTAGTAGGGTTCATCATGGAACAATTTTTAACATTCGGGTCAAGGTCATCCCTAGGATTTAAGATAGCGAGGCTGATTAGGAGGTGAATTAATCACAAAGTTATCAATGCACGCTCACTATTAATATTTTTTATTTTGCTTGGGAATAGCAGAGGCAAAGGAGCTGATGCCTTGGCTGGTTCTAGGATACCTCCTTCCTGACTCCAGGCGCTGCAAATAGCAATAAAAATTCTAGAGAAGTGTGACACAGAAAGAAAAAGAGCTTTTAGAGAGATTAAAGGGAGAGAAGGGCAAGACCTGTGAAGACACAGAAACCTGGGATGATGGTAAGCAAAGGAGATGGCCATGTTTGCCCTGTTCTGTCATTGTGAGGTCTGAGTGGAAAACTCTTCTTATTCTTTTGATGATAGCTTTTTTTTTTATTTTTAATTAATGAGATAGAATCAAAGTTCTCCCAGTCCTACATGATCACTTCCATGTTTCTTTGCAGACAGGTGTATGGCCTCATTCTCCTCTGTCTCTGAGTTCCTCTAAGGCAGGATCCATCATCCAGCAGAGATGCAGCTTCTCTCACAGCTGCTTCCACCCAGCCTTTGGGAAGGAGCGTGGCTCGGGTGTCTTTCTTCTGCAGTCGCTTCCTGTCGGTACAGTACAAGCTTTTCAGAATAAACATGCCGGGAAATATTTGCACTGTCTGCTATAAACAGGGTGCAGTTGTTTACCTGAAACAAATAGCTGCCCATCAATTGTGTAATAAAAGAGTCAAGAAAAGGGAAATTTTAATCTTTTAAAGTTTCAGAGATAATTATTCTTGATCAACTGGTTTAACAAGGAATTTCTTTTTCAGCAACAATGGCTGGTGTGGTTTCTGTAAATATTTTACAGTTATTTTCTGTTTCAGGTGTCTTGTTTCATCCAGTAATGATGAATTGTGGCGGTTCTCTGCCTCCTTTATTACTGCTCTTAACAGCTGAGCTGCTGGAGCAAATACTCCTGGAAATCTTTTCTTTCTGGCAGTAACCACAACCATGCATAGTTCTTCACTTCACGGGTGGAGTTTGATCTCAGTTTAGACTGTAAAATGTATATGTAGATATATATATCATTTCCTACAGCTCCTTGAGGCTGGGACCTCAGGTGTTGTTCACGTGTGATGTGCTGCACGTGGGCACGTGGATGTCAGTTTGCAGTGACGAGAAGTGTGAGTGGCGTGTTTCATTGAGGCTTTCATAGAATCATAGAATGGTTAGAGTTGGAAGGGACCTTAAAGATCATCCAGTTCTGACCCCCCTGCCCCAGGCAGGAACACCTCCCATTACAGCAGGCTGTTTTCTAACTCTGTTGGCTAGAAGATACCTATTCCTCTACTGCAGAGGCAATTCTTCCTCTCAGCCGATATCCCGTCAGGTTATACAAGGAGGGTTTATCCCACTTGGAGGTTTTACAAGGCTTCAGGAGGCTGGAAATCAGAGTTTTGAGGGCTTTCCCTTTAGAAACTGATGATGGTTCGGCTTTGCTTTAGGGTGGCTTTTCATTCAAAGTGAGTTTCTCCCTTCTTGTTTGTTTTAATCCCATCTGTCCTATCTCCTCCTGTGCTCAGATGTCAAGGTCTAGGCCTAGGACCACCTTTTTGGTTTCCGTTAGGCCACCTGCAGCAGTGTGCAACCCTGTGATGGAGCCAGACTCTGAAAGGATTGACTCCAAGTTGTGCACAAAACTTGCTGGCAAAGGTGAGAAGTGTCGTGTGAGCAGCAGGGCTCGCTGAGGACGCCGGCTGGAGGAGTTGTGAGAGAAGCAGGGATGGGAAGAAAAAAAAACGTGAGTGGGAAAGAAAAGCCAGGGGCACTGTCAGGATGGGTCTTAGGGCACCTCTGGTGTGAGCTGAGTGCTGTGGTACTGCCTGGAGAAGGGGTTTGCATTTATAATCAAAGAAGCCGTTTCTCATTGTTTAAGCCCCGCTTTATTCAAGGAACTAGAACTTTTTACGTCCCTTTGCCAATAAGTAGAATTTCATTACAGAAATGAGATGGCCCCCAAGTGGAACAAACAGCAAGACCTGCTTTTTCATCTAGTTGTCCTTGTTCAAGAGGGACTTGTATTAGTAAGTTATTGTTCAGTCAAGGTCATCAGCCTCCTGCATACCAGGGCCCCTGGTTTCGTCTGTTGCCCACCTCGCGTCCCAGGGTCCCCCGGCCATCGCTCGGCGCTGAGGCTGTCCTGGGAAATCGACTGGATGGCTCATGGGGAGCATCATTTGCAAGTGGCTGAGCAAATGTGTTGCAGGGAACGGCTTGGAGACTGAATGGGAGCTGACAGTTTCCTTGGCACCCGAACCAGAAAGAAATCCATTGCTTTGTCTCTAGCTTAGCAGAACTAAAGGGGGGCAAGGCAGAGAGTAGCTTGAAGTTGCAGGTACCAAACATGATTTGAATCAAAATAGGCTATTTCACAAGGACGACCCTCAAATCTTATCCCCTGAGCTGGAAATGGTAAACGGACACCAGAGTTGTCCGCTTTGCCCCATGGCAACATGACTCTGGGCTGCAGCGAAATAAAATTTACCCCCTTGGGGTAAGAGCGGGAAGGAAACGGGCAGGATGCGAACACTTACCTAATGCTCTGCTGAGGAACGCTTGAGATACAGGGGACAGTGGGATCCTTCCAACCTGGCATCTGCTGGGCTGTTCCTGAAGGCCCTGGGCAGGAAATTCTTCCCTGCCTCGTTCGTAGGACTGAGCTGGGTGAGGAGCGATGTGTTAGGGCAGGGGACGAAGGCTGGTATCAGAGACACACCGTAGGCTGAAGAATAAGGTAGCACAAAGCTATTCTTATCTTTACAGTGTTCTTTGGAAGTGGTGCCTCGTTGTCCTTGGGGTGCAGAGGGTTAAAGAGTGGGGGGGGGGCATAGCTGGGCAATGCTAAGGGTTGAAGTTCACAGTAGCCAGGGGTTCAGAGAGCTGGGCTTGAACCGTTGGAGCCCATGGCTGCTGTGAGGCAGGGACAGAACCAGAGCTGTGATTCCTTTTTTACACAGGGGACACTTGGACTTACCTGCACACCGGAGGTGACAGCAAGAAAAAACAAACGCAAAGCAACAGCGGGGGAAGAGAACTCAGCAGAGCCCTTCTTCAGTTCCTCTCTAACTTTCCCGTAGTGAAGTTGTTTGGATTTTGTGCTGCTGTTGTGGTTGGCTGTTTCTCCTTGTACATTCGTAGCAAGGACATCCCTCCCTGCCAGGTTCTGCAGTGTCCTCCTGGCAGGGAGAGCCCAACCACAGCTCGCTTGGCGGGTGGCATGGTTTGAAAACTCTGCCTGCATCCCGAAAGGCAGCGAAGGCAACGGGGCACGTGATGCTGTGTGTGGGGAGAGGAGGTTGGCTAGAAGCGGCAGAGGTTAAGAATGCAGCCCAGGGAACAGCAGGGGGAATGCTAAAATGTTTGTCCTGCACTCTGTAAATACAGCAGATATGCCTGGATTTCAAACCCGGTTTAGCAACGCTCGTATACACACAGTTTCATGGACAGCTTCTTTCTTTCTGCATCGCCTGCAGGGACGGTATCGTTGATGCTGAGCGGCAAACAGTGGGAGATCTTCCAGCATCAATAAGGATTTTGATGAGGGAGCGAGTTTGTTTGCTCGGCTGCAAAGGCCTTGGAATCCAGTAAGTGGTAAAGAGTGACCCCATCTCCCTACCCAACCAGAAAATAAATCTCTCACCAAATGCAGCCCTTCCAATATGAGACAGGCTTTGGAGTCGCAAAAATAATCGGATTGTTTAAGTCTTGATATTCCCTATTAAAAAAAAAATAATTGCCTTCTAGTTTTGGCACTTTATGGCCAATCATGTTTCCAAGCTTTTCTCTACAACCAAAAGATGTGGAAATAGATCTTTTTCTAAAAGGAAAAGAAAACAACAAAAACAACCCCCCACCTTGCTGAGCCCATGACTCCAAGTGCTTTGAGGCTAAATATCATGAAACTTAAGGCAAAACTAAAGGAGCTAGAAATCCTGCCAAGGCAGTGTGTAGTGCTGATGCGGTGTTCTCCCCGCAGTCTAACAGAGAGAAAACCAGCTTCTGCACCGACAGCTGGGGATGATGGTGCTGAGCAAGGAGACCCTGAACCTGGGGGATGTCACAGCTTTGGTTTGCTGTTGGTTGGGAAGCAGGAACGTGTGCTGTTCCCTTCAGCCCTCAGGAGCAGGTACCTCCAAGCCTGGCCCTGCCCCAGCCAGAGGTAACACCTCTGCCAAGGCACTGGAAAATGCAATTTCTGTCATTTCCCTGCCCAGATTCTCCCTCCTCAGTGATGCTAACTGTGGCAGTTTTGCATGCCCAAGAGGTGATCTGGTAGCCCCACTTACATCCCTTGATTTCCCTGCAGCTGATGTGTTGGGGGAGCCCTGGTGAGGAGCAGAGCAAAGCCCCCAGCTCCCCAGCCCTGACAGTTCCTCTGGTGGTGGTTTAGCGGCGATGCCCCTGCTGTTCTGGGTACCCACCCACCACGTCTCGGGTCTTGTAAGGGAGTTGACATGCTCATTTTTTTGGCACCCCACATTCTGAACGCTTTGCCTGGTGGCTTCTCCTGAAATGCTTGAGACAAAAATACATTTCCTGTTTAGAAAGAGAGCGAAGATAAGCCCTAAAGTGCAGCCGCCTGCTCTGGCTACCTCCAGTATAAACAGCCCGCGCAGCCGGGCGCTGCTTTTGTTTGTTCTTTTTTCTCTTTTCTCTTTAAAGGTGCATTAGACACAATTATCCAAAGTCCATCTTCTGGCAGCATCGCTCCCAACTGGCACGAGAGGTCTGAGGCTGTTGGCTTGTCAGGAGAGATCCACCTAAAAGCCCTAAGTATCCAGCATGAATTCCCACGTTTGTTCTCGAGGCAACAGCACTAAGCACCCCCAAAGTATGTTTCTACTTTGCGTTTCTCTAACACTTTTCCACCTCGGTATCTGAGTGCTGTGTAAATAGTCCCTCAAACCTCCCTGGGTGGGGTGCTGAGGCCGGGTTTATTCTCTCAGTTTACAGAAAGCTTTGTGGTGTGAGTCAGCAGCCAGGCTGCAGGCGAGTTCAGCACTCACACTTTTAGTAATTAAGCACAAAATGGGCTTAGAGCTACCTTTGGCCAATCCAGGGCTGTTGTGGCTTCCCGAGTAAATCACAGCATCCACGAAATCACTCTCGGCAGCGTGATTAAGGTCTGTAGAGGAGACAGGGATTGTGTGTTCCCTCTGTGTAGCTGCAGCAGAAGGGTCTGAGCTGTCACAGCGCACCCTGCTCCCGGGGTAAAGCTGAGATGTCTCCTGCTCTCTGGCTCCTTGCTTTATTGGCCACGTGTGATGGTGCCTGATTGTGATGCTGTCAATATTCTAGCAGATACCACGAGTTCCACTTGGCCGGGTACATGAGACTTAGATAAAACCAGGGCAAATCTGTGCTATGATCTAATCAGGCACGCGCAGCTGAGATGGCAGTTGAGTCTCTCTTTCCCCCTTTTGATAAATTAATCTAATTTGCAGATTCCCATGATGGCTCAATCCTGCAATGTTCTGAGCCTTCTAGTTCTACTTAAGCCCAGGACTGGGTCTTCTGAAAGCATTAGTATAAAAAACATCAGGCTCTTACTAGCATGTTTAGGGACTACATTTTCAGAGTTGCTGATCCCACATAAGATCCCACTGGGCCCTTGCTAAAGTGCTGCTTCTGGGAAGCAAGTGTAGGATCCTCGGTAGCTGTCAGTGTGGAGCCCTGCAGCAGGAAAACATACAACATGCTCTGAAACCCTTGTTTGGTTGGTGGATGAGTTGCAGGAACACCTAAGGCAGCTCAGAAAATGTCTAGTCCTTCCCAGCTCCTGTCTTGCTCAGTTGTGCAGTCATTGTGTGGCAGAGGTGAGGTGTGTAAAGTGGAAGGAAGGAGGACCTGAGCAGGGAGGAGTGGAAATTCCACCAGTGTGCGGCTGTATTTTTTTTGTCAGTGATGCCCAGTGACAGGACAAGAGGAAATAGGCACAAACTTGAATGTAAGAAGTTCCACCTAAACATGAGGAGGAACTTCTTTACTCTGAGGGTGGCAGAACCCTGGAAGAGGCTGCCCAGAGAGGTGGTGGAGTCTCCTTCTCTGAAGACAGTCAAAACTCCCCTGGACACGTTCCTGTGGGACCTGCTCTGGGTGGACCTGCTCTGGCAGGGGGTTGGACTGGATGATCTCTAGGGGTTGCTTCCATTCCCATGTGAATCTGTGATTCTGTATTTTGCATTTTGCTTCCCCTGGTGATACATGCTGCCTTTTCCCTAGTAACATTTATGAAACGACTGCGTGAGGTCTCAGCTCAGGCTCTGGAGGCAAGAACTGCTGTGTTGGAAACGGGCACTCAAACACTGTGTAGGTGCAGGAGCTGAGGAGAGGGGAAAAGCTGCCCGTAGAGCTGCCCCTGCTATTTTGAGGACCACGGAACTCAAATTTGAGCTTGCTCAGATGTGCTGCCTGATGTGCTGCCACCTTAATCTTTCTTACACATGTCTCTGGCTGTAACTTCCACTGCTGATTCCTCCAGAGGAGAGTCATTTTTGTTCATTTTTTGTTCTCTTCTTCATCTATGCAGGACTAGCACCGTGCTATCAGCTTAGAAAAACGCATGGCCCCCTCCCAAAGAATTTAACTGTTGTGAACAGGAGGCAGTAAATGAAAGCAGTCGCCTCGTGGAGAGGAAGGGAGAAAACTTGTGCAAAGAAAAAAACAGGTAAAAGAGCTCAAGGATTCCCTCTGCGTTTCTTGTACCAGGAACTAGTGCAAGATGCAGCAGTTGAGCACGGGGCCAGTCCTGTTCAGCAGAAGGCAGGTGAGATGAAGGTGTGCTTGATGCCAAGTGTGACGATTCCTTGCTGCAGAGGGAGGAACTAGAGCTGTGTTTACCCCCAGCCAGAACCCACGAATGCTTTCCACGGAGGGGGAGAGGGTCTGGCTGGAATTTGAAGAGATTGTTGCAATAAAGATATGTCCCACCAACTGGAACCTTTATCAAGTTCCCAAGTGCTTGTAAATATTATGCGTAGTTATTGTTATCACCACTTTATTAAAGGGAAAGTGAGATGAGAGATGGGAAGGGTGAAATATTAGAGTAGCACCTAACTTTTATAGTGCCTCCATTGAAGGGAAGCTTTTCAGGTCTGCTAGTCATGTGTGCTAGGAACTTAAGTGAAGCATGAATGAATTTGGTGTAGCAGAATATCAGTTCACAGAATGCCATGGGGTTGGAAGGGACCTCTGGAGATCATCTAGTCCAACCCCCTGCCACAGCAGGTCCACCCAGAGCAGGTCCCACAGGAACGTGTCCAGGGGGGTTTGAATGTCTCCAGAGAAGGAGACTCCACCACCTCCCTGGGCAGCCTCTTCCAGGGCTCTGCCACCCTCAAAGTGCAGAAGTTCCTCCTCATGTTTAGATGTCCTAATCTGCTCTGCTGTGACTTGGAATCTCATCTTCCTTAGATAAACTCGCTTTCTGTCTGCTAAATCTAGATGTGACCTGCCCGTTAGCAACACCAGTTCACCTCTCTGCGCTGGACCACCACCTCTGAGAGGCATAAGCCCTCTTCGTCTCCAGGAGGTATTGGCTCTTTTCTGCTGCTACGGACCGGTAAATGTTAATTTATCTCATGACTTTTGAGGGTAACAAGCCAAGACTCTCTGTGACCTGCCCTGTCTGCTGTAGTTAGTGTAGATGATCCGTGGAGCTGCTGTTCTGCTCCCCGGCTCACAAAGCTTCTTGGAGCTCCCAGCCCGTTGACACGGTGCCAGCACGCCGTGGCCTTCAGTGAAAC
>JAHREE010000307.1:151916-164795 GCA_033628505.1 Tringa tobata | reverse complement strand
GAAGAGAGCAGAGCGCTGCTCCGCCGCGTCCCGGGAGGGCGGGGGAGATGGGAGCAGTTGGTGCAGACTCCTCTGTGGTCCTGCTGATGCTCCTGGCTGCGGGAAAACAACCGCATCCAGCGGCGCGTCAGGGAGGGCGGCAGGTAGGGGCTGAGCTCCGCTCCACCCCCCTCAGCCACCCCCCTCAACCGTGCATGTGGCGTGAGTTTTCTCCGTACTTTTCCTTTTCGCAGAGACATCTGCTGTGGCCAAGTTCATTCTAAAGGCTGCCGAATAGGAAAAGAGTTTGGGAAGCATGAGGTGACCGTGAACTTCCAGAAATCCCGAAGACTTGTGCGGACAGGTCAGTGAATCCTTAGAATCAAAGGAAGCCAGCCCTTGAGAAAAGGAAGTTTTCATTGCACCTAATTGTAGGCTGTGCTGGGATTTGCTGCCAGGTCAGTCTGTCGCTCCTCTCCAGCTGTGGCGGGAGCCTGAGCAGGCTGTCTCCTTAAAAGTGGTACCTAAATGTCATAATGTGGATATTCCATTGGTTACTGACTTTGACAGGACTGGAGACTTTGGTGATAAAACGTTTTAGTTGTTTATAGTAAACATAAACTAAAAGATTAATTTGTCTTCCCACGGGTGACAGCTTTAGGAGGAAGAGAAAAGCACAAGAATAAACTAATACTTTTACACTGCTGACGGCCAGACTTGGCAAGACATTTGATTTTCTTGCTTATGTTTTCTTTAAAAAAGAAAAACTGGAAAGGAAACGTTTCAGGAACAGCTTTCCTGGTCCTCATGTAGAGACAGAGAAAGTGGCCAGGCTCAAAGCATATCCCGTTCTGGCACTGTTCTAGTTCTAGACATGGGCTCAAGAAAGTAGGGTTTGTGTGTGTAACGTGAGAGTAACTAGAAATGTATAGAAATAGAAGATGAGTAAGAACTTCAAAAGTACCCAAATGACTTGGGCATTGAAGTTATGAAGTCATGCAGGCACTCCTGAAAAACGTGTACCAACCTTTAAACCCTTTCTGTTATTTGCCCTACCTGCAATTTTCTTTTCTTTTCTTTTTTTTTTTCTTCCTTCTTTTTTTTTTTTCCAATGTGTGATGCCACCTGGACTTTCTTGCATCATCTGTAGCTACTACCCTTCCACTCGCAGGGGAGTGGCTGTGGTGGCGGAGCCAGGAATGCCAGATTCCCAGCCCTCTGCTTGGATTCCAGGCAGTGCCTTAAACTCTGGAACTTATTACCACAAAACATCGTGGAAGCCGAGAGTGCTTGGCTTATGGGATTTGAAAGAAGGATTAGAAATTTGATATGGATAACAAGAATCTCCAGAATTAATAGCAAATTAAATGAGAGCTTTACAAGGGATATAAATCCCTGTATTTCGGGGCATAAACCAATCTTAGGATTTAGTAGGAAACTTCTCCTTGTAGGGAGATCTTTCTTGCGCTGTCTGCTGGGAGGGGATGTTCCCCTGCAGCTTGGGGCATACGTAGACTGTGTGGTGTCACCTCTGAGAGCATCCTGTCTTTGTGAAGAGGTTCCAGTTAAAGTACCTGAACCTTTAGGTGTTCCCCGTCGTCGAGCTGTTGCGAGAATCCCAAACCAAGGCTTTGCGTGGAAGCTGCCTAGAGATATAACAGTAATTTTATCTGTGAGCAAAGCAGTAGTTTTACAGACTATCATCGCTATAATATAATAGAATAACAGTAGATACTGCACTGTACTCCTGACAAACCCCACCAGCAGCATCTTTTTGAAGGTGCACAGTCAGTTTTTGTCGGCAGTGAGGTGTGCTGTGTCCGGGGTGTGAGATGCTGCGATCCCTGCACTGATCGCTGAGTTAGAAAATACAGCCTTTGTTCTGCTTTAGCTGTGCCAGAGTCCCTACAAAATATGGATGTCTAGCATAAACTCTTGCTAACCTTCTCCCCAAGCTGTTTATTTCACTGGAGCACTCAAGTGACAGTGTTTGGAGGGTGGTGGTGGTGATTTTGGTTTGTCCCCCTGAGTTGCACATCTCTATTCTTTGAATAAAGCCTCTATATGGAGTTTAGGGCAATGGCTGGAGTCTTGTGCCTGATGGCCTTGTGAGAGTATGCTCTTAAAAAAAATAAAATAAAAAAACCTTTAACTGCCCAGTTTTGTAATGAAGTTGCTAGTAGAAGCTTTATTTGAAGCTTAGGACCAAAAAAGCTGGTCCTAAAAGCATCAGATCCACTATATGACGAAGTGACAGGGCAAAATCTGCTCTTCCAGCGTAACTGTGTGGGTCTCCTCGTGTGGCTTTTCACAAAGCCTCTTTGGAAACGTTATCCTGTCTGCAGGCTGCCAGCATCCTCTGAAAATCCTAACCCAGAGCCTTTTGTGTTGGATCCACAAGAAGCTCTGAGGGTTTGCAAATTACTTCTGAGGAATGTACAAAAAGCAAAGGAAGACAAACACGGATGCTCCGTAACAAAGTAGTCTCGATACGTGATGTTTCTAATCTACTCCATTATATTAGTCTCGCTCTCTGGCTTCCATAGTTCTACTGATAAAGAACAGCATGAAAAGTTACGCCGGTGGCAGTTTCCTGACTGCTCCCTTTCCGAGGAGTGCTGCAGACGGTGATGTGGCAGAGAACTTCAGAATAGAGCTGGGTTTGTGTGTTCTTCCCTGGCCATGGCCAGCACTTGGTTTGATTCCAGCTGCCTGTTGGGCTGTCGGGTCTGGTACCGGGCTAGTCCAGCGCTGGGAGCTTGCTAAAATGACAAGAAAAACCTCGTAGCAGACATTGCAAAGTAATTTGCTGATCTTTTTCTCGCTGGCTCTATATTCTTGGGCAATTTAAGCATATCATACACAGCAATGGATACAACACTAATGCTCTCCTCTGAGTCTCTCCAGAGGTTCATACCACTTTTGTCACAGTGGGATTGTAGAGCATCTCAGACGAGCTTTAAGTGGCGTGAGTAACGTCTGTTTGTGTTTATCCTCCACCTTTCTCTGTGTTGGAGCAGTTCATCCAAGGAGTGTCTTGTTTTGGTAGTTGAGTGTTTTGGGTTTTCTTTAATGTGCCTGTTGCTATCTCCTTATCTTGGCTATGGCAGCATCAAAGTGAAACACTTGACCTGTTGGGTGAAAGTTGTGGAGGTTTGTAATGGATTCAAGGTTATGAGGGAGCAGAGGCAAAAGGACCCAAGGGATGGGAGGAGAGCAGCAGCTGGTAGTGGTGACCAGGCAATAATAGTTGTAAAGCCTTGGAGCTCAGGAGAAGTAAGTGACAGATGGTATGGAGAAGGGTATGCAGAAACCAAAATGAGTTATATCTGGTGAATCTCCTCCGTTCACTTCTGCTGTTGCAGATGATTCCATCATACGATGGTGCCCTGTGGCCTCTGCAGGACGTGGGGGGCAGTCAGCAGAAGACAGCGACATTTAACTACAACTAACCCTAGACAGGGTTAGTCCCTGGAGACTCTTCTGATCCTTCAGCCGTGCAGTTCAACTCATGATCGGGGCTGTGCGATGAGTGGAACAAGGGAGTCACGAGAAGCTTGTGAGCAACCGTCAACTGTTTGCAATGTTGACTTGATTTCTGCACGCTTAGTGTCAACCATCAAAACTATCCACGTGAAAACAGGAACCCTAGGGCTCAGCTAAGAAAGGGGACAGAGATCTCACGGAGGAATCCTTGCTTTTAAAAAATGGGGAAACTTTAAAGCAGTTTCTGCAAGTGATAGATGTGCTCAGAGATTATTTTCACAGTTCTGTGTCCTGACGCTTGTGGTGTTCAGTTATCTAAGGCTGACAACATGTTGAATCCATGTATCCCTTGCAACCTGTTCTATTTCTTGTGCTGCTGTAAGAAGCTGATTACAGATCTTGCATTACAGAACTGCCAGAGTTGCTGATGTGTCCTACCAACTGAGCTATTGAGTTGCTTGTTCAAAAAACATAACCAAGTAGAACTATAAAGTCACCATTTTATTATTATTATTTGTATGCACGCTGTTCCTTGGAGGTCCTCAAATTTTTGCCCTTCCTCCTTGTTTTCATATCCTAAAATGTCAGTTCCTCTTGCAGTTCAAAAATATTTGTTTAACATTTTGCCAGCCTGCATAAGAGGAGAAACAGACCCCTGTGAATATTGTCTGGCAAAATAAGAACTGTGATGTAGGAATGTGGTCCCAATGGCTTCTTTGTCTCCGTGCTGGAGGGTGGCTGGAACACACACAGCAATAAGCAGGTGCTTGATTTGCAGCTCTGAACCGTTTTTCTTTCTCCATGATACTGTACATGTACTAAAAGAAGCTGCTTCTGATCTAGATCTTGAGGACCTGGCCCCGTCTGACATCCAGGGAAACCTTGTTTGAGTAATGCATGAAATCAGCTCCGATGATTTCAGACAGAACCAACTTCTAGTGACTTGTAGATGAATTCTCCTAATCGCCAGGTTTTGAATACTCAGAAGGAGTAAGGATGGCCTCCGGCAAAATAATGAGGTTTATTTGAAAAAAGAAGCTTAAAATGATGATGGGCGCTGGGTTTGGTTTGTGAGGTCTCAGGTTTTTCTCTTCAATCGAGGGAGCAGATTTTTTTTCCACCTTCATTTTGTTGGAAGCTGAAGTTCTCTGTGGTGGTTTGTTTCCAGGAGCTAGGACTTCAAGAAAAATGCAAATATAATGACTGCAGTGGCTCAAATCCGTGCAAGTTGTCAGCACTCAAAATCCATTAATGCTCTTGCAGAGCAGGGTAGAGCCAAATTCAGGCATGAAGTTGCGGATAGCATCTAAATCTTGCTTTAGATTTATGGGTTAAGGCTTCCAGTGAAATGATGCGTGCAATAAAATCTGTAGATCACACTTTCTTTACCAAACATTGGGAGTGATTCCTGCTGGGATCTGAGTTGCTGCATCAAAGAAGCTGAGGTGGTGATCAAACCTCAAATCTAACGTGATTCTGCCATCTCCTCCCAGTTGCATGCTTCTGATTTAGGAGCAATGGGCAGAACTGGCTCTTTGGTTAGGTTCTCAGTGGATGTAGGGGCACTCACTCCGTTCTCTGTCCTCTCTGCACAGACACCAAAAGCCTCCGTGTTGCTCTGGAACCTGTGCATGAGTTCCCTGCTGGTGATTTTATGCTTTTTTTCCGTCAGCAATGCTCCATCTGGAAATGCCGGGCTGTGCTCTGCCTCTGGGGAAGCATCTGCCGCTGATCCGGGGTGTTACTCTGCTCCCTTTCCCCCTGCCCGGGGCTCTATTGCCTCTCGTGTTGGGAGAGGGTGCCCAAAGCCTTTTGATGATCTACAAGACCTGAGGTGCCACCGCTGTTGCTCTCCCCATTAGTGCTCTCCCCGCATGATCATAGAATCATAGAATGGTTAGAGTTGGAAGGGACATTAAAGTTCCAACCATCCAGTTCCAACCCCCCTGCCATGGGCAGGGACACCTCCCGCTAGAGCAGGTTGCTCCAAGCCCCATCCAGCCTGGTCTTAAACACTTCCAGGGATGGTTATCGCTGTGCTACCTTGGTCTGGACTCTGGAAAAAAACTCTCCCTTTGCTTAGAGCCGTGCGAACAGAATAAAGGATTGTTCTGGCGGCAGAGAGAGAGCTTCCTTGTAGGTCTGTGGCGAGAGGCAGTTCATAAATACAAAGAGATGGAGCACAAAGGAGCAATGAGATGACAGTGGCTTTCCCCGCACAGCGGTCCGTGCGTACCAGGTACCGTCTCTTGGCGTGACAGGGGGGTTTTGTGTGGCCACTGTTGCTGTTGGACTCCAGAGGTGCGTTTGGGAATGTTTATGACAAACGGCTCCTGTGTGCGAGGGGCGGTGGGAGCAGCTGGAGCAACGCTGGAACAAAAGGCTGCTGTGCTACAGCCAAGGCCGACTGAGCAATTAATGGGCCTGGAAGGGTTGGCTTTTCATGAGAATTGACTAAAGCAAGGTTTAGGAGAGCGGCTAAATGTAGTCTGGAGAGGGGGTCTGACCATGCATATAAAAAGGCGAGCACAGGAATTACACAGGGGATAACTGGAGGGAACGAAGGAAGGAAGGAAGGAAGGAAGGACTCTTCCCAGCTATTAAATCTTTTAGCCCATGGATATTGTTTCAGGGGAATTTCTTGCAACCTCAGTGCTCGAGATCCATCCATCCAAACTGGACAAATGACTGGAGAATGTGCTGTTGGGAGCAGTCCTGCGGCAGCCCCGGGGAAGATGATTCAACAGGGCCTCTTTCATCTTTGATTTCTGCGAACACAGTCTACATTTGTGCTGCCCCCAGATACTCCCATTCATCACTGTCTGTGGCCAATGTTGATAGCAGCGTATAAGCCTTTTGGGCAAGAGCAGGGAATGCAAGCTATCCCTTCTGCTAACAGAAGACTCTGGCTGGGGCTAGTTAGCACACGCTGATGCGCAGCCGGAACAGCCCAGGACAGCGATAAGCCCTTTCCCGGCTCTTACTGGGCAAAGCCAGCCCCGTGCCTGCCCGAGGTGCCCTGGCTCTTTGCCCAAGGCAGCCTAGAGCACGTCGCGGGAATATCAGAGGTCTTTCTGCTTCATTTGTAGCTCACTGAACTTTACTCCACTAAATATGGGCAAGAGAGAGCCCGGCGTGGAAAGAAAATCCTGCCTCTCCTCGGAGTCTGAAATGCACAAACTTTCATTTATCCTCTGCCATTACAGCGGACGTTTTCAGCAAGCTCTAAGTAACTCGGGCTCTCAGACCACTTTCCTGCCTGTCCTCCTTGATAGATGCAGTCTGTACTCTGCGTTGGAGCAAGAAACACTAACCATGGGCAACAAAAAGCCTGAGCACCCCTGCTCAGAGGGCTGTGCAAAATCCAGGGAGCTTTGAACTTGAACTCCATGCTTAATTACTAAAAAAGCTAATAATTTAGGACCGATATTCTTTCCAGGGCTCAAAACAGAAGTCAGGTTCCTGTTCCTAAGGAGAGATGGGGAGAAGAGTGAGTGGGGTGGTAAAAATGCCTTGCTCCATTCACCTCCTATAGAAAAGTCAGCTTTGAGCATTGTCTTTTTGAAAAGTGGAAAACTCCCAGATACTCGGCACTGCTGTGTGTTCTGTGTGAGCGGGTGCAGCTTAATGTTAAATCCCTGCATGTTCAGAGTCCGTAACACATTAAACTGATAGTGAGAACAGGGAAAGGAAAAGGCTTCTTAAGTTTCCCATAAAGATCTTCCAGTGAAACTTATCTGTCTTAAAAAATAGAATCTGATTGCTGCTTATCTTTGCAATTACACAGGCAATTTCAGTCAAAAGTAAAATCGTAGAATCTCATGTTTTCAGACCCAGGCCTCATGACCGGTCTGCAGTGATAAGGAAAAGACTCTGTGCTCCAGCAGCCATCTGAGGGCCCCCTGTGACACGGAGGAGATGATGTGCTGCAGGCAGAAGTCGGAGCTTCTGCACGGGTTTTTGCTACCCCAGGCACGAAAATCTGCTGTTCATACAAGAAAGCTCCCGGGACTCTGATATGCGGACGTTGACCTTAAAGCACCCCGGAGAAATCCTCTTCTTCCCCGCACACGTGTGCTTTGCCTGTCCCTTTGGCAGAGGGTGGTGTGACAGAAGGTGCCATTGGCAGGAGCTCAGCTTCAAGAGGGTGGACTGGGAGCACTGGTGTCTGGAGAGACAGCCAGTGGGGTGGAAATGGTGTAACCCTGCCAGAGGGGACAGTGATACCTTCCAGGAGCTCCTAATCCAAAGTATTTGGAGGGTGTTGCTGTATTCCCACCCCCTTTGAATGCTCCCACCGTGGGTGGCTGCCTGTTCCACAGCCGTTCTTGCACCGGTTCTGACAGGAGTGGTTGCAGGGTCTCTTCTCAGGACAGGGGGGGTAAAACCCAGCCGTTCCCAGGGGGGCTGTGGGCTGCTGCCCGCCTCGTTTGCCTCTCGTGCACTCCGGGTCTGGTGTGAGTGATGGGGGTTCTGTACTCACAGCTGTCTTGGGGCTATTCCTCAAGCTGCAAAGGCTCTTTGTCTCATTCAAAGCCATGACCTCATTTTAGAGACAGAAAACAGAGAGGGAGAAACCCACCAACCTGCCAGCGGAGGTCAAAGGGCTCGCTGAGAGATATGTTAGCATCAAACTTCTCCGGCAGGGACACAAATAACTGGAATTGCAGACCAGAAAATTACCATGAAAAAATGGACTAACTACCATGTGATTACAAAAGAGCCCATTAGTTCTGTGTGTGTCTAGGGCTGAAAGTATATCCTTTGAGGGAGAGCACGAGGTCACGCTCCCAAAACTTGAAGCAAAAGGGACTGTATGAGCCTGTGCCTGTTGCTCTCCGAGGGTTGCCACGCGTGGAGCTTTAGCTGGTTGCTCTCCTCCCTCTTTCCTGGGCAGACGTGACTTCTGGCAAAAGGAGGGGAGGCTGGATTTCGGTTTTAGGGGGCAGCAGCTCCTGCTGGGGTTAAGTTTGTCAAACCCCTTAGTGCCACTTGATAATCAGCCTGTTGGGGTGCTGTTTGGGCTAACGAACACCCCGTCAGCCCTCCTGCTGGGGCTTGGGGGTTTCTTTCTGCAGAGCTCCTGGCCACCACTGGCCTGGGATCTGTAGCTGATGGTCTGGATTTGCATCCTCACGTGTCGGTGCCAGCCGTGGCCTTTGCTTTGACCCCTGGTTTTTGCTGGTACATCAGATTTCTCCTCTCCACCCCAAGACTGGTCCTGAGACTCAGCCGGCCCCATGACTGTCACAGCTTTCCAAATAAAGCAGGAGTCACGGGGTAGGAGTCCTAGGGCTGCCTTGGAGGCACAGTGTGCCGGGGGCAGGAGGAGCTGAGGAACGGTGTTGGCTTGCTGAGAGTCAGATGTCCTGTTACACAGCATTTATGCTGTCGTTGGAAACAATAAGTTTGAATTTCACTTCCCGTTCTCTCAGCCCTGCGAAGAGGCATTGCAAAGCAGACACGGCAAAGCAGGCGAGGGTTCTGCCTTCCCATCTCTTCTCTGTAACACATGGGGAAATTATTCTCCGTTTACTCAGCACTAGTGATTAAAACTCAGAAGTTTTGTGTCACTGTTCTCAGTGCTGAGGTGACCCACGTAGCTCGTAGTGGGATTGCCATGTGTTCTCTCACGGTAACGGCCTTCCACCAGGACTGGTTTGCTCTTCTCTTTGCCAGTTCCAGTTTGTTGGTGTAAGTGCTTTACTATCCGCTTACCCAGTTTGGCTCCCGGTGATCATCTCTCCCTAAGAAGGATTACAGTAATGCAAACCTGAGAAATCCCATGTGCTTGCTTAGGCAGGGCTGGTGGACAGAGGACTTCGTACCTCAAAATCGGGTGGTGGCGACCAGCACAGAAGTTTCTGTGCAATTGTTTTATGTAGGTGGTAGCTGCGGAGGAAGAAAGTTCAGATTCAGTGTCCAAGCAGACATTCACGGAGTTTTGGTGAGTGTGATCTCCCTTTGGCTTTGCTCTTTGCCCCAGTGAAGATGCTGTGAGCTTTAGAGAAGCCTGATCGTTTGCATGAGGTTCTCTAGGGGTTTTGAAGGACTGTTGGGCTGCAGGGCTCTGGGGACTGCGTAGGAGCATGAGCTGACAGTGGGCACGGGACACCACCAGACTCCAGCTCTGGTTCCTGGTCAGAAGCGGGTTGGTTGCTCCTCCGTGGCTGGGTGCAGACCCTGCCTGTGCCAGGACGTGTCCGTGGGTCTGTCCGGGCACAGCAAACGTGTCCCGGAGCCTCCCTGGGCAGGAGGTGCATCCTGGCGTGACCGAGGCCGGCTCCGCAGCGGGGTCCCGGGAGTGGGGGGGTCCGAGCCACCTGTTGGAGCTCCAGACGTGGGGAAGCTGCTGCCCTTTTTAACAGTGTCCGTCTCTTTTTCCTCGCCCCTCGCTCCCCGGTACTCCCTTTACAACCAGCCCATTGTGCTGTGGGCTACAGCAGCTGGGTGGAGTGTTTCAGGCTCAAGTGTAATTTCAGTGCCTTTAAAAGCCTTTGGAGGGCTGCTGCTTTTTTTTTTTTTTTCTTTTTTTTTTTTTTTTTCTTCTGAAGAGGACAGCAACGCCAACAAGGGATAATTTGATGGATTACTCTGCGGGGCTGAGGGGCTCTCCTTAATCCCCTTTGTGGGCCTGTTTGACTAGACGCGTAGCAGAAGCCCCCAGCCTCAGGCAGAGAAAAGGCGGCTCAGCAGGGTGGGTTTTACACACTGACATATAAATACGGGCCCTGGTCATGTGGTGCCGGATATAATCTGTGCCCGTTATCGCGCTGCGGAGAAGGGGGGCACCTGGAGGGGGGCTTATTTTTTCCCTTTCCAGTTCAATTTACATTTTTATTCTTTTGCTAAAAATAAAAAAAAAAAAAAAAGAAGAGGGGGCGGGGAAGAGGCTGAGTCAGACCAAACGCCAGGGTGATGGGCGCACCAAAAGTGAGCTCAAGTGAAAAGCAGAATTATATCGGCTCTCGTTTCCTCTCCTGCTCCAAAACAGGGGCTCCCCTCATGAATAAAAGCAAGAACGTGGGTCATGCAGTAGCAAAACAAAGCTGTGGCTCCGAGGTAGAGCCAGCCAACCTTGTCCAGAGGTCTCGAGTTGTTTATAGCAGACCTGAGGCCAGCTTCAGGGTAGGGTGAGGCTTTTGAGAGCGGAGGCTGAAAATGCTGCATCTTCGTTTGCGTTGCGTGTGTTTCGGAGTGTGTGAGGCTTCTGTGTGCTTAATGAAGTTTGGTGATTAGATGTGAGATCATCCTGCAGGCACAAGCAAGCAGTCTGAAGATCCCTCTGTAGCTGAGCTCAGCTGTGGGATACTTACTGGAGCACTCATCCTGCATCGCATCGCAGCTGAACTGGGACCTCCAGTGTGGTCACCTTCTGCGGTGGCCCTGATGGAAATGGGGCTGAGGCACAGACCAGCAAGGGAAGGTTTCAGCCCCTCAGCCTTGGCCCCTGCTTGTCTGCAGAAAGCGTGGTGGCAGCTCCTTTCTGCACCTTGTCTTGGCCACGTTCCTCCTGGCCTGGACTGCAGCAGAGTCCCCCAGGCAGCCTGGAGCCTGTGGCCACTACTGGGCTAGTGTGGCAACGACACCTGCCAACTGCAGGAGGGTGAATGACACCCGCTGGCATCGCCGTGAGCGCCGGGCTGATGTCCATCCCTTTGAGAAGCACAGCAAACACCCACAGTGTCAGCATGGCCTCCTGACCCCGTTAGTCAGACAAGGTTCCTGTTTGTAATGGGAAGGAGGAAGAGGAGGAGGAGGATGGGTTGGAACTGGCCAATTTTTGCTGCTGTGTCTTTTTCACTGGTCAAACAGCTAAGGCAGTCAAAGCCTGGGAGGAATCCTCCTGCCCGGAGCAATTCCTTCATCTGGCAGGGGAAGAAGCAGGTTGTGGGTCAGGTCAGTGGAGCCTGTGGGCTGCCCTGCTGTCTGTTGGATGTTCATGTTGCGAGGCGAGGATAAAGTGTCCATAGAGCTATTGGCAGGGCTCCTGAAAGGAGCATGAGGTACTAGAGATGTGCAGGGTGAAGGACAAGCGGGACAGATCTTGCTCCACCCTGGAAAGCATCCTCTCTGTACGACAGGCAGAGTGAGGACCATGCTGTTGGCCTGCTGGGCTGGGAAAGCATCCTTCCCTAGCTCCCATTCTTAAATACTTTCACCTTATCCCTCTCATAGTGACCTTTATTTGCAGCTTGGTGGTTATGGGGCTCAGCGTCTGAGTGGGTGCAGTCTGGTTTAGTGGGAGAAAGTGGGAGATGCAACCCCCTGAAAATCAGCTGATGGCTGCAGGTGCTTAAAACTTGGCCCCTTCTTCTCTCTTTGGCTTCTGACTTTAAATTCACAAAATGGCGATAGTGGTGAACTGCCTTCGGTCTCGTGTCTGTTGGGCTGGGGATCAGGAGAGCAGCAGCACAAAAGGGCCTGAGCTAAACTCTGGTTTTTAAGAAGGAAAGTGGGATGGTTGTGTTGTAGGTCCTGCAATGAAACATTTGCAGCGTGGAAGGAACAAACCAACCCCCAGTCCTGACAAATTCACGTCTGCCTTTGAACCAAGCTGTGTGGAAGGTCTTCTGAGACCTGTCAGGGGAACCTGCCCCTTCTTGTAACTCTGGATGCATCTGTAGCATCTAGCATTTCTCCTGGAGATATATATATATGTATATATTTGCTGGTGTCTGGGCTGCTGGAATCTGCACTGTGGGGTGAGGGAGGGAATTCCAAATGGGCTGGGGCACCCTGGGTCTTCCCTGTCCTCGTCGGAGGGGATTTCCACCCGCTGCTGCTCTTCCCCTAAGCCGAGTTTCCGAGGCCAGTATAATGGAGCCCCTGAGCTCAAAGGAAACGCAGAGTTAATTCAGGGAGACTAAATAAATCGCCAGTTCTCCCATCCCTGCTTAATGACCGCTCCCCTCTCCCCACGCTGTGAATGGGGTCAAGGAGATTTTGGGCGGGGGGGTAGGGGGGAGAAGGGGAGAGGGTCAGGAGAGGTCAGGTGAGTTTTCCATTTCATCCCGCGCGAGGCTGCCAGAGCTATTCTCCATGGTGCGTTTCACATTCAGCTGCAGTGAAAGGACACTGATAGCTGTGAAAGGGTCTGGCACTGGATGAACAGCCCTTCCCTAAGCGCTCCCGCTTGTGCTCTCTCCCACCCTTTCTTCCCAAGGGCTTCCAGGGAGCGGGGAATTAATAACATTCATAAAGAGCCCCTTGGAAGGTTGGAAATGTAGCGTTGCGGTTGTGAATGGGAAACCCGAGGGCTCGCAATACCCTTCGCCCTCCCCTCTCTCCGCTGCCTGTTGGGAATTGGGTTCCAATTCCTGCCGTGCGGGGAGAGGGGATGCAGGTCCCTGTCACCTGGGAACTGCTGGATCGGAGCAGCCCCCCCCGAGCTCCCTGCACAGCCCCTACCAC
>JAHREE010000307.1:116158-132139 GCA_033628505.1 Tringa tobata | reverse complement strand
CCGCGGAGCCGCCCGCACCCGCGGAGGGGCGGCTCGGCGGGGGCAAGGGCGGCGGAGATGGGTGCGTGGGTTTCTTCCTCCCCCCTCCGGGGATGAAGCGAATGGCAGGGCCAGGCTCGGTCTCCTCGTCCCCCGGGGGGGTTCCTGCCCGCCCCTGGCTCTGCACCCCGCCGTGGGGCTTGGGGACAGCCGTGGGGACAGGCTTTGCCCGCGCTCGGGTGTCCTTGGTGGGTCGAAGCGTGGGGCATCCCCGTGTCGCTGGGGGATGGGCCACACGTGGCTCTGAATTATTTAGAATGTTGTAATTGTCCTGAAAGTCCAGGTTTTGCACGGACACGGTGAGTGCCAGTCCCGGCTGTGAAGAGGTTACAGGTGTTTGTTCCTGGTGTTCAGTCACGAGAGTCGTAACCCTCGGCTGAGTTCCCAGCTCCCGCTTGTTGGCTGACCTTGGGCAAGTTGCTTTTTCTCCGTGTGCTCCAACTGCACATCTGCTGCTTTCATACAGCGATGACGTGCTCTTAGGGATTTGAAACACTATAGGAACAGAAATGCAAAGTGAAGCTTGGAAACGGCGTTGACCTTGGCTTGCAGCACGCTTCACCCAAGGCCAAAGTCAGGTCTCCGTTTTCTTGCAGTCGCTAATCTGGGATGAGAACACTGTTGACGTGTGTTTTGCAAATGTGCCTTGGCTTGAGAAGGCACTGACACCTGTAACAGGTATCTCGAAGCCTCTGGGTCGTGGAGCGTGCCACCAGGTCACACGTTTCCCCTTAGCACCGCTCTGCAAGGCAGGACATTGCTATTGCCCCCACTTAGATGGGACACTGGGGACCAGAGCCCTCTGGCAGCTACTCCAAGGTTGCACGAGAAACCTGCAGCAGAGCAGGAGACCCGGCTCGGATCTCCTTAGTCCCCAACCAGCAGCTTTACCACCAGACCTTCCTGCCCTCTGGTTGTGCTTTTCTTCCTGTTGTTCGTTCAACAGAACTGTTCACGCTGAATTTGCAAGGTATGTACCAAATGAGGCTCCTCAGCTGAGGAGTTTATAGTTTAATTCGGTTATCCCGGGGGCATGCTGAAGGGACGGAGACTTCCTGAGCTGCTCTGCAAGGAGACCTTGTTGGAAAATCAGGTTTTAAGACTTTCTGGAAGAGGTAAACAGCAGTGTTTGGTAGCCAGAGGGGGAAGGCTTTTCTACCTTCTGAAGCTTGTAGAAAAAGGAGACGAGAGTCAGAGAAGCAGAGATCAGAGCGAGATCATAAAATTGGCGTGGAGGAAGGAGTGGAAGAAGGTGAAGGTTCACAAATTTGTGTCGTGATGAAAACTTGAAGCCTGAAGTTGAGATTGGCCCAAACAGCTTTCTTTCCTCACGTGTGCGCAGCGATGGTCTCTGCTCATCAGGACTTGTTGATGCAGAGCTGTGCTGGAGACAGAGGGTGGGCAGCGCTGCAGACGGCCCCCAGCAACGTGGCATCTTCCTCTTAGCAGGTTTCGAGCGATGGTGGGGATTATTTCTTCTTAAGAAGAGCCTTTATATCACATCCAAACTGCTGCTCAAAATTCCCCTTTCCCAGCTCTCGGGACCCTGAGGAGCAGTGATAAGAGGGACTGGCTCGACTGGTTTGGAGCTCTGCAGAAACCTCATGGACTTAGTCACTCTGGAAAAGGTTCCTGAGGGACTTTGGTGAAGGTTTTCGTTCTCTTGGAAACTCACTTTATGCATTAAACGTGAAAAGTAAAAAGATCCACCTTCCTGGGTGGTTGAGGTGTTGCAGGAGCAGGACGCAGCCTCCAGGCTGCCCTCTGGCAGGGCAGGGACGGCGTGTGGCTGCTCTGGCACTGGGCTCTGGAGCCACAGCAGGGCCTGTGGGCTTCCATCTCCTGAATCCTGGGAGCCCACCCGCCTTCTGGAGACCGCAGAGGTCTACCCTGGAGATGCTGTGATCTTTCTCACCCGTTTTGAAGCGTGGGGTGTGTGTGTGTCCTGGCGGGCCCTGTGAGCTGACCCCAGTCTGTGATGGAGGTGTGACGGGGCTTGGGCAGATGGACCTGCCTCAGCTCTAAACACCCTCGTTCAGGCACCGATGGCCAGTAGGACCACAAGCAGTGTGGATGCTGGTGGCAGCTCGCCAGAGCCCCTGGCAGCCTGGCAGCGGGTGCTCTCAGAGCTTATTATCTGTTCCCAAAGCAGCTGGCTTTAGTCCAGCCATCATAGGTCTGCGCCAGGTTGTGGTTGTACCGACAGTGGCAGCGTGGAGAAACCAGGACCCTCTCTTGGATCCCAGTTAACTCCTGGTTGTAAGCCACAAGTCATCTCCTCTGCCATCTATCAGCACACACCTGCCCTCTGCCGTGGGTGGAAGAGGGATGAAGTGTTTCATTGTGTATTTTTACCTTAATAAACTCCCCCGAGACGTTTGCTTCTGGGGGTAATCTAGCTCTTCGCAGGCTGTTGGCATCCCGCATAGGAAAACATGTTAGTTAGCATGTGTTTTTTGAGCAACACTCTTTAAAAACAAAGGCCACGGACTAGTTTTGATGTTTTCTTTCTAGTGCACAATCCATTTTATTCAAAGGTTGAGGTTTTCTTGTTTATTCTTAAAGATAATTTGGAAATAACCTTGGTGGTGTTCACTTGCAGATGAATGAAGACTTCCCCAGCCTCAGGAGCCCCAGCTGAGCTCTCAGAGGCTTCTGATCCAGTTGAGTCAAGAGCTTTGTCTGGGCAGAGGACACGAGTCAACAAATGGTCTCTGTGAGTTGCCAGGAGCCGCTCCCCTCCTTGACCAGCTCTTCCCTGCTAGAGAGCTTGGCCAGTGCTCTGCAGCGCAGGATGCCACCGTCCCTTCTGCCAGGGCACGGCAGCGAGAGGGTGTCCAGCCACCCAGAAGGCTCTGGCCATCTCCTCACAGGCAGCACCAGCCACCCTGGAGGCACCCCGTCCCCCCTGTCTGGGGAGAAAGACGCAAAAGCCCAAGTCACCGTCTGTGAGGCTCACCTCAGGCTGCCCGACTTCTGCAGCAGCCTCTCCCAGGACTTCATTCCCACCCTGGAGGAGATTGAGGAGTTCCTGAGGGAGAAGGCCGAGTTCCTCAAAGAGGAAGCACGCGAGCTTCCCCCGGCTGGAGGGAAGGTCGAGGTCAAACCCGAGGTCAGCTTAGGTAGCTCTGGGGGCCAGCCTGTCTCCAGCGTGGCTCCAGAAGAAGATGTCTCACACGCTGCTCAGCCTGGAGGGACAGCTGATGGCAGTGACCAGGCAGTAGCTGTGGGCAGCGTTCCTGTTGTCCTCCAAATCCAGCCTCTCCCGATGGACAGTGGCAGCCCGGTAGCCACAGGGGGTGTCAGGGTGGCCCAGCTGGTTATCAGCCTGCAGGGCCAAAACCTGTCCCTCCTCCCTCAGGTCCAGCCCCCTGTCACCATCATGGACCAAAAATATGTCAAAATTGCCCCCCTGCCGGTCGCCGTGAGGCCGGGGGATGTGCAAGAGGTGGAGGCAACCCCCAGGTATCAGAAAGCCCCCCCTTCCCTCCTCCGTGTCCATAAGTGCTCCCACCCGGGCTGCGGGAAGATGTACACCAAGAGTTCCCACCTCAAGGCTCACTTCCGTCGTCACACCGGCGAGAAGCCCTACACTTGTGCTTGGCCCAACTGCGGCTGGAGGTAAGTGGGAGCCTCAGGGAGAGGGGGGGTTGTGTCCCCCCCCAAAGTCCTGCCGTCCCTTGCCAAGACGCGGGAGAGCTCTCGGCTAGTGAAAATCCAGGATAAAATCACAAGTTTTTCTTTCCCCAGTGAATTGTAGGGAGGGAGCTGGAGAGGAGAGCTGGGAGGAGGCCTGAAGGAGTAAAGTTTGTTGAACTTTGGGTAGTTTTCACTCAACCCAAAAGTGCTGAATCCCCCCAGGTGGGGGAGCGTAGCTGCTGCTCTCCTGAATCCCCCAAATCCCCCTTCAGCTGGATGCCTGAGCATCCTCTGGCAACACGGCTTTTCCCAGTGATGATGTAATTTTGCAAGCTTTCTCTGTCTGGTTCAGGACAATTTCTGCAGTTGGGCTACAAAAATGGCTTTTCCCATTATTATTTGTCCCAGGAAACAGGAGTCCCACTGCTTCCTCAGGAGCCAGTGCACAGCTCTGTGTGTGTTGAGCCACCCTTTGCTTTCTCTTGCTGTCTGCCTGCCCCGGCTGCTTGTGTCCCTGAGACACCCCTGGGCCAACATCTCCGTGTTGCATCTCCTTTTGTTTGCTCTGCGTGTGATGGTGGTTGTCGGTTTCTTTCATCTGTGCTCCCTTAGCTAACCTTGCTTTTTAATCCTGCTGAGCTTCTCCGATGATTTTTCTGCTGGGGTGTTCTCTTCCTGGTACCGCGTCCCTGTCCCGGGGGGCAGGATGCTGAGGGCAGCCTCTGGCAAGAAGGGCTGAGAGTCCTCAGGCCTCGTGTAGAACTTTTCATCAGCAGATCTCAAAGCACATCACAGAGGAAACCGGCGCTGGCAGCACCGAGCTTTCCTGGTTTCTTATGCAATGCTTTGGCAGAGACCGGCTGCTTTGGTTCCCCACATAGAATCATAAAGCACCTAGGTTGGAAGGGACCTTCAAGATCATCTAGTCCAACCATCAACCCAACTCTGCCAAAAAAACCATCACTAAACCATGTCCCCCAGCACCATGTCAACCCGTCTTTTGAACACCTCCAGGATGATGCCTCAACCACTTTCCTGGGCAGCCTATTCTAATGCTTGATAACCCTTTCAGTGTAAAAATTTTTCCTAATATCCAAATTAGCGGGGTTGTGGCCTCTCTCTCGGGGTGGTAAAACTCTGGAAAGTACGAGACTAAATCTGAATTTTGGGACTCCCTCTTGCCAAGCTGCTGGCCCTTTGCCATCAGCAGTTGTCCCTCCGTTTTTCACCTGTAGCCACAAAAACTGTTTATAGACATCGGCTCCTTTTCCAGCAGTGCTGAATTCCCCCTGCACCCGATGCTCAGAGCCTGGGAACTGAGGAAGGGGACAATGGTGACCACACGAGCATCACTTTTCCTTCTGGGGAGGAGGAAAGGGCTGGTGAGAGCATCCCGCAGGCTGTCCCCGGAGCTGCTGTGCTCTGCTGCCCTGCCCTCCCCCTGGGGCAGCAATTATTCTCTCCGGGGATGTGCTCAGCTGCGGCTGGGGGCCTGTAAATAAAATACCCATGTCATTTCTCCTGGCCCTGCTTTCTGTGAGGAGCTGAGACCTTGGAACTCGCTTCTCGCAATGGGGCTGTAAAGGAGGCAGTGGTTTGCAGGGAAGGCACGAGGATGGCCTTGGGCTGCATCTGCAGAGCCTTTTGTGAGCAGCCACAGTGTTTACCCTACCAGGTGTGAGCTCGACACCCTATCGCTGGGAGTCTGGGGTTACAGCTGAAGCTCTTTGCTTTGTGCTTCTTTTGCGTGGGCATGTTTCAGCCAGATGGAAAAACCCTTCCGTCCTAATGCTCCTGCCATCTGTGTTGGCTCCTTAGAGGCAGAACAGGAGTAAATCCCATCCAGCCCTCTCCAGCGCTCCCCTGACACTCGGACGTGCTGAAGTCCCACCAGCTCGTGGGCCTCCTTGAGACCTTTGAGGTGGCACAAAAATGCTGGGGACCAGCTCACCTCCACGGGTGCCCCCAGGTCTGGATCTGTGGGTGCCAAGTGGAAGAAAGGGTGCAGGGGAGTCAAGTGGGGACAGGCACGTGGTTAAAGGGACTTTCCAGCCCATTCAGCTGATTCCAGGTGTGAGAATTACACAGCCAAACAGTCTGAACACTGGGTATTCCTGTGGCCCTGGCTACTGCATCCTCAGAACAGCAGTTACAGAATCATGGAATGGTTCGGGTTAGAAGGGACCTTAAAGATCATCCAGTTCCAAGCCCTTGCCCTGGGCAGGGACACCTCCCACTAGAGCAAGCTCAAAGCTCCATCCAACCTGGCCTTGAAACCCCTCCAGGGATGGGGCAGCCACAGCTTCTCTGGGCAAACCTGGTCAGCTTGCTTTGGCGTGGCAACCTCTGCTGCTGTGCTTTTCCTCCCTCGTGCTTGGTATTTAAACCTCAGAGCTCACAGGCTGCTCCTCTCTCTCCCCAGCTCCCAGCCCAGTCCAGGCTGACAGTGAAAACTCCCTGCCCTTATGAGAAACAAGGGGGTGCCCAGAGTTTGCTGGGAGAGCCCATGCTCTCAGGAAAAACAAGTGTTCTCTCAACAGCGCTGCTCTTCTTGGCTGGATGTGGGAGTTGTAGGAAAGCCTTTCCACCCAGGCTCCTGAAGGGTGTCCTTTAGCCACTGCCAGCCTGGGCTGGTGCCCCAAAAAGCCATTTCTCTCAGCATCCAGCCTGGGGGCTCTCAGGTCCTGAGAGGTTTCAGCAAGTCTAAAACAAATGAAGGAAGTAAGTGGACAGTGTCCTTCAAGAGCAGTGGAAAGAAATGAAGATCTCAGTGGGTGAATTCTCTTCCTCTTCCCTATCTCTTAAATCACCCCGTGGAGGGGTTTATTCCTTTCCATTCCTCCAGCAGGAGCCTGGGGTACCTCAGCCTGGCTGGGAGGCTGGATGGAGCAGAGCAGAAGTGACCCGTCTGGGGTCACCCCAGGAGGCTGTGGCAGAGACAGACCTCGGCCCCCCACATCCCGGGGTCCTCGTGTCCCCTGTCCCATCCAGCAGCAAAGGCTGGATCCACCAGGCTTCCCTTCTCCCGCAGGTTTTCCCGGTCGGATGAGCTCTCCCGTCACAAGCGCTCCCACTCCGGGGTCAAGCCCTACCAGTGTGCCGCCTGCCAGAAGAAGTTTGCCCGCAGTGACCATTTGGCCAAACACGTGAAGATCCACCGGGGCCAGAGGACGCTTCGGGGTGGCAGCAGGAGTTAAATCTCCAAATCCCTTCAGTCCTGCTGCTCCAGGAAGCCCCGAAGGCGGGGAAAAAAATGCAAAAGCCACTGATGAACACTAAAAAACATTAACGAAGAGGGGGAAATGACTCTCTCTAACAAATTATAGGAGATCCACTACCTCTCCTCAAGGCTGGCCTATATTCACGGCCTGTTTCTGGTACTATTGTCCCTCTCTTAAATATATGTGGTGGAAAGCCAAGGTAATTGAGGGTGAGTGTGCGTGTAGGGCTGTGGGGCCGGGGCAGAGGACAGTTTTACGCAGCTCGTGGGTGTCACCTGTGGCAGTGTGACAGGCAGGAGCCGGCGTACAGCTCTCCATCCCCTCTGTGGGGCATCCCCCGGGCTGCTGGGGCTGCGACTCGCCCCGGCATCCCCGGGCTCTGGGCCAGCAGTGTCTCGGAGGTGGCCAGAGAGGATTCCTTCTGGCCGGACTCGCTCGGAAACTGGGGTGCATCCAGACAGAGCCCTGTTCGTGCTGTGCAGCCGCTGCAGGGGCTCGACGGGACACTGAGGATGTCTTTTCTGGTGTGGCTGAGACAGTGGTTGTGTTGTCCCTACCTCTGCTTGTTCTGTGTTGGTGGTTTTTCACCCGGCGGGCGCTGGGCACAAGGGTGTCCTTGGGGAGGGTGAGGTTGTGGCTACGGCTGGAGGGGAGGGAGAGCTGCGTCTGTTCAGTGGTGGGTGTCGAAAGGGCATCAGGAGAAACGTAAGAAGCACCAGCAAAGTCCTTTTTTACACACCGGCAGGGGAGAACACAGGTCTGGAGTGACACGGGGGTGTGTGGACCCAGGGAAGAGCCGAACGCGCGGGTCGGGGGGAGCAGGGCTGCTCACAGGTTGCTGACGTCCCTTTTGTATTTAACTTCTGGTTAATTAAAGGCCAACTCCTTGCTGCTGTGCCAACTTCCCGAGCTTTTGCAAACATCTGGGAGGGAATTAGGTGCTTGTACAAACAAAGAATAAGCGTCAGGGGTTTGAGCTAGGCTGCGTGCCCTTTCTCCGTGGCGTTGCCAGCGTGTCTCAAGCTGGTATTTTGGTGCCTGCGGGCTCTTTGCAGCTCAGGTGTGCTCGTGGTGTTGTTACCCCAACGCTCCTCCACTTGTCTCGAGCTGCCCTTGAGCTGGCTTTAGTGAGGAGCGTTGGGTTGTACCCAAAATAAGGACAGGGAAATGAGCTCAACTCTTTTCCCTGCCCTGTGGAGGGCACGTTCCTACAGCAAAGAGGTTGATCTCTGGTCCCCGCAGCCCTTTTTGAGTGATGACTCCGGGGAAGGAAAAGCCCAGGCTGGTGGGGATGGATACGGTGTCCTGCTCTAAGGGCTGGTACAAGCATTTCTGGAGGAGACACCAAACATGTGTCTGAGAAACACAAGCTATAAACAATCCATCCTGGTGTGTGGCTGGAGGTGTTCGCTGTTGGTGGCTGCTCCTTCTTCAGCGCAGTGACCAGAGCTCTTCCAGCTCTGTTGAGAAGCTACCACAGTGTGACTTCAGGGAAAGAAGGAGCGAGGGAGCTGAAAATCCTTTGTTTATTCCTAGTCTAGAACATTTGGGGATGCTTATGCTCCCCCTGAAGGAGATGTTGCTGCTTCAGAGGTTGGAGATGGATGGGATAGGGCACTTCCCACCACTGAGGGTCTCTGGTGCACTGAAGTTCTCCATCACGAACTTGTTTCTCCTGCTGTTTGTTGTTCCAGCGCTGCAGGGCTATGGTCCAGCTGGGACCTGGTGCTGCTGGTCCTTATGAGCACCAAAGAGATGGCTCCACTTCCCCCATGAATTTGGCCCCTATAAACGGCAAAAGTTTCCTCTCAAGCGGGAACTTTGGTGTGCAGAAATGGTGTTTCCGCAGAGGAGAAAGGTTACTAAAGCTGGCCTGGCCTTTGGATTCTTTATAGTAAAAACAAGCCAGCCGGCAGCTGGAGGAAAGCTCTCTGGTTGGCTTCCAGCCCCAGCGTGGCGGGGAACCGGCTCCTGGCCCTCCCAGCTGCAGCGGAGCCGCCACGAATGGAGCTGCTCTTGGGTTTCCAAAGAGCTGGGGTTGCGTGTTTCTCGGAGAACACCTGCATCCCTTGCTTTCCCAATCCCCAGGCGGGAGAGCGGGGTTTATGGCAGAAATAGCTGGAGCCGTGCTGCTCAAGTTCGGATCCAAGCTTTTCCCAAAGGTCTGGGAGGGATGGTTTCTGGATCCCGGCTTAAACTCCTCCATCCTTAGCTCATACGTGGGGAGGTGTGGAGGGGCTGGAGGGGAAGGAGCTGCCCGCTGCGGGGTTTTCATTCCTGTGTGTGCAAGTGTGTAAGACCTGCAGCCCTCACGTCGGCTCCTTGGGGAGAGCTCTCCCTCGGGGGAAGGCAGGCGGCTTTTGCACGGATTAGCTGGAGATCTGGGCCTCTCCAAACGCACCCTGAGCACTCCCACCTCTGCCCTGGCCTGGCCAAGGTGCCCAGATGCCAGTGAGAAACACAGCCCGAGTTCGTGTGATGCTGAACCTTGAACGATGAGCCAGGGGAGACAGGTATGCAGGAGCCTATTTTGGGTTGCCTTTTGTTTTAGTGGATTTTTTGCCCGACTAGGAATTTACTTCATGCCCTCTTTGCTTGAGGGCTCTCTTCGGAGGCCGTACGCCAACATGACTCATGCCCGTCTCGTGCTTTTATCTGTCCCCCTTTGCTCTTCTCCCTCGCTCCAGACTCTCTCACAGCACTCCCTCTTCGTTTTGGACCTGCCCCGTCCTGCCTCCCTCCGCTCTCACCCGAAGGCGACTCGGGGAGATTGTGTGTTTCCCAACCATGGGGTGAGAAGAAGCCTCATCGTTAAGTGCGAGGCTTTTCTCTTCTCCAGAGGCTCATCTGCTGAGCAGCTCCCGTAGAGTCCCTGCTGGTCCCGTGGTGGATCTGCTGTGGAAGACGTGGAAGCGCCGGCAGCGGTGACTTGCAGCTCACCTGGTCTGTTTTGCTGTTCCTTTTAAACCAACCGCAAAGGGAGGGGAGATATATTTTTTTATAAAATAAAACACCCTAGATAGGTATCTCTTGTGCAATGCGTATTAGAGTCTCACCTGCTTCCCTCTGGGGGACTCTGGATGAATGGCTTGAAAAGTTTACTGAAGGCTCCGTAATTACCTTTCCTTTGCTCCAGTGGGGATATTATTCCATGGCAGAAACATTCCTTGTGGAAGTACGGGTGAGATCTGTGGCATCAGGAGGGATGAGGATCCTTCTCTCTTCCCTTAGAGCTGCCAGGAGGTGACACAAACTGCCCTCGTGTCACCGAGGCTGCTGGGCTACAACTGGCCCCGTCTCCAATGGTGCTGTCAAGGGGACGGGGACGGGTCCCTGCCACGTTTTCCCTGTTGGAGCAGTGGGAATGGGAGGAACCGGTTGCCTCGTGCTCCAAGTGGGAAGGCTGTCAGGTTGCTAAGCAGTGCTTTTTCAGAAATGAAATGCCAGCAGACGGGAGTTGTGGCAGGGCAGGACGTGGGAGAGCACAAAGAGAAATCCAGGCAATGTTTCTAAATTTGCAGCTGCGGCTCTGGATATAGCAGCACGCAGAGCCCTTCGTCCTCAGTGGCGTCAGTGACAGCAGTGACATCCCCGAGCTGCAGCCCACGAGGAGCTCGTGCTGGCTGCCTCTGCGATGGGATAAGGGCCAGTGAAATCCACAGATGGGTTTAACACCCTTTTCAAAATGCATCTCTAAGATGGACTTTCCATTTTTCGCCCCAGTTAAATCAGAACTGGGTTTTCATTATCGATTCTCTCTCCCAGAGTCTAGTTCTATTTGGGGCAAATGCAATTCTTGGTGGAGTTTCTCTTTCTCCTGGTGGTTAAGCAGCAGAAGATGGCTTGGGGCAGGGAGCGGATGGGACCCTGGAGTTTACCCAGGAGAGCAGGAAAGGGGAATAGAATGTGGGCATGGGGCTGCACAGGCTGGAAAATGGGCAAAGGTTTGCAGGAGCAAAGAAGGTCAGTTGAGTTTTCCTCCACTGCCCCACCAGCTGGGCCAAGTCCTGGGTCTGAGCAGCAGAAGGTGGGAACTGCTGATGGGAATCAGGTGGAGAAGGTTTCAGCCTCATCAGCCAGCCCTGGGGTGGCCCAGGGCCTGAAGCTGGAAGCCAAAGGGACAGAAGCTCCTCGTTGGTTTGCGTGTGTCCCGGGACGAGGTTCGGGCTCTCCTGGAGCCGTGGCTCAGCACAAAATACAACTTTTCCTTGCAAAGGAGTGGGGTGTAGCGTGGCCTCGTGCTGCAGGCGATGCAACAGCTCACAGTGATGCTCTGCTCGTCTCCCCCTGGAGCTCCCACCCTGGGAACAGAAGGGTTAAGGGCACAGCAAAGCTTAACAAACCAACAAGCTAAATTAAAACAGCTGGCTGGATTGACTTGGCCTGGCCACGCTGGATGACTTATTGCTTCATAATCAGCTTTCTAAGTAGGCACAGGTCCACTTGCAGGGCAGCTAGAGCAGGAAAGAAGGTCTCTGTGTTGGAATAAGACTCTTGAGCCATTGGCTTTTGTCCGTGGAGGGGATTGTCACTTGTCCTCTGGGGCTTGGTGATCCCAAACCTGTGCCGGGTGCTTGTTTTTAGCATGGACTTCGGGCAGGGTGTTTGCAGGGATGCACCTTTCCTAGGAGCTGCTCTCCACCTCCTGTGCAGGTAAAACACTTTTCTTCCCAATGTTCTGTCTGAGCTGGGGGAAGGTCCCCAGCTGAGGAGATGAATTCCCCCACGGGAGAGGATGGGGTGAGGGTGTCTGGTCAGCCGTGGCATTTCTTCTCGTTTGATCCAGGAACTGGGCAGTGGTACAGAAAGGGCTTATCCCCAGGAAAATCCACCCAGATAAAGCCTTTTTTGGCTTAGAAAGTAAGTGGTGGGAGGGGGGAGAATCAAATATGCGATTTGACATCCACGGATCTGTGTTTGCTTTTGGAAACGTTGGTTTTTTCTTGGTGAATTGCACCGATTTCTCCCCAACTGCAGCTTCACAGCTCCTTGCTAAGAGAGCTGAGCGCGCTGCAGTCTGCTTCTCACCTCCTCGACTTCAGACCTTGGGTTGTTTGCACCAACAACAGGCTCCAAAATGAAATTCTAGATGCCACTTAAATGGTCACGATGGGTCCTGACTCTGCCCTGTTGTTACCTGCTGTGACGGTGCTGTTGGCTCGGGCCGGGAAGAGGGACCAGTGAGGTTTTTAAGAGCTGTATCCAGGAATTTTATTTGGGATGTGGGAACTTCACGAGGGGAATTGTGCTTTTAATTGGAGAAGGGCTGTAGAGATAACATGGCAGAAACTAGTTTGGCAGCGTTGTGTAATAACCAGGGATCCTCTGGTGCACAGCTCCAGGGCTTAACTTTCACAAGTACCTGAAACCACCTCCAAGCCCAGCTGAGTCAGTGGGGACTAGAAAAAAGCATTCCTGAAAAAAACCAACACCTTTCTCCTGCTGTATCTAGTTCCTCACTGCGTAGTGAAGCTCTTGTGTAACTGAGTAATTCTGCTTTTTCCTGAATTGAATTATTGAGTGTAACTTTGAATATTAATGGCTGTTGTATAATCTGGGTATTGCACATCCTGCTCAGCACAGCATTTAACCCTGGAGTGTTTACTGCAGCGGTGAGTTCCCTTGGAATTTGGGAAGCTCCTTGGGCTTATCCCAGTCAAATATCTCCTGGGGGGTTGGAGATGGAGGCTCATGGACTGGATTAGCCAACCTGTGCCCACTGAGGATGCTGAACTCCTTCTCTCCCTCTTACCTCCCTGACCCTGCAGATTGCCCGGTCCTCGAAGCCAAGGCTCTGGCATTTGTAGACTGAGAAATAACGAGGGTTTCAAACCAGCATGGGTCTGTGGCTTTTTTTTTTTTTTCTTGAGAGCCTCAGCAAACACCAAAGCAGAGGCAGAGCTGCCCTCCCAGCAAAGGAACCCGGAGATCGGAGTGCAAAAAGGCTTTATGAGGTCTGAGAAATAGGAGATCGTTGGCAGTTGGGTGTGAAAGGGAACACCAGGAGGGAACCGAGTTACGTCTCCATCCTCTTCACGGTGCTCCTTCTAGCAAAGGCAGCTGGTATTTGTGGACCCCTCTGTGCTCTGCAATGCTCCGTGGGCATCCTGCAGCATCTCTGGGAGCTCTGTGATGCCGTGATGTCCCGCGTGAGCAAGTGCCACCGCATCCTGGGAGGGTGGGGGTGGCATCTCTGCGAGGAGGGTGGCGTTTGCCTGGGGCTTTGCAGCAGGTTGTGAGAGGGGTGTGAAGCTGCTCTGAAGCGAGTGACAACCCTTGTCGGGTTGATGACTAGCACCAGCTAAGCCTTGTAGGCAAACTAGCCCTCCTGCCCACTTTTTGGTGGAGCTTTTGTAGGGTGAGAGGGGGTGGTTGGCAGCCCCAGAGCTGGACCATCCTGCTGCATGTCCCCGCTGCTATGTGGCTGGGGCTGCTCTGTCCTCTTGTGTCCGACAACCCAGCTTTCTCCCAGGGCAGTTCTGAGAGTGAACAGGGGGCTCTTCTTCCCCTCCTTGGCCTCCCAGGAGGTTGTAGGAGCTGAAGAATAAGGGCCTGATATTGGTAACGGAAACCTGAGTGGTCCAAGGAGGCGCTGAGCATTAGGTTTCCCAAGAGCATCTCTCTTGAGAATGCAATGAGTGGATTTTTGAAACTTTAAAAACCCACAAATGACCCTTTCTTGATCTCAAAGGCTTTCCCCTTGTGAGTGTCTCCTCTCATTACTGAGGCACGAAACCTCTCATAGCTCTTCTGCTTATTTCATGAGTCACGGGTTCCTGGTACTCTTGCAAAGCTCTGTCTCGGAGCTGTATTAAAGTCTCACCTCCCTGTTCTGGAGTGAGGCCTCATTAGGGTCTGATTAGCTGTTGCACAATTTTCTGGCTTTCCTGGTGCCTCCCATCGCTCTCTCAAGCCAATGACCACATGATGGCAAAGTCAGAACCTTGTAGTAAGATTTCTCTTTTTTGATAAGTCGACGCTTTTGGAAACCTCTGTGTTGGTTTTCCTGTCTTTTCCAAGACCTGGCAATTACGTAGCACTCCATGACTTTGTCGTTGCCTCAGAACTTGCAAAATCTGTTCCAGGTGCCGCTGTCTGCTTAACCTTCCCAGAAATCCCAACTGAAATATATTCGTTTGACTTCCTTTCTCTGCTGCCTCTTTCTCTTTAAAGTGCCTTTGCACATGAGCTGCTTTTTAAAAAAGTCTTTGCTTTGAGCTTTTTCTAAACCCTGCCTTGATGCCTGCTTGATTTTTTTCCATCCCTTTGTCTGTCCTATATTTTTTTTCCCCCTTGTGATGCTGCCTGAGATAGGAACAAGCCCACGTTGGGCTGCAAACCCACAGCAGGGGAAGCAGAACAAAGTGAGAGTTGCACAAAGCAGGAAATTTATTATCCCTCTAAAAAGCTGCTTTGATTGTTTGTCGGTGGAGTCACCGCAGCTGATAGAGCTCTACCTGAAGCTCTTTAGTTCCTTTGGATGCTGGGGAGGAGTGGGGCTGATTTTTGTGTGTTGTCCCTCTTCCACAGCAGCCTGTGGAAGCCTTTTTGGGTTCAGCTCTTGTGGTTTCCTAACTTAGTGCTGAGGAAATAGGAAATTTTGGGGTGTGCTGGTAGGTTTTGCTGGTGGCAAGTGGAAAAAAAGCCAGGGCAGAATCTGGATGGACCCCATGTGCGTCTGGCACCTGTGCTGAAACACTGGGCCCGTGGGGTCACGTATCTTCTGAAACGCTCCTTTTCCAGGAATGATTCCAAAGTGGGATCATTCTCCCACTTTGCAAGTAAGTGATGCTCGGTGCCAAATGAGGAAATACTCAAAGACACGGTGTGGTGTGTGCCAGCCCCATAGGTTGTTCATCACCCCAAAGGCTGCAGGAGCTCCTGGAGGGACCAGCTGGTTCCAGCAGCGCTTCCCAAGCAAATTGTGCAATCCCAGGTGCTGGTCCTTCCCCGAACAAATGGATTTAGCTCTTTTTGAGGTACACACACATGCAGATGTTGGCAAACTTCCCACGTGTGACTCTACAGGAAGAGTCTGGGAGAGCACAGGGCTTTTCTTTGTTTTCCTCTTTGTTTTTTTGATTTGGTGTGGGAGGAGGAGGCGGCCAAGCTCTAGAGAGAGTGAGAGGTCAGGATGGAGCCCAGCAGAAGATAAGAGGGAAAGGGCCTCGGAGAAATGCTTGACCAAAAGCTTTTGGTGTTTGTCTGGCTCAGCCGTTGGGTTTGAGTCCTCTGCAGGGCAGGAGACCAGGTAGAGGTGAGGAAGCTCCAGCTCAGTGCCACGGGAAAGGTCCTCCTGAGCTCCAGAGCTTTGGTCCTGGGTCGGTGCTTCCTGGCTTGGGCATTCCCAAGGGAAACGCGGTACTGATAACGTGAGGGGCTCTGTGGAAATAACGACCGATGTTTTCCATGGGAAAAAGGAAAGGAAAACAGCACGTGCTTTCATTTCAAAGGGGCTTTAATTATTTTGAAAACTGAAGAAACTGACTTTGGAGTTTTGTAGAGGATTTTCTTGTCCTTTTTCCTCACCTTTTCCTTTTATTCCCCTGCCTGCCCAGTCTCTCTCACACCGTTTGGTTTTGGTTTTGTTTTTTTTCTAAAGTGGAGGTGGGAAAACCAGAAACCATTCTCTAAATTTTATTTTAAATGTGGTAGTTAACTTCTGTGACTTAGATAAATAATGGTCAGCCTGGTTGAAAAGTTCCTCTCTCCTCATGACAGAAAGCACGCTTTCGGGGAAAACCCTGTGCTTCTTCCCTGTAGTCAAAAGACATCTCAATTCCCTAAACCTCCTTTCTTTTGCTGCTTTTATTGCTCTTCAGATGCCCTGTGACTGCGCAGTAAGTGCTGGTAAAGGGTTCTTTGAGGGTACGGTGAAATGCAATGTTGTGTTCCTTGTCTTGCTCCTGAGCTTAAAAATCTTTCACTTCATTTGGTTGCCATTTGGCTCCATGGAATGGGAGCAGCAGATGCAGATACCCTGGTATTTTGCCTGGGAATTTGCCTTCATAGGAACAGCAGCTGGAGCTGAGGGGTGGACCTGCTGGAAAGCAGTTCTGAGGAGAAAGACCTGGGGGTCCTG
>JAHREE010000307.1:92779-111469 GCA_033628505.1 Tringa tobata | reverse complement strand
TTTTTAAGCACAGGAGTTGGGGTTTTTAAGCACAGGACTGGGGCTGTGGGCGAGTGCTCTGTTCGGTGGGGGCAGGAACTCGTCATGAGCGTTTCTTTATCTTCATCACGTTCTGCAGGATCCCTGCCCCAGCCCCACGGAGCTGCGCCTTCCTGATTTTTTTTTTTTTTTAATTTTTTTTTTTTGTCGGCCTGTTTATTTTTAGGGTCTTAGCGCCTGTTTGTAGAGAATAGTTGTTCCATCGTCATAGCAACCAGGCCAAATGTATTATAAACATTATTAAAGGAAACCTTTTCCATCTTAAATGAGACTTCCTTTTCATAATAAAGTTAGGATCAACGTGAAAGGTTTAACCTTTTGTTCGGGGTTTACTGCGCGTGGAGGGCTCACCCCCTTACTCTTAAACAAGGATGCTTTTACTTTCGGCGGACGCGTCGTGGCCCCGTTGCTGCTAATTTAATCTGCTGTTGGTAAACATTCCCCTCAGCCCATTGTGGTGGCAGATAAGGAGGAAGCGAGTGTAATCTCCTTAGAGAGCAGCCTCCACGGAAATCAGTATTTTTATGGCTGGCTCGGAAACAATCGCATCAGGGTCAGAAATCAACCGAGGAGCTGATCAAAGATGTTTCATTTTTGAAGTTCAGCATTCTCTCTATTTGTCCTTCTCTTAAAAAGCAGAGGTAGAAAAGGGAGGCTTTTCATCGAAATACAGTAAAGCAGGGAAATGAGCTCTGCTGTCCCTAAAACTAATTCTGGCAGGGTTGTCCATCCTGAGGCGGGGATGGAGGATCAGGATGATGGTGGCAGCTGGAGGAAGAACGTGGACTGTGCTTTGAAGTTCCCCTTATTGGCCATGTTCAAACAGGTTAAAAATTTTTTTACGTGTCAGGATGTGCTGGTCAAAACCATATTAAATACCAAAGCAAGCACCATTGTCTCTGTAGCAAGATTTAGAAAACCAAAAGAGCTGTTGGGCTCATCGACTCCTAACACCCTGAGTCTTCAGCCAAAAGTGCAATGGGAATCCCAGTACCACTGCTCTCCCTCCTGGCTTCTTTTCTAGTGCTTTTTGCTGATACAGAAAGGTTTTCTTGGGTATCTGAAAGGTGGAGAATGTTGGAAAATCCTCTACTTAGAAAAGGAAATACTCATTTCTCAGGAGTTAAGAAGCTGAAGCAAATTGTTCCCAAGCCCCCAAATATTTGCAAACGCTTTAATTTCATGTAAAGTAACTTCAATTTTTGAGCCGAGAATGTAAAATTTCTGGCAAAGTTTGCCTTAAGTAAATACAACTGTCAAACTTGGAGTGGGATTAGGCAATGAAAGCTCTGGAGCAGCTCTTATCGTGAGGACATCCTCCGGCGTTTCCTTCCAGGGAGCTTCCTGCCCCGAGAACCATGGCTTCTCCCTCGGAACAACCTGATTATTTTTTTTTATTTTTTTTTTTTTCCCCACTACTTTGGAAACAACAGGGCAGCGAAGGCCAGAGCCGAGGGGTATACAAAAATTTATTGGAGCCCAGGGTGTTTTGTTTTTTTTCCTTCTTAACCTGATTTTAGTATTTATCAGAGGAGGTATAATTTGATTACTGCCTGGAAAGCTGCCAGAGTTGGGAATTTTTGTAACAGTGGTGTTGCAGAGGTAAAAATCTGTGTCTCTAGTTTAATTTCTTGTGAAGTAACTTTATTTTACGCGTGTAACAGGCTTTTAACTGGTAAATCACCTGTTTTCAGGAAGCACAGTGGCAAAACAAGCGGTGGCGACAGTAGTTAATGTACTCTCATAATACTTGGTGTGTTCTGGAAAAGATTTAAATACCCTTAACGTGTTTCCCACCGCATCGGAGCGTGTCCGTAGCTGGATACCGGCACCCCGAAGAGGCTGGGGATGGGCAGTGCTCTTTCTAAAATGAGTGAAAATTGATAAAATACTTAAAAGTACTGGTTCAGGCGAATCGCTGTCCCGGGGGCTTGAAAATATTTCATGAAAGGCTTATTAATGGGAGGCTTTAAGTGCGGTGCTAATCAAATTGCTGCTTGGTTGTGTGTTGATAACCACTTAATTAGATTCTGCATCAACGATGCGAAAGCACCTGGCCCTTACTGAAAGAAAAGGGATGGGGCAGCCATTTATGTATTTATTGTGTTGGCTGGACAAAAACGCTGAACGGCCTGGCCTGGCTTTGAAGTTAACCCTGCTTTGGACGCGGGGTTGGGCCCATGACCTCCAAAAAAGTCTCCTTCAGCCGAAGTGGTTCAGTTGTTTGTTTTCCTGGAACGACTCCGGGAGGCCGTGTCCCCGCAGGAGCGTTGCGCAAGGGAGCAGGGGCGATTGTCCACGCGTTCCTGCTGTTCACCCACCGTGGCCACCTTAAAGGAGTAAGGAACCCGGGCAATGGCTCTGCCCTGTGAAGTCCTCACAGCTCGGCTTCCCTGCCCGTGTGTGTGTGTGTCCTCCATGAGTCCGGCTCCCCTGGAATCACGTAAAGACTTAATTTGCTCATCTGCTGAGTGTCTGACTCACACCATTCCATGTGAGCTCCCCAAGAACCATCTCTAAGTTCCTGCCTTTTTGGTTTCTTTCTTTGTTTTTAGTGAAGTTTGTGATCTGAGAAGAGGTTTTTGTGTCACCTCATGTGTCTACCTCTGCTCTGAGCTGCTTCCACAGTCATCTTGTGAGGTGTCCCCTCTGTGTAAAGACCTGGGCAGCCAACACCATGCCGCTTAAATATGTGGTGGTGATGGTTTTGTCCTCGCTGTCTAGAGAACAAGTCATACGAGGAGAGGCTGAGGGAACTGGACATGTTGAGTTTGGAGAAGAGGAGGCTGAGGGGAGGCCTCATTTCCCTCTACAACTCCCTGAAAGGAGGTTGTAGAGAAGTCAGTGTTGGCCTCTTTTCCCAAGGGAATAATGACAGGACCAGAGGAAATGGTCTGAAGTTGGGGCAAGGGAGGTTTAGATTAGATATTGGGAAGAATTACTTTCCTGAGAGAGTGGTCAGGCACTGGAACAGCCTGCCCAGGGAGGTGGTGGAGTCTCCTTCCCTGGAGGCGTTTATGAAACGTGTAGACATGGGACTTCAGGGCATGCTCTAATGCCTGAGATTGTTGGGGTCTTTTGTGTGTGTATGGCTGGACTAGATGATCTCGGAGGTCCCTTCCAACCATGAAGATTCTGTGATTCTGTGTGGTGTCTGTGTGACATCCTTTCTTCCTGTTGTTCCTGTGTGGGTTCTGATGAGCCCCGACTGCTTGATTCAGCCCATCTGCAGAAGCCATCAGGCCGCAGATGCTTACAGGAGGCTGGTGGAACAAATCGAGGTGAAAGATGACTTGAGCTGTTCTCGGCGTTGAGTCAAAGCACAGGAAATCTGCCAGGAGACCTTGCAGATGGGGGTTAAGGGCAAATTCCCCCGGTGCTGCCTCCGCTGGGGTGTAACGAGGTGTCCCTCTCCTCTTCGAGGACCAAGGGATGAACAGTTGGGTTTTTTTTTTTTGCAGTAGTAAGCAGAGCTGGTGGCCATGGGAGAGGTTGGTTCCTGTATCCCACTTCCCAAAGGGTTCCTCCTGCCCGGCGGTTGCGCACTCCCCTTCCCCAGGAGATATGAAGCCTTGAGGCTCCATCACTAGATGGATCGTGTAGAGCACATGGTGGCACAGATGCACGGAGAGAAGTCATTGGAAAAGATACGTATCTCGTGTCTTGGCTTCTTGGTTTTGGTTTTTGGTGTGTTTGTTTTTTTCTGTAAACTCAAGGCTTTGTGAAGTCAAGGCTTCAAATGAAGCCCCAGCAGCCTCAGCCGAAGCTGCAGCGACAGGAGAGCTGGAGCTCGTATTTAGAGCGTTGCAGCCAAGTTCTGTCAGCCTCGCAGTGCACTTCAAGGGTCATCCGTAGGCGTCAGAGAAGATCTCAAGACAATAATAGTGCTCTATTTTAGCATACTCATTACAAAGTATAACTGCCCTCTGCCTCTAGCAACTATTTTTTTCCCCGTACTCAAACGATGCAGGAGTGGAAAGGCCGTCGTCATGAGCAGCAGTGTTGCCTCTCTGCCTAATTCCCTCATCGTCTTTTCAAATGAGACCTTTTCTCTTTCTCCATGGACTCTTGCAAGGAAAATAACCTTCAGCAAAAAAAAAAAACCCACAAAAATAGTTTGCAGTGGTGTGCTTGTAATTATTGGTGTATTCATCTTGAAGAAAAAGCAATCAAACTACTGGGCTTTTTATGCTGACGGGGAGCTGTGCTGGGAGACTGGTGCCTTTTCATGGAAGGACATGTGGTTTTGAAAGAAGTTGAAATGCTGTTTACAAGTCATGAGAGAACTGGTATCTCAATCTCGCCATCGTCAGCGTAGAGTAGGAGTGGGGCAGCGGGTTCCTCTCGTCCTGATTTCTGTCGTTTTGCTAATGTAACGTCTCTGGAGAGTGGGTTTTCCTGTGTCTGAATAAAAAGGACAAAGGGATCTGCTGAATTCCTTAATTTCTTCCAGTGTCAACGCAGGAGGGGGATGCTCTTGAGTACATGGCCATGGTGTGACCAGCTGGTCCCCCTGTTCCTCCTGAGCTGGGACAGCTGAAGGTGTTCCGAAAAAGCAGATTTCACAGGGAGCTTGGACCCCTGCTCCATCCCTGAAAGGCTCATGAAAGGCATCGGCTGCTTCTGCCCCAGGTGCTGAAGAAAGAACCTTTTTAACATCTTTCTTGGTTCATCTTGAACAAAGAGAAGCGCTCATCTCGCCTATACTGGTTTTAATTTTGCATCTTCTGTGATGTCTTTTTATTCTGTTTTCTTCCTTTTTTTTTTTTTTCTCCTGAAGAAGCAACAGTTCTTTGATGTATTCTTACGCGGTATCAAAGCAACTTTATTAAAGAAGTTAAATTAGGTGTCTTGGTTCATAATACAACACTGTCTCCCTTATGCATGTTGTACTTTCCCAGTTACAGCTTTCCCCTGGACTCTGAAGGGGCGAGATCCACCTGTGATCCCATTGCTTTGACTGATTTGGAGGGTTATTTTTCTGTCCTTTCCTCTCTATATAATCTTCAGAAAAACTCTGTACTCCCTGTAACACTGAGATAACTCTGCTGTTTCCTGTAGATGTGCACAGCAGATATTTAATAAAGAGTGACATTAATTCTCTCGTATGCAGGATAGCCTATCCAGTAACAGTTCCACTTCTCTGCTCCTGTCCTACGGCAGCCAAGGAGAAAGTAAAACTATTCTCCTCTGTTGTTAATGTGTCTGACGTAAGACTTTTTAAAGTGGAGGGTGCTGAGGATACGCAGTGGATCCTCCAAGCGATGGAAGGAAGCGTGACAGCCCTAAAGCCTGTAAACTCCAGAAACATCATTAGTAACTTGATCAATCCAACACTCCAGAACAGCCTGCCCCTGGGAGAAGGACCCTTCCAGCTGGAAAGCTGCAGTATTTGGGATTTAAGAGCATGAACTCTTTTCTTAGTGTGCGTTGTGTGTCTTCAACTCGAATTAAAACCAGCTGTGACCCGGGCAGTGATGCTTGTCCACAGTAGAGGCCGGTGAGCTTTGAGATAATGGCAAGGTACTTCTTACTGTAGGGAAGCAGCCCGGGGAAATAATAGCATTTAAATTCTGGGACGAAATCTGCGTGGATTTGTAGGAGGAGGAAAAAAAAAAAAAAAGCCTTTGCTGCTCTGAAATTCTGCTGCTAATCTAATTTCTGTGTGATTGCCTCCCGTTGCATCAGTCAGCGCTGTTTGGTGCAGTGCTGCTGGTGGGTTTGGAAAAACGCTGTAGATAAAAGTAGCGTGGGAATAATCGCTCGGCTTCGTTTCCCGGCTCTTCCTCTGCCACCACGTATCCCTGGGATTGACAGCTCTGCAGAACGGGAGGATGGAGCCCTCCTGTCTCCACAAAAACCCCGTGCGAGTGCATCATCCTGAGGGGATAACGATGCTGATGCTCCGCAGCCTGCGCATCCTCTGCACTGCCAGCAGGCAGATACGAAATGTTACTGGCAAACGTGAATGTAAGTCGGGGGAGAAGCCTTGGAAGAGGAGGAGAAGCCCTGGAAGAGTTTTAATGTGGTTGCCTGGCCCCCCAGTTGCCGTACGGTCCCGCCGACGTGCCACGGCGCGGTGTGGGAAGAGTCTCAAAGCGCCGCGCGCTCGGCAGCTGATATTTTCTTAGAGTGCCGAGCAATTAATTTGGGCAAGCGTGGAGTTGCATGCACGCGGTAATTAACAAGGAAAGCACCTCAGGCCAGCATAACAAGGTGGTGTGGGTGTCCTTCCTTCGTTTTGAGATTGTTCCTTGTAATTGCAGCAATTTAACCGACTGGATCAATGTAACGCCCCTGTGCAGTCATGTAAGCGTGCCATTAGGCAGGTATTCTTAAAAATAGGTTAAATGCAATGGGCTCTGCCCAAAAAAGCACCTGCCCTAGGGCACCTTGTTATTTAAATAAGAATGTGTAGTCCTGTGTAAACTGTCAGCAGTAATCCTTTTACAGGGCTGGCTAAATTCTGAAGCTCTGACATGTAGACCCGTTCTCTTCCTTATATAGGGCTGGATAAGTGCTGGGCAGTAATGAGATTGGAATAAAAGGCTTTGGTAACGAAGATGAACTGGCAGTTCCAGCTGAATCTTAAACTTATCCCTGCGTGTACGTGGACCTCGAACAGCTTGGGCTTGGGTCTGTCTCGCTGGGGTTGGACCCGATGCCTGTGTTTTGGAGCTTCTGCTTGTGAATAACGTTGGGTTGCTCCGGCTGTGGCTTCACCCAGATGGAAACCCCCGTACCCTTTAGGTTTGCCTTTATTGAGGTTTGACGGGGAGGGAGAGGGGATAAAATTCTAGCAGTTAAGCATATCAAAACATTTTTAGTGTAATTCATCGTGATGGTTCTTATTCCAGAGTGGCTGGGTTTGTTTTTAATTTATTGGAAGAAGTTTAAGCTGCGTTAATAGAAGCTGTTCTGGAATAAGAGAATCCATGTGGGATACTGAATTAATATAATTTTATCTGGTTTAATTCCTAGTGTATTTTATACTTCCCTTGTGCAGGCAGGATTATTAGTGTTCTGCTTAAAAATATCTGTGGGAGTACTGTTTTGTGTAGTCAGATACGGTCAAGGGGAAACGTCATCTCTACTGCCTGGTCTGTCCTTGATGAGTTTACACGTCGGTGCAAGGAAACCCTGCGGGAAGGGACTGAACCCTCCGGCAGGTGCTAGTCCTAGGAAGTCTCAGCCCGACGTAGGTAAGAGATGGCAGGAACGAAGCGAAAAGCAGCAGTTGAAATCATTTTATTTACTTTCATGCTTACTCTCTTAGAAGAGACAGGGATGGGATCAGGAAAAGAAAGGGAATTTGAAAGAGAGGAGGCTGGGAGTTGGCTGAGGGGGCTGCTCACCGAGAGGCGGTGGAAACGGGAACTGAAGGAACGTTGAGTTGTTCCGCGCTGGCATCTCCACGGAGCTCCAGCAGTGACTTGCTCTGCTCCGTCTTCTTAACGACAGGGAGGCTGGAGGTGGGTGCAGGCAGGGAAAGGAGGCGGTGAGTGGGTGGTTTGATTTTTACCTGGGTGCACCTGAGCTGTTTCTCGTGAAGCGGTACAAGTCCGAGTGGGTGAACGTGGAACAACTTAGAAACGTTTTTTGGGTTTTTTTTTTGGATAGTGACTCACTGCAACTTACCCAAAGTGACCTGATTTAGTTAAATGAGGCTAAATATAACCCATGTGAAAAGTACTGACATGTGGGAGGAGACGACAGCAGTTGGCTCTCAGCCCCTCTGTTCTGCAGGGAACATCTTTCACGACTGGTGACTAATAATTTTTTACTCTTGCTGGCTTTGGAAATAACATCTCTGCTCCATTACCCCCTTCTAGGGAGACGACGAAAATGCGCTGTTCCTAATCCGTTGCCTCTTATCTGCCTTTCTGAATTTCAGCTTACTGCTATGGACAGTGCTATCACCCTGTGGCAGTTCCTCCTCCAGCTCCTCCAAGAGCCTCAGAACAAGAACATCATCTGTTGGACCTCCAACGACGGGGAGTTCAAACTGCTGCAGGCAGAGGAGGTGGCCAGGCTCTGGGGAATCCGCAAGAACAAGCCCAGCATGAACTATGATAAACTCAGCCGTGCTCTCAGATACTATTATGTGAAGGTAACAAAGTCTGTAAATCCACCTCAGATCCTTATCCATCTTACCAGCTTCTGCCTAATAAGCTTTGTTTCCTTTTTCATTCTCTTCAAGGGGATAGGTGTCACTTGTGTCTCCCAGACTTAAGGCATGCTAATGTTCAGAGGGGGGTTTCTTCTTCCATCTGTCATTGTGCTGCATTTCCTCCCCCTTATTTTATAAGGTTCTGGATAGCTTTGTGCAAAACATTGTCATCTTTGCTCATAGGAATCTGTCTTTGGATACTGATCCCCGTTCCAAAAATACGCGCCCTTGCAAGGGTTAAAATCCCCAACACTCCAATTTAAGCAACAGAATTATTACCGTGATTGAGATGGTGAATATTGCACCACTTGGAGATCTTTTCTGCAGTTGTCTCCAGGAAAGGGCTATTGAAATAAGGATTTTCACTAAAGCAGCCCAAAGTATTTTTCTTTTTCTCCACGTATTCGGAGTGGCACCTCTGATGTGGTCAGCGGGTTTAGTCCAGCAGAGTAAGATGCTTCTGTTATTTAGCAAATGTCTTCTAATAACCCAGAGAGCCTTTCATTAGCGCACAGGTAGTGTCAGAAGCTGAACTGGAACCCCAGTGTGGGAGTCTTCCCTTCATTTCAATAAGCCATTTATCCCACAACTGCTATTGTGTGGGCGTACCAGATAAAAAATAAAACAGGGTTTCTGAGGAACCTGTCAGTTTGTAGCAGGTGGTAGGTTGCTTATTGTTATTGAGTTTATTATTGGGTAGCACAAATCTGACTTTGTACTCAGAGGTCTCAGTAATAATAATTGTACGATAAATAAGAATCTTCTGAGGTCTGGACTGTGTGTGGCGTTTCCCTTAGGAGCAAAACGAGTTTGACATATGCTGTTTTGTGGTATTGAAATAGCTGATTAGCCTACGTTCTGCTGACTAGTTCAGCTACTTATTTTCTTTTATTATCATCTGATTAAGAGTAAAGGTGGCTCGAGTCAAGGCATTAGCTCTCAATTCTGCAAACCTGTGAGCTTTAATTCTGCAGGTTCTCCTCGTAGGTTACACTTCCTGCACCCAGGTCGGTGGTCTTTGATGAGGGTAATGGGTGGGTTTTTGTTGTTTCTGAGCTGGTCTTTTAAAAATCCATTAAGCAGAATTGTTTGGCAGTTTTAAAGCTGTTGTTAGTATATTTAATGTTAGGTTAAACTCACCTGTGTTAGTGTTTTGTCTGTGGGCTCTGGAAATGATACTTTGGGAGCATAACTAAATTGCAAGAATGCGGTGTGTTTTGGAAAAGAAAAAAGAAACATTTTTTTGACGAAAGATTACAGACTATCTAATTCCTCAAGTCTATTTTAGGCAATGTTTGTGGGAAGAAAATTAATCTGAAGAAGGCCTAAATATGTGTATCTTCTTACCCACAGAATATCATCAAAAAAGTGAACGGTAAGAAGTTTGTGTACAAGTTTGTTTCCTATCCGGAGATTTTAAATATGGATCCACTTGTCGTGGGCCGTATAGAAGGAGACCCTGACATGACTGGTTTTGCGGAAGTCAGCAGCGCTCCAAAGGATGTGGAAAACTGTGGGAAGGAGAAGTCTCAGTCGTGTGCTAAGTCCTCCAGCCGCAATGACTATATCCACTCAGGCCTCTACTCCTCCTTCACTCTGAACTCCCTGAACTCTTCCAGCGTAAAACTCTTCAGGTCCATCAAGATTGAGAATCCAGCTGAGAAACTGGCGGAGAAGAAACCTGCTCAGGATCCAACCCCCTCTGTCATCAAGTTTGTCACCATGCCCTCCAAAAAGCCTTCCTCCGTCCCCCTGGTCTCCACCACTTCAGCGGTCCCTGTCACTTCCACTGCCTCTTCCACATCAACCGCTTCCTCTCTTCCCATGGGATCGGAAGAAACTCTCCAGACCTTGGAGACGCTCGTCCTACCCAAGTTAACTGTCCCTGAAGCTCCAGCACCTTTGCCAAACTTAACCACCAGCTTCACCCCGACTCCCCCCATATCCTCGGTTTCTCCCACCCTGCAAGTCCCTTCCACGCCCCCGTCGCCCCCCCTGAGCTCTAACCCTGACCTGGACATTGACACGGACATCGAGTCCGTGGCTTCTCAGCAGCTGGAGCAGGCTCAGAGCCTTCAGCACCAGTCCCCGGAGCCCAAAGAGCAGGATTCCTCGGTGCTGGAGAAGGAATTTGCCAATCACCTCTCCAGATCGAAAAAACCCAAAGGGCTGGAGTTGGCTCCTACTCTCGTCATCACAGGCAGCGATCCGAGTCCGCTGGGGATTCTGAGTCCTTCTCTCCCAACTGCTTCTCTTACTCCAGCACTTTTCTCCCAGGTAACCTGATTCCCTTCCTGTTAGTTGGTTGGGTTTTGGTTGTTTTTTTAAGTAACAATAGCAGTGATGTTGTATTTTAAAACACCAAGGGAAGGCAAGTGGAAAGTGAATGGTCAGTAGATTGTATTTGGAGTTCTGAAACTCAGGATGTCACTCCCATTTTTCTTATAAAACAGAAAGTTTATTCGCAGTCGGAGTTGGCTTCCTCCCCGCGGTGTGCCCGGGCGGTTTGTCAGCCGGTCCCGCCTGCGCGGGGTTTGCGTGTGGAGGCAAAACCCAGACCAGCACCAACAGGATCCCTTGTAAATCCTGCCAGGGTGATATTGAATTATTTCAAAAACCCTGAACCCTGCCCTCATCCTTCGGGCGGATTCTGAAAATGCTTTAGAAATAGAGAACCTCGGAGGTGTGTGTTCAGAGGCTTTGTTTTGCTTGATGCAGTAGCCATTTACTTAAGACCTGAGTATTGTGATTTAATGGCAATAAGAGCAGCTGCTTAATTTGGTTGTTATATTTGTGTGGGAAAGGAAAGCTTTTGTGCCTCGTGGAAAATTTGGAAGAAAACGGAGCTCAACTACACTGTTAAATTGTTCTGTATGTATTCAGTCTCTTTCCTGTGTTAAATTGGAATTAGAGTGAAACTGTAGGAAAACTGCTGATTGAAAACTGAAATGGCTGAAGACAGGAAAAAAAATCAAGTGCAGTTGCTCTTTTGGCACCTTTCAAAGCATTTGGCCGGTGAACCTGGAACATCCAGAAGGTTCAGAAGCTGGATGCAAATGTCTTTTGTTGTGGCTTCCGTTGTCAGTGCTGCCCAGACCGTGCTGTTGCCCAGTGCCTGTGTTCTCTCAGGCCATGGAGGGGGTTTCCAGACCCGGCACAGGTGCTGGGTGCCGCAGGAGGAGCGGATTTCCTGTGGGTCACAGAGGGATTTGGCTGCTGTTGGGAAAAGAGGAGTGATGGCTCGGCAGGGGAGGGAGAGCCGGATGGCGGCGGGGTTTGGAGGCAGGAGGAGGAGGTGGGAGGAGGAGGAGGAGGAAGGAGGGAATGGGAATTCCTGAGATTCGGACCCAGCCCTCCGCAGCTGCAGGAGTGGGGATTATTTGGGCTGGATTTTCGTGTGCTCTGCCTTCCTCGGTGCGGGTTTCACACAGGCTCACCCCTCTCCCTGTGTTTTGCAGACTCCCATCTTGCTGACCCCGAGTCCCTTGCTCTCCAGCATCCACTTCTGGAGCACGCTCAGCCCTGTGGCTCCCCTCAGCCCCGCCAGGTTGCAAGGTGCTAACACGCTCTTTCAGGTAAGTTCCAGCGAATTCAGGCAATCTCTGCCTTCCAGCCGCGCTTGGCAGCACCTTCCTTGGCGGACCTGGAGCCCAAATATCTCATGTGGAAACAAAATAGTGATCTTTCTGTTTTCTGTCCCCTATGTTAGCTTTTGAGGGCGTTTAATTTTAGCGTTTTCCCAGTTTTATTTAAGTATATTGTAAATGTTGGTATTTCAGAAATGTTTTAAACGAACAGCAGGCTGTGCTCTAGTTAGAGATTTGGGTTTTTTTTAGGTCTGTCCTTCCCGTTCAACTTTTGCCTCCCTGTAATTTTACTGGTTGGGAGTTTCCTGGAAATTGAATTTTGCTACCCTCTTGGTTATTTTAATCGTTTGTTAAAAGACATTAATTACATCTCACCACTAGTAAGAAGGAAGATGGTGTGGTCTCTGTGGTGCTATACAGCCTGGTTCTCTATGATCTCTGTGTTCTGCTGTTTTCCATTTGGATATTCTCAGCCTCGCTGTTTTTAATAAATATTTTTGTTTTACTAATACATAAGAAAAAAGTCTCCTATATTTAAAAAAAAAAATCCCTTTAGTTGTAATTACCCATGCTCTTCCTTCACCTTCAAATTTGGAATTGGAGTTACCACGTCTATTGCCTGAATCTGCTTCAGCAAAGGGTAAAATTTAACTAGTTGTCTTCTGGGTTTATATCTGTCATCTCCATGGAGATGAAGGAAGTAGCTTATATGTACCGTGAGGACAGGGAATAAACAAGTAGGTCTGAAAATACATTGGACAATTTTCTCTATAAATAGCTGATAATTAACTGAGGAACAATTCAGTCCGTGGTTTCCCAACAACCTGTATTAAAGTCAGTTATTAGCTGGGGACACGGGCAGTGCACGTGGTTCCGGGCCGGGTCCTGGTGACACTGGTTGTAACAGTCTGTGATGCGGGGGCATTTAAAAAGGTAAATTACTTGGGGGAAACCGAGAAGATTCTTCGAAAGTTTGGGTTGTTTGTTTTTTTTCTTTGGTGTGTTTTGGTTTTGTTTTTTTTTCCTGGGGGTGCTACTACTTGCAGCGATAGGAGAGGAACCGTAAATGAAAGTGGCCTCTTCCCTAACCCTTTCTGTTTTGTCTCTTAGTTTCCATCAGTGCTGAACAGTCATGGCCCATTTACTCTCTCTGGACTGGATGGACCCTCTACCCCCGGCCCGTTTTCCCCCGACCTACAGAAGACATAGCACACGAACTCATGGAAAGGACATATTGGCAAGCAAGGGAAAGATATGACACTTATATTTAACCATGTTTTTTAAATGAGCAATTTATAATTCCACAGAGATTATCAACAATCATTGTTTTTGCCATTCCCAATTAAAATGCCTTTTCTTTTGCAAAATTCCCTTTTTGGAAGACCCAGGTTGGGAATGTATATGCAAACGCCTTAATAAGGAGCTGAAGCTCCAGTCTCTTCTCTTCCCTCCTCGGTTTGGAAGATTCACTCTGCTTAAAGGGAGGTTTGGGTTGGTGTCGCAGGAACTGACTCTGCACCCATTGCAGCAAACGGCAGCAGAGAAGTCTTTTTTCTGTGACTCTTGGAAAAAAAAAAAACAACCCTCTGTTCTTCTGCTTCCTGTGCTTGGCAAGAAGAAATCTAATGGTGATGGAAGCTGGCATTCCAGGAAATGCTTGGGAAAAGGGGTGTGTACATCGGCTTTGCCTTGGGGCCTGATAACTTCTGCAGCAACGGAACAGCCCACGTCTTTTCTGCTGTAAAAACATCTTGTCTTTTTTGCCGGGAGAAATTTTCAAGGAGTATTCAATGATTGTGTTACTGAGATATGGACAATTTTTGAATGGCATTGTAGACCCACCGTCCGGCCCCGCGCAGAAGCGGTGGGGCTGGAGACGGATGAATGGTGGGATTAAGTTCCTTTCAGTTCTCGGAAAGTTTGAATGCTGAAGTCCAAACATTTCTTGTGCCAGAGACCTGTTACCGAGCCCGTCGTCTCACTGCTAGAAGATTAGCAGGATTTTACGAGGTTTTGAGGGTGCATTTATGAGGTTGCTGCCTGATGCTCGAGTTTCAGCCCCAAACAGCGGGCGAGAACACTAACGCCTGAGCATTAACGTTACGGCTCTTCCCCCACGGCTGAAGGGGGGAAGCTCCTCTTCTACCAGCACTTATCTCAAGTTTTGCATTAGATTTATTGCTTTTTTTTTTTCATTTGAGGAAGCGCTGAGACCCAAAATCAGTAGGCTCAGTGCGCACGGCTACCGGAGAGGGGGACCACGGCGTGTCACCTTAGTGTCAGCTCACACTCGCGTGGCTGTTCTTGGTGGCCGTGTGTGTGTGTGGATGAATACAGGGTGCGTTGCCATTTATGAACGCTGATGAAATGAAATTTGTAGGTAGATTTTTACACCTCGAGAGGCCTTTTAAGAGAACTGAGGAATGAAAGGAGAGAGAGAATCTCGTCTCCTGGCCCCTCGGAGGCTGCATTTCTGGGGCGGTTGGTGCTGGGCAGCGTGTGCTTCCCCTTCGGGCATCCCATGCCAGGCAGCAACTTCTCTTTGCCACCGCGTGCGTGGAGTTGGTGGTGTAAACTAACCTCCTCCGTAAAATACCCACTAGAATACGGGTGGAGACCATCTCTGTCCTTTGGCATCCTCGCTGGCTGTCTTCAAAGTTTTACTGAGCAGAGGAGGATTGTACCTTTCCAGCAAGAGGAGCTGACAGTGTCCGCTGTATATATCGCGCCTCTCTCACCGAGCAGTGGGGAAACTCAAGCTTTCCAGAGTTTTCCTTTTGCCACTTTTGTAGACTCTGAATTCCCTTTAAAGCGTATGACAATACCCAAGGCTTAATTTCTTGCAGCTGACGTTACCTTTCTATATGCTAGCATTGAAATACGTAAACCACTTGGTATGTTCCTGACATGACACCCCCGGGCAGGAGGGTGTCACGGAGTCGCTTTTTGGGCATTGTTCATCCAGAAAGTCCCTTCCCCGTGGGATGCAAGGGAAAAGAATACGCCTGTCTTTAGGGGGAGGTGGCAGGGAGTGAGCTCGTGTCGTGAACTGTCTTCCTGTGGGGTTAAGTCAGGGGCATAATTCTGCTCCGCATCTTAGACATCAGCAGATGCTGGATAAAGTTCCTGTGCCAGCAGCTCTTAAAATGACAATGTGCAATATTGACCTTTTTTTTATTTTTTATTTTTTTGAAATGCAGAAAGAAAACTGCAGTTCATAATTAAGAGCAGGCACCTGGAATTTTCTGGTTTGCATGATGGCTTATGAGTCTGCTCTAGAAAAAATATATATAGCTATATATAAACAGCAGCACTTTTAATGGTTGTTTTAGGTTGGCCAATTTTATGCCCACCGAGTGTGTGGACTTGAGAGCAACGTTGCAGCCTAGGATTAGAATTTAAAAATAATTAATGAGCACTAAAGACTTGCAATTTAATTGCTTCCCTTTCCTTGTCCCCCCTCCCTCCCCTATGGAGAAAAGCCAATTTTATTTGTTTAAAAGTTGTGTGCGTGCACACATGCACTTAATTTTTTTGTGAACTTGTATCACTTTCAGGATAGATTTGCGAGAGAACCAAACGGTGCCCTAAAGTGTGTGGGTTGTGCTTGGCCTGGTTTGATGCTCGTCTCCAGGTGAGATTGCGCTGCCCTGGCTGGTCCGTGAGATATTCCCACCTCCGGGAATAACTTCTGCGGAGAAAGGCAAGATGGAAACACAGCCAGTGTGTGTTGGTCTCAGTCTGGTGATACCCAACTCCCTGATGGGAGGGCACTGAGAAGATCATTGATTCTGCTTCTTAAGCGCCTGCCCAGGAAAATAAAAGTGCTTTGTAGGGTTATAAACTCAGGAGAGAGTTGGGAAGGCGAGTTGGGAGAGGAGAGGCTTGCTCACCTTTTCTCCATTGCAACTTTCAGGTCACTTAAGGTAATATTATCTTGTATATATGCTGCCTCGTTAAACACACGTTGACTAACAAGTATAGAACTGCCAGCTTTTCTGGCTCACATTCCTGACAGAGCACAGTGTCGCTGTGACTTCTCGGAGCTGGGTTATGTGAATTGCTGGTACTTTTCCTAGCTCGCTTCAGGAGCACTTTGCAGCTCGTTGCAACTTGTTTTTAATTTAGTGTAGGGAAGGTGGGGGTTAATATAGGCTTTTTTAATTACTAGCAGTCTGTTATATGGGTATAGTACCGTGTTGGTTTAAAAAAAAAATAATAATGCAGCATTACAGAAACGTTTTATTGCAATTCATGTTGCCGAAGTAGCCATGGTCTTGTGGAATGCTTGGTAATATTTGCATCGGTTAATTCATGGGTGGTGGTAGAATTAGCCTGGGTGAGCATGGAGGCTGAACATCTCCTTTGTGTCTGGCAGTCTCTTTCCCGTGTCACTGCTGCTGTAGGATGGCACTGCCGAGCTGGAAGGCTTGTCCTGCCGCTGCTGTGTGTGCAAGGCTGGCTTTCCTTGGCATCCTGAGCTGTCAGGATGCCACCAGCAGGAACGGTCCGTGGAGAGCAGAACCACGTGAATGACACCCGACGGTCATAGAGCCGTGTTCTGTCTCACCTGTTTTCAGAGAATGGGATCCTTGTAATGAGGGTGAGGGAGGAAAGTGTTTATTTTTTTATTATTTTTTTTTTTCTTAACAGCAGCTTAAGTCTAGATCCTTGTTTCAGAAATCGGTCTTCAGCAGCGACGGCTGAATGTAATTCCTATGCACTGTCTTTGGCACATTCAAGTTGCATTTTGCAATCGGTCAGGAAGTGATAAAATTCCTTGAATTTGAGAATTCCTTGTTTTAACTCAGAGCATCCTAAGACTTCAGTATCCATGCAATCTTTGGTATAATGGAGCGTGCGTTGTAATACGAAAGGCTTTGGCTGTGCAGTGGTTGGTTTGGGATAATTTCTCCCTCCGATATGTCTTCAAACCTCAGCTCTTTGGCAAATAGATTCTTCTTGGGTTTTGTAGCGTTCATTTTAGCCGCCCTGAAGGCTGCTTATGTGCGTATCTTCCTTTACACAGCTTCTTGAAGCGCGGTCAGATGCATTAATGTCAGATTCCCTCGTGACTTCAGCTTTCCTTTGTGACCTTCTGCGTCTGAGACGTGCTGCGAGCGCCAGCCTGGTGCCTTGAGGCAGCTTCTCAGGTGAGCGCAGGGTCCTGCTCCCCCTCTTACCATTTTTCTAGCCCTGAGGTCAGAACCCGCGGTTCTGACAGTCTCTTGTCTCCCCAGGGTTTATTCATAGAGCTTTTAGTTAACCTTTTGCTACCGTTTTATAGCTGTTTTGTATGTACTCATGATTTACTATACAATTTAACCTCTTCCATTTTTTAACGCGTATCTGTTTACAAGACACATCTCAGTGTTGTATCAAGAGGTCTCTTGGTATTGTCAGCTATAAAGATAAACTACATCAGTAGTTAAGAAGAACATTGTCAAAGTTGACAGGTTATTTGAAAACTTGACGTTTTGAGTTTTAGGTGTCCATAACGATTTTGTTCTGTTTCGTTCCTTAGTTCTCCCGTGTAAGAAATGACACGTACCTTCTGGCCTCTGGGGTCCCGGGTACGGAGAGTTTATTTTGTCTTAAAAATCCTGGAGTGCGGATTGCGAACGACCAGCCCGAGCCCCCCAGGATCTTACACTCGGCAGCTAAGTTGAAAATCCATTAGAATTGCAATTGCGTTGCTTAGAAGCTATTTGGGATGGTTCTTTAATGAGGTATAGTATACGTCTTGCCGAAACAGGAATTTTTATGGCTTGATTTGAATTTAATTAAACGGAAATTGGCAACGGCTGCTGTTTAGTCTGAGAAGTATTAGCAAACCTGCTTCGTGTGGAAGCCTTTGGCCGTCCCGTCCAGCTGAGGGGTGGGTGCTGTGTGACGTGCTAAAGGTGCTCTGCTGAAACCAGAGCCTTGTCCCGGGAGGATGAGAAGATAAGACGCAGTGAGAGTCGTTTCCCACGCCCTCCTTTGGGCCGGTACTGCAAAAAAAAAGGCTTTGTCTTGGACCCCCATCTGTGGCCACGGCGTTTGGCTTCCTTTGCGCGGGGAGCGTTGGCCACGTAGGAGCCCTGCGTAAAAGCTGAGTCTGGACAGAGAAGAATTTTTCAAAATAGGACCAGATCTTGTCTCCTTAGCCTGCTTTTAGCCGTAAGGATGTAACAGAGGAGCTACAAAGCCGCAGTAGTGGTGGTGCTGCCACATCTCTGCTGTCCATGTTTCTAACGACAGCCCTTCTCACTGCCATGTCCTGTCCTGGTGCCATCTAAAGCAGAAAGGTTGAGCTTTGGGTTTGGGTCTCCAGTGGATCTTCAGCTGAGGAATATTATTCTTGCCATTGTACAAAGAAAAAAATAAGGGAGAACGAGTTCACTGCAGATCATTGATGTTTTTTGGAGGAGGATGCAGCTTTGCCCACCGTAACCGCGAAACCTGCCATGACCTGAGAGGTGAGAAATGGGGGCAGGACCCAGGGTTCTTCTTGAATGTCCGTGCTAATGCAGTTCCCTTTGGGGACAGCAAGGTGTCCTCTTCCTAGAAATTATTCTACAAAACAAAAAGGTAAAACTGACTAGAATTTATTTTTATTTACCCCTCCCAAAGCACGTAGAAGACTTTGACTGCGGGGCTGTTCCAGGCATCTGGTAAGAGAGCTGAAAAACCTCTTTTTAGCTGCATCCTTGAGGTGGGACTGGAAGAGCTCTCCCCGTGTGAACACACGTGTGTGCACACACACGCTCGGGTGTTCCTGACACAGCCCAGCTTCCAGATCCGTGTAAATAACGCTCACAGCAAACACTGCTCGGGGCAGTTACCACTTTGAAATGATTTGCACACGCTGGGGAGGTTTTTCGGGGCTTTTTTTTTTCCTTTTTTTTTTTT
>JAHREE010000307.1:66309-82969 GCA_033628505.1 Tringa tobata | reverse complement strand
AGCCGTGGCACGGAGTCAGCAGAGGGAGCTCTGCAAAACCAGCCCGAGGTACTGTTCCTTAATTGTTTAGGCCCTCGTTATGGGTGTGTGCACGTACAATTCAGAGTCTATAGAAATAGAATTCAAACTGCACTTGGCTGAAGGGACTCCCAGGGCTGGTGATGGTGCTGCATCCAGCAGAGCCCACTCGCAAGCACTGCAAAGGGCTCAGTGTCAGTCAAGTGAGATTTTGTCCTTGGATGATACTACCATTGCCTTTAAGGGGCAGCGAGAAGGCTGCCATTCAAGGCTGGAGGCATTTCACTCTTCTCTCCAAATATCATCATCAGCAAACACAGTCCTGTCCTCAGGTTTGTTAAAAGAGTTTGGACAAGGGCTAAAGTTGGTGGTCTGCATCAAGGAGCTGGATGGGGATGTCCATGTCAGATACCTGCCACAGATCTGCTGGTGCTGAGCTTCCCTGCTCCCCTCTAATAGGGACTATGTGCTGAAGTAGGAGATTACAGCAAAAAAAAAAAAAAAAGGCATTTGTTTTAAAAAATGAGTGTTATCTGTTGGTATCTAAGCTCAGTTTTTAAAGGACCTTCAGGAAGGTGCCGAGCCCCTGCCCAAATCTTCACAACATCCCAATGGGAACTGTCTCTCCTGTTCTATCACCACCCCATTATAGCTTCTTGGCCTTGCAATATTAACTGTGCAGCTTGCTACCGAAATAACTTGTGGTTTAAATAAGCTGTAAATTAACTGTCTTTTCACTTGTTTCTTTTCTTATTTTCCAAGAAGTGTGAATGGGAACAGCTCCCTCCCTGTTGTCTGCCACATCCTTACATGCATCTTTCTTCCATATCCTTAAAGGATTCCTTCCCCTTTCTTCAAGTCAATGTGTTTTATTAATTTAAGCATCTCACATCACGCTGGTTTCTTTGACAACTGCTACAGTTTAAGTAGTGACTCTGCTGAGCTATCCTCCTTCCCCTTCCCACAGCTAACACAGACATTAATTTCCCTGTAGACGCCAGAGAAAACAGTGTGCAAAGTAAATCAAGTTGGCAGATGCTTTACTAGGAGCTTCCACAAATCTGACCTTCGACTAACTGAGGTGCAAGCTCAGGAAAGGGGCACAATCAAGTCGTACCCCAGGAATGGCACGAGAGTCGCTGCCAAGATGAAAAGCAAAGCTAAACAGCATCTTGGAGGCAAAGAGAAGAAAAATGTAGTAAAAAAAACCAAACAACAAAAAGCAGCCTTACCACGTTGATGAAGACCATAGTGGCCGGCTTCATGCGGTAGGAGATGGGGATGGAGATGAGCCTGCCCAGCGTGATGAAGCCCCAGAAGAGGCTGGGCAGGTACCCGGCCACTTTGTGTACCACCGAGAGGGGCTCCTCCACCGCGTAGCTGTAAACGAAGCCCGAGTACTCGCCCTGTGGGGAAAACAGAACAGCACCTCAGGATGGGAGGACTTACAGGCTTTACAACTTCATCCTGTCCCTCAGTTAGCCAGGATATTGTCACTCCACCTATGGCTTTGCTACCAAATCGCAATGAACCTTGCTCCCAAGGGTTTGCAGCTGGAGACGGGCTCCCCCCAGCAGTAGAACACAGGACTGAAGCTCCCCTAAAAGGGCAAGACTTAACAGCATCACTTGGTAAAATGCCCACTAAGCTCCTGTCTGCAGAGACACTCTCTTCCCTGGGGACCGCCTTGTCCTTTTGGAATTGCAAACTCTCAAAACGGATCGCGTTTAGAACCTGGAGCTGATCGACCTTGAAGATGGAGACCCTGGAAAGTTCCCCTGTCTGAGAGCTGCTCTGTGTGACCCTGCTCATCTTTTGGGGCCCTATCTAACGCCCTGCTGAGCCCCACCAGTGTTTTACCAGGAGGGGACCGGAGACAAAACTGTTGGAAGAAAAAGAACAGCAACTTGCCAGCCAAGAGCAAGTCTTCCTCCCTGGACAGAAGGGCTACACCCAGGGAACCCCGGAGTGACTGCACCGGCCAGGGACATGCTGTCAGGCCACTAGAGAGAGGACCATCCCTGCACGATCTCAGCGTGGATTCCGAGGGCTCAGGAGACCCGTCAAACAAAGAGCCACCATTTGTTATGAAATAAAGTGAAGCTGTTCTTGCCCCTTGGCTGAAGCGAGAGGAGACCTCCACTGCGTACAAGCAGACAACATCACACCTCCAGCTCTAAGCTGCAACACCACAGAGCCTTGGAGAAGCCACAAAACCCTCCCAAGAAGCAGGGGCACCTCTCAGCCTGACTGCTATTAGCTTCGAACAAGTGACTTTGGGAACCAGACCGCTGCAGGCAGAGGACACGTGCTGGGTTTGGGCTGTTACAAGCGGTTTTGGAAGGAAGAAAGCCATGTAGCTTTGCTCAGAGAAGATCCCTCCATCAGCTGAACTCACCACAATCCCATCAGTCATGAAGAGAACAAGAGCCCCAGTGATGTGGACTGCGAAGTAGGTGTAAGAAGCCCCTCTGAAGTTTTTGCTTTGGCAGCAGCTAAGTAAGTCATCATGACCTGGTGAAAAACAATGCAAAGCACACTTAGCTGGAACGTCCCCCTGGGGCTGGGTGGTTGCCAGCCCACGATGGGGATTTATTTTGCACTTGAGACAGAGATTCACAGAGGACGGTGAACAACGTGGAGCACGGCTAACCTCTGCTGGCACAGCCACTGTCTTTACCTACCTCTACACTTTGAGAAGGAAGATGGATATGCTTATGGGATCCTAGCTCTCCAGGATACTTGCTGCTTCTCTTATTGGAGCTGCTTGTGCTCCTCTTTCCAATTAGGAGCACCTAATTGCTGACCCCGCTCTTACAGCCACTAGAAACAAACCCATCTGACCGCAGCTCAGATCCCCTCGTCCTGGGTACCACCAACACAGGAGAGCTCCCATTCCTTGGATAAATCATATTTAACCAAACAAGCCAACTTTGGCAAAGAGTGTGATAAACACACAGCTCCTGTCACCTCCTCTGAACAGAGCACTGGGAGCCACAGCCTGCCAAAGCCCGGGGTCGGGACCCCAGGAATTCCCAGCTCTCCCATCCTCGTGCTTGTGTCGCACGACTCCGGGACGTGTACGGTAACGGCACCCGGAGTCCTGTGCTGCTCCCACACACCAAGGGTGAAATTTGCTTCTATGGGAAAGGGGGATTTTGCCAGCACAGAGGTGTCTGTCAAAGAGCGCGGCAGTCAGGATCCAGCCTTCCTGCTTCTCTAAGGATTAACCTCAACTGCATTGGAGAGGAAAATGGAAATCTGAAGAACCTGAACCCCCGTGGGTTGTATGAAAATGGGCAGTGGGGTTGAGGAAGGAACCCATCAGTGCCTCGGCTAAGGGGAGTCAGAGGAGCACAGCCTTACCAGACACCAGAGAACCCACTCTCCTAGGGACATCAGTGATCCTTCCCTGCAGCACCTCACCACATCTCTAACTGCCTCCACCTTCAAGTATTCCCTAAAATTGCCTTTTGTTGTTCAGGTGAAGCCACCTCTTCTGTAATAACACTAAACACTCCTCTGATAACCCTAAAATACAATTACTTCTGAGATTCACTATTTAGCTGAAGAATTTCCTTTGATATGTTTCTCTTGGGTAGCAAAGAACAATATTTCTATTGTCCCCAAGACAGGGTGTAGTCACCAGTTCAAGAGCAAACTATTGCTGGAGTTTAACTTTTCCCCTCAAACAAGGGCGCTGTCCTTATGCCTTTCAGATTTATAAAAAGCAGTGTTCTGCAGAGTGATGACCGCTTTTAAACTGAACAGTCAGCAAAGCCAGCTCCGAATCTGACCCAAAACCAGAAGCAAATAAAGGGAGATGACTTTCACATGTGCTTAGAGGACTCGGGAGCCTAGGTTTAGTTTGGGGCAGTTTGGAGAAAAGCAGCCTAGAGTCCCAAGGGCAGGATAATAATCTCTGGCCAGGGGTTATGGTCCCATCTAATTTGAGGGCAATTGAGCACCAAATTGTGTTTAGATTATTTGGATATTTCTGGGTTACACTCACATGTACGCTTTGGGAAGTTTCCTCCTTAGACAATAGGGGTGGATCTCTTGTTAAACTCCGAGACACTCAGAAATATGGCTTTTTCTCCCCCTGCTCACCCCATCCCCCACCCCCCCATCCCTCCAAACCCGTAACAGAGGTGCCCCCAGCTCACCTCCTGCTGCCTGGGGTCTCTGCACCGTGGTGGAGAGATCGTCCTTCTCCACAGGTCGTGTTTCCATGGCCAGCTCGTCGGCCGAGAGCAGCGGGTGGCTGCTGCCGTTGAAGCAGGGCACCATCCGCTCCTTGTAGAGCAGGAAAAACACGGCGATGGGGACCGGCAGCTGGGGAGGAGCAGAGAGAGAGGTAAGCACAAGCCTCACACAAAATACAGTCCAGTTCCCCAGTTCCAAAAGCCTTTTAGAAAGCTGCACTCAGCGTCTGCACTGGACGTGCCCGAATTAACCTCCAAGAGCAAGGACAGAGGCTGGGAATGGGGTAAGGAGCCACTGCAGGAGGGATGGAGGCTTGTTAGGAGGGATGGGAGGGAGGAAAAAATAGAAGGAAGCTGAGAGCAAAGACTCCCGACCCGGAGCACGGCTGGGGAACCTCCTGCCCGTCCCTGCGGGGTGCTGGGTGGGCTGGGGACCATTCACCCTGAACGGGGAACAGGGACACTGGAACAGAAGGCACCTGAAATACAACCCTCACGAAGCACCGTACCAGCCCTTCAAAACCAAAACGTTCTGGTTTCCAAGCTTTTGGCCCAAAGAATAAAATAAAGAAGTAGTTTTTGCCTATGGAGAGTTTTAATGGGAGACTTTCTGTGGTTGAATTCCTTTACGAGAGAAGAGCGAGCTGCTCTAAGACCTCTTTGCCCATCTCCAGGCACGAGCAGAGGTTGCTCAGCATCTCCTAAGAGATGAGTTCATGGTTCCCAGGCCAATGGTCACAGCACTGTGGCCGAGCTGCTTCAAACAGCCCCTCGGTGCAGCCTCTGCAGAGGGACCGGGGACTTTTCAGCAAGAAGCCTCCAGCCACTGCCCTGGAGACCCCCCCGGACAGGTTCCCAGCACACGCCAGTCCCACCAGCACCATTCCCTGCAGTCAGGGCTTTCCAGCTGGTGCCGACACACTTGGGGACCGTGGGCTTGTACCTGCCCACCGGATCCATCACACGGCAGCCACAGCATCAGCCCCTCCATCACCATCCTCCCTCGCTGCCACATGCCCGGGGATGAGCCTGCTCCCTGCACACACCCACGACGCGGTGGTGCCTAGAAGCCCGGAGGGACTTGCTCTTTTTAGTATTTACTTTTTTGGAGAGAAAACAGAGGGAAGCAAACGAGGCTGGGTCTGCCCCTCGCCAGCCCTCCCTTCTCCTCCTGCCACAACCCAGCGCTGTTTATTCTGCAACAAACTGGGGGAGAAAGCCAGGAAATCCTAAGTGACAGCTCACTCTCCAGCCGCTGAGCGCTTGTTTTCTACATGTTTGTGAGCAAGTGTGAGCTCTAGCTCCAAATTTCCTGCCTTTTGTTGGCTCGTGGCATGATTTAAATGTATGGAGAATCCCCCCCCACCCCCTCCCTGCCTCTCTTGCCTGAATTCATTTACGAGGACTTCATTGTTCTGGGAACAATGGGAATAGGAACAGTTAGTTCGGTCCCATGGAAGAAAAACGCATTTGCTTGATAGTTCTAATCCTTCCGGAGGTCAGGACCAGATTTTATTCTTCTAAATTGCAGATTCTGCAAAAAAAAGATACCCACGCAGAGGGACTGGCTGTACAGATAACGTCTCCGGGCATTTCCAGCCTTAAGGAGCTCTGGGTGCCTATGTAGAACAGGGCAAGGCTCAGGAAAGTGGGAAAAATCAAAGAACCAAGCTCTAGAGAAGGGCTCCATCCCAAGCCAGCCCTGTGTCCTGGCAAATCGCCTGGGGGACAGTCACCCGTGGCCACCTGGGCCATAAATCCAGGGTGCCTACAGGGGATGGAGCACCCACGAAAGCAGTTCAGTTATGACACGGGCAGATGGAGAGGAGCAAACAGAGCTGAACACCAGGGCATGTTTCACCAAGCAAAGGGACAAATCCATCCTGGAGGAGCAGCCTACCCTGACCACGGGACAAGGACAGCTCAAGGACTGTCCCTTCCAGTGCCCACATGAGCATGGTCAGTGCCACAAGCTGCTGGGCCCCTCTCCCCATCCACAGCTGGAGGGGTTGGGTGGTGACAATGAGCCTGGGACCAGCACATGTGCCAAGACACACGGGGGCAGGACCATGACAGGGTCTTCCATGATAGACCATTCAACGATCCTATGATCTTGCTACTCAGCTCCTAAAGCAGCTTTGGTTTTTCTTGGGGGCAACACCTCTGCTGCCTGGGCTGTTTGGCACGAGGCAAAGAGCTATCGAGGCCTTCCCACCCTGTGGGGAGCCCGAAAAGTGGGAACCAGAGATGAGTCATGGCCCCTAAAGCAAAGGTACTGGTCCTCAAAGCCACCGCCCTGCCCCATCCCCAGTCACACCAAGCCAGACACCTCCACACCCCGTCTCTGACCAGGAAAAGATTTTGGTGCCATCACCATTTATTCCTGGGCTTTCTTCCCAGGGCAATTCCGCTTCGCCTTTTCAGGCAGAAGGCTTTTCTTTTTCCCTGGGGGGAGAGGGCCACCCCAGCATCCCTCCGGGAGCCCCCGCACGGGCTTGGGGGGGGGCAAGAGCTGGACCCGGTGCTCCAGCCCTGCTCGCCAGGGATGTTCCCCTCCTCCTGGCAGCTTTTAACCATTATTATAAACTCAACAAGTTGCTGCATCACGCAGTCGAGCGTGGGTATAACCCAGGCTCCTTCCCTCCAGTTTCTATTTCGGTTCCCCCCCGCCCCGGAGCGCGGGACCCGCTCTTGTCCCCAGGCTACTTTTAAGCAACCTAAGCACAATGGAGCGTCCCGCACTTCCCCTGGGAAACCACCTTCCGGACAAACACATCCCTCTCGGAGGAACATTTTCCTGATTTCCAGCCCCTTGGAACAGGCTGGATGATGAAATTTCCGCTCTGTGGGAAAACTGAATTTTAAAATATGTTTTTGTTCCAAATCTGGATGAAAAGCCAAAAATTTCTCTCAGAATGAAAAATTTTGGCCGGGAGTCATCCAAGCACTTCATTTTGATAATGTTGAACCACTTAATTTCACTAAAGCAAAAACATTTTGCTTCAATAGCATCGAAACAACTACTCTGTCAGCTTCACACATGGCATTTATGCCAAAGTCAAATTGAGACATTTCCACTTTAAGCAATGCAAGAAACTGAAATGAATCATTTCAGCTTGTGTCTTGTCAGAATACACACAGCCCTCTGAAAACCGGGATGGAAATGTGTTTTTGACCATTTTATACCGAAGATGCCGGTCCTGGTTTGCATTTCTATAGCTTACTCATCTCATCCACTTCCCCGGGGTTTTAAACACCAATTATCAGCATCTTTCTCTGATGTTTATACCTTAAAAAAAGGGTCAGCGGTTTTGGAGCCGAGCTGCTCTCAGTATCTCCAGCCAGTGGGTTGGGTTATTTAGTTTAAACAAGGAATGAAGCCAGCTCCCTCAGCGAGGCTTTGGGAAGGACAATAACAGCTCGCCTTTGGCAAGGGGACGCGCTCAAGAGCTGTGTGTGCAGTGTAGGTCCCACTCCCCGCTCCTCTTGTGGTTGTTACCCAACCCGCATCCCAAAAATCCATCCATCTCCCAGCACCCCGGGACTCCCTGCGTGCTCCTGGTGATGCTCCACGGTGTGTGCACACACATATAACCCCACCACACACCTTCAAACTCCACCAGAGCACGCAGCGATGCTCAAGCCCAGCTCATGATCAGCTGCTGGGCACCGTGGGACTCAGCCCAGGGTCCCATCCTGCTCCCAAAATGTCCATGAGACACTGTGAGGAACAGAGAGGGCTCCCGGCAACCATCCCCCCATCAGCGCTCCAGACGTGGGACACGCCATCGTAGCCCAAGCAGGTATTAAACTCTGCCTTCAAAACTAAATTAGTTTGCTCAGGATTCACTGGCAAAATAGATAACGCTCCGGTGTAATTAAAAGCACACTTCCCATGGCATTGGCAGAGTCGGAGGTAATTAAAGCTGTCTTCTCCTCCGAGGCAGAGAGCACTCTTTGTGCCACTTCTACGGAGAAGCTCATTACAGCACCTGCCTCTTCTCCTCACATCAGCGAGCTGTGGGGGCCTCAGTCTAACGAAAACCCCTGGATTAGGTGCCCTGGGGTATGTTTTAGTTATTGAGCGAACGCGAAGAGCAAGAGCAGAAAGAAACCTGTTCCCTTTGCCTACTGGGGACAGAGCGGTGGAAGATCAAGGGCTGGGACAGGGAGAAGGAGCATCAGCACATCCTTCTGCTTTGGCAAGAAGGACAATGGCTGAACTTGCCCAGGGAAGGGGCAGGAGGTACCGGGGCTCAGCACCAATCCTGGCACGAACGGCACCACTGTAATAACACGCTCTGCTCTTATCGCTCCAGATCGACATGGACAATTACACAGATGCTGGCAGGGCTCCTGCCGCCTGGAAAATGCCACCGGCAGCTCAGCTGGCCCTACTGCAGGGGGACGGGGGACAGAGAGGGACACAGCCCACCAAGGCTGAGCAAGGGACCAGCTGTATTTAACCACCCTGGGATCCGGGTATTAACCCGGGGGAAGGAACAGGGCTGCATTTCAAAGAGGGGCTGCAGGCGAGAGCAGCTCGCTGGAGATCTGCTTTGGGACTCAGCAGGACAGAGAAAGGGGACGGGCACTAAACCCCCCATCTCTGTCACAAAGGAAGGGCCACAGGGGTTTTATATCTGCTGCAAATCACCAGGGAAACATAACAAATAGGCAGAGACACACAACCAAGCTTTCGGCCCCAGTAACTCAGCTCATCCATGGGCACTTTCCTATGAATATCCCTGCAAATCGCCCTCCCACCGAGCCGTCCCCACACCACCCAGCTCTGAGCCCCCCGGACTGACCAAGGAGGAAGACTTTGTGCCTCCGAGTGTAGTTAACTGGTACAATTCCACTCCAGGGGGATGCTGGAGGGACAATCCGCTTCCAGAGAGACCAGACAAAACCCCACAGGATGGTACCTCGACCCTATCCCACCTGATGGTGCAGTGACCACAGAGTCCTGCCCTCCTGCTGGAAACTGGGTACTTGGCAAAAAACAGACCCCTTGGACCAGCACAACCATCCTCATGCCTCCTTCCATCACTGGGACCACCTACCAGGCGCCAACGCACACCCCCCCAAACACCACCACCGTCTGCAACCCCGAGAAGGAGGAAGATGACCCCAGCAACAGCTTGTGCCACTCCGGCTGCAGCACTTACATTGATGAGGGCCATGATCCAGAAGGCGTAGGAGACACGTGTCACCACCATGCCTTTCATGGGCAGGTCGTAGTGAGACAGGTTGCCCGGATGGTGCGGCACCAGGGACTTGCGGATGTGAGGGAGGTTGCTGGAGGCGTTGGCCGTGGAGTTGGAGAGGATGCAGTTGGTGTCCGAGAGGAAGGGGTCAGCTATCAGTGGGCTTAGCAGTGCCCCAAAGCCCACGAAGAAATGAAGGGCCTGCAAGGGATGAGACACAGAGGTAGAGCAGGGGGGTTACTGCTCTTCTCTGCAGGGGGGCTGGCTGAGCCCCTCGCTCCTCTTCCTCAAAGGAGGAAGCACAGGGAGGAGACACGGGCTCCGTGCTCACCTGCAGGAAGATGGCCGAGTCCTTCTGGTAGATCTTCACCAGCTGCATGTTGGAGATGGTGTCGATGCAACCCATGGCCAGTCCTGCCACAGCCATGACCACAGCCAGGACCACCACATTGTGGCACAGAGGGATGATGGCAAAGACCAAGGAGATTGCCAGTGACGAGGCAAAGAGTGCAAACAAGGACTGTGCCAACCTGAAACAGGGAAAGAGGAAAGACAGGACAGAATTACTACCACGTGAGGAGTATCCACACGTGGTCAGCCCAGGGCACTGCCATCTCCTGCCTGGAGGGTGATGCCTCAACGAGGTGTATCTCCCACCCAGCTTTCATGGAGAAGAGTAACCACCCCTTCAAACTGTGTTCTGCATATTTCAAGGCAGAATAGGACCTTCCCTTGTTAACAGGGACACGGGTAGGTGCAAGTGAGCCATGCCGTGATGTTTGAGCAGCTCCAGGGCATTTCTCCTGCAGGGCCGTATCACACGAGCAGGCAGGAGAGCTGCTGGGCAATCCCAGTTCCAGGCAAGGAGAGAGCTGCCGGTGCCCTCATCACTGTGTCATCCCAGGTCTTCCTCACCGGGAGCACTGGGGACACACTGCGGTTCCCTCTCTGTGCCATCTCCTCTGGCAGCATCACCCCTTTCCCCAGCAGGACGGGGTGGGATCCAGCACTGCCCCCCGCGTTCCCGGTGCCAGCAGCCACTTCCCAACCCACGCGGTCCCCGGAGAAGCCCAAGGGATGCGTGTGGTGGAGGTAAAGCCGGTGTATTCCATCCTGAGCCTGGCTGCTCGCCCTGGGAGCCGGACCCTCGCCAGCTCGCTGGAGAACGGCGCCCAGGCTGGCACCGGGAGGCTCCGGAGCTGCCAAGTGGAAAGGCAGGAAGGAAGGAAGGAAACGGGGACCAGACAGCAAAGCACTGAAACCAGCAGAAAGATGGGACTATGAAGTCACAGCAGAGAGTAGGTAGCACAGGCAGGTCCCCTCCCCGGGCTCTCAAACCCTGGTAGAAGCCCATTACCACGGCCAGCAGCTTGCTACAATGAATTGCTAATTAGCAATCGGGGTCTGCTCCTGGGGGGGGTGGGCACGGGGGGCACAGCCATCTGGCCACAGCAAAGGAATTGCAGGTCCATGCTAAGAGGTATGTCCCTTGTATGGACACACAAGCAGCAAGAAAAACGCTATGGTTTGCTCCTGCCAGCATCCCATGTCTGCTTCATGCTCTGCCCAAAGAGGGAGGAGAAGGCTCCGAGGAGGCACAGGCTGGAGAGGCAGCAGAGAACCTCCGTGGCCACCAGCTCTCCTGCCCTGACTGCTCGTCCAGAACGGCCCAGCCTCGGGCTGGTCACTGCGTTTCTGCCTGGCCCTCATTCATCTCCAAACCCAGAGCGATGTGGCCTTCCACGTCCTGCTCGTTGCTTACACTGCTCTGACACAGCACAGGGCCAAGGACACGTCTCCTTTATTCTCCTGCCCGGTGGCACAATCCTGGCCGTGCCAGCCCCTCGGTGAGCTCCCATCTCCCGTGCCAGCCCCGCTCACCCATCAGCCAGACCCTGGTTTCACACGGCTGTAACTACCCATCTTCCTCTGGCAGCAAAACTAGGGAGCCAGCCTGGGATTTCTGGGGGAGGGAGGGAAGGAGGGAGCCAGGCGAGATGTGCACTGTCACGGCAGGAAAAAAAAAAACAACCAGCAAATGAGAGAGAAGCAGCTTCGAGCCTGGAGAGAGGAGGCAGCATCCTCCGGGGTACGGCAGGAGGGAGATGGGCAGGGGAACCGGCAGCCGGCGAATCCGAGATGGGAGCAACAGGGAAAGGCACACCAGAGACCCCCAGGAACGCCTCTTCTCCTCTGCAGCCCCAGCAAAACAACCACAGCACCGCTCCTGCGTGGCCAGGGAGCCACGTTCACTACTAGAGTTAAACATTAATTGCAGATGATGCTACGAACTTAAAAAAAGCATTAAAAAGATCACCTCACTTTTCCCCCGCTAAGCAAAAATTCCTGCCTCAGGCCATCACACAATTGCACACACACACCCTGCAAACACCAGCAGCCCTCCTGCCCCCTCCCCTGGCTCTGGCATTAGGGGGGGACCAAGAAATTGCTGGCTTCCCACATCAGGTCCCCAAGATGTAGTCGAAGAACAGGGCTCAGCACCCCCAGAGGCACCGAACAACCAGCCGGGGGATTCCTTTAGGAACAAATCTCTTTGAAAGCACCCCTAAATGACTTTCAGAGGGGGGCTGAACCCCGTGTCCTGGTGATGTGAAACCAACGCATCCCTCCAAAGGGCTTAAAAAGCAACCCTCAGGTTATGCCACGGTCCGGTTTCTGACATCACTGCCCTCCCCATCACTAACTGGTCCCCACATCTCCAGCTGTGGCTGTGCCCAGGGCAGCCTCTGCCACAGCCCCTTGTAGCATCACAGACTGTTTCAGGACCACCCAGAGCACATCCTGGCTCCATCACAAGGCTTGAGGGAAGGTCTGCAGCTTCCCTGAGAAGCTTTCAGCCCATCTCCTCTACAGGATTAGGATGGTTAATGCTTCCGTAGCCACAGCCAGCAAAGCTTCCCCTCTCCTTCCCATATAAACCCCCTCCTCGGTGTTTCTGTTGCAGCAGGAACTCTTCAAGTATGTTTTTTCCCACTCCAGGGAACATTTTCTAAGTCACTCACATCAAGAGAAAAAAAAAACGATAATCAGGCTAATTCAGACTTGCAAAACTAGTAATTAAAAACCCAAAGCCCTAAGGGGACGAGGTGAGGACACGGAGGAAGGCGGCAGCATGGATTATCCCACATCTGCCTTCTGGTACCCTTGTCTCCAGCAGGAAGCACTGGCCAGCCTTGGGGAGCATTTTCCCCCCCCGAAGAGCTCCTGCTCAAGTCACTGTGCTCTCTGCTCTCAGAGCAACAAAAGGCTTCACTTTCCTCGTGGTGAGAAGTGTCCTGCGTGCACCAGCCGTGTGCTTGAACAGAAACCCTCAGAAGATGGGAGTCTGAAGGGCAGGGAGAGAACAGGGTCACCCCCTCTCAGCTGACGTGCCGTGATGTGCCATGGGGGGGAAGATGAAAAAAGGGGTAAAAGGGTCCCATCTCGTCAACCCCCCAGGTCCTGGTGTGGATCATGCCTTTGAGAGGAGCCCACTCAGGGCTCCAACACAGCGACAGACCCACCAGCCCCCTCCTCTCCACTGCTAACACCAGTAGGACCAGCTCAGGGCTGAGCTGAACACTGGGAGCAAAAGCAAAAATACCAGAGGACACAAAAATGCAGTTTCTGAATTAAAAAAAAGGAAAAAAGAAAGAAAAGCACAAACTGGGCCACAGGCACTCAGTTACTCTGGTGCTTCTGTCACAAATGTGTATAGCTCAGCACCACAGAAGGACATGACTTTATAGAATCATAGAATTGACCAGGTTGGAAGGGACCTTTAGGATCATCGAGTCCAACCATCAACCCAACACTGACAAAACCACCACTAACCCATGTCCCTCAGCACCACATCTGCCCGGCTTTTAAATACCTCCACGGATGGCAACTCCACCACTCCCCTGGGCAGCCTGTTCCAACGCCTGGTAACCCTTTTGATGAAGAAATTTTTCCTAATATTCATCCTAAATCTCCCCTGGCGCAACTTGAGGCCATTTCCTCTTGTCCTATCACTTCTTACTGGGAGGAAGAGACCGATTCCCACCTCTCTACAACCTCCTTTGCAAGCTTAAAATCCAACAAAATGGGAAAGGAAAGGGGAAGGGGAGCGAGAGGGAGAGCGCTGGGGGATGTGGGTGCACAGAGCTCACCCCTGGGGCTTGCAGTGCCCGGCATTCAGGGGTGGATTTACCAAAGAGCTCCCCTCCCACTTGGGTTTCTGAGCCTAGGCAGGGTTTCAGGTCCTCCCAGCCCTTCCACCCCAAGGCTGCTGGTTGGATCTGCAGCCTCACAACGGGTCAGGCACTTCTGAGAATCTACTCCAGGTAATGCCAGGAGACAAGAGTCTTCTCTGTGCTCCATGCAAAGCTGCACAGGGCTCCCCACGGAGGGCATCAGCTGCTGCCAGGGCTCTCTTTGCTTGAGGAGCCTCTACCACCACCACGGTAACACTCAGATCAGAGCCAGGGCACACACACACACTCCACCTAAACCCCAGCCCCACTCATGCAAATAGGCTGTTATTCTGAACCAGAGATTGTAATTACAAGCCAGCAAACCCCAAACACGAGTTGCCAGAGAGCAGCAGCCTGTCGTGAACCTCACTGTGAGCTTAAACACCACACCTTGGAGCTACGTGGGGAGATGCTCTGCCCTTTCCACCTCCCGACAAGCCAGGGAAGGGGCCACGCAGAAACCTGGCTCTCCAGGGCTGAGCTCCACAGGCAACAGTCGCGTTTCTACGTCCCCCAGGGAAACTCGCAATGGCAAACTCTCTTCTTCCTTGAAATCTCACACGAGAGGGAATTCTGGAGCTAATTCTGGCAGCCCAGGCTCGTGCTGAGTTGATGCCATCATTATGCTCTGTCCTCCCAGTGCTCCAGGACTCCAGCTGGGCCCAGGGAGCAGAGACTACATCCCAGCATCCAGCAACTTCTCTGGCGAGAGGAACTAAACTATTATTTAGGTCCCACCGCCCATCCCTGCTGCAGAATCCAGTAACAGCACTGCTTTCCCTCCCGAGTCCATCACTCGGAGCAGACAGCTCAGACCAATACTTAGTTTACTCGAAAGCAAGCAACAAAGTCTGTGATCCTCAGGCATTAGAAATTAAACACAGCACCCAGCCAGACCTTGGCTAGCAGGCAGGCCATGCTTTGGGACCCTCCACCAGCAGCTATCCATCTCCAAACTGGAGAAGACGACCTGCCCAGCGCTCCTCCCCGCCCAGCACAATTTGATTTATGGCCCAGAAGTTGAAATCCTTAGTGGCACAGCTCGATCTGTCCCTCCCCGAAGAGGGGATAGCACAGGAGCTCTCGGAGCCTGAACAGTTAATATTCTTCTCATCCAAACCCCCACATTTCTACGCCGTGCTGCTCCGAGTAACCCCCCCACAAGGCTCCCGAGCTACAACTATCCCAAACATGCCCTCCTGCCTGGCAGGGCTGCCCCTCCTCGCTGGGGCTCGCAGACACTTTGCAGAAGCATAACCACGTAACCGCAGCGAGTGACAAACACCCTCTTCTCCCCGGAGTTACAAGTTTGGGAGTCCCCGAGCACGAAAGCCCAAAGGGCTCAGCGTAAGGCGCCGGCCAAGGGCTGGAAGCTGACAGCAGGAAACAATTCTGCATTTGCCTTCGCTGCTCCTTCAAACATATGCGACGCAGACCGGGGGCTGGCAAAGGCTCTGCCTGCTGACCCAGCAGCCTCGGATCCCTGTCAGACCCAGGGAAAGGCTCCCACGTGCCCACCCCATTCCTGTGCACCCCATCTCCTACCCCACCTCACACCTCCTCTCCCCTCACAGCCCCACTGCCAGCACCTCCGGCTGCTCCACGAACCCTTTGGGCTCCGTCCGGACAGGGAGACTGGGACAATTCAATTATACCAGGATGGTAATTAAACAGGTGCTCTGATGCCACCTTCGCTAGCCAACATCCTCCACAATTCCTCTGGCAGGAGTTTAACAACACATTTTCAAACGGGCATTTTAGAGCAGGGAAGGATTCATGCAAAATTCTCTCAGATACACGTTAAACACGTACATAAGTGTATGACGTGTATATCATAGAAACACACCGAGCTGACACCTTATATCACTGCCTGATTAATTAGTGACAGTGTAAATAATCGGCCGATTCTCAGCAGAGCATAGCTGTTGACAAGCCTCAAAATCAAATGCCTGGCAATCTTTAGGGTTGAGCCATTGTGTATTATTTATTTTAAACACATCCTGGACAGAAGGCTCAGTGCCCGGGTCTCTCAGTGCCCCACAAAGTTCTCTGCTGTCCCCGGCCACCCTGCCCAGGTGAGACACTGCCCTCGTCCTCCGTGGCAGCTGGACCACGAGGACCACTTGCATCTCGCCTCTCGTTCACCCAAACTCCCGAGGAGCACGACAACACCTCCATCTCCGACACCGAGGTTATCAAAACAGCCCTCCAATAACATGTTCCTGACAAACCATCAGGTTAAGGAAAACACCCTCCAGGAAGTTCTGGCAGCAACTTCACGCTTAAGGCTATCTCTGCCCCGAGCTCCGGGGGAACGGGCAGCTTCTCTCCGGGGGTAAGGAACCGTGAAGATGGGGAGAGCCGCTGCCCCCCAAACCCCCCCGCACCTCATGGGAAGCCCCCTCCCTCCGAGAGCCGTGGACCCTCCGTGTCCCACATGGAGGGCTCCGCTCGGGAAGGCTTTTCCCACGAAGCATCCCAGCTCAGCCACGCGAACCCGGCGGGAGGCAAAGCTCGGAGCTGGGGGGAGAGGGGTGATGGCTAGTGCTGCCCACCCCCCAAACCCGGCAGGAAAGCGGGGATGGGGGGGGGGGCTGCGGAGAGCTAAGCCCACCCGCGGGAGGTGCGATGAGTTTGCCAGGCGCCTTACGTCCTCTTGAAGACCCCTCCGAGGCAGCTGCCGAGCAGGAGGCAGAACTGCTGGGAGAAGAAGACCCAGGTGATCTGGGAGAGGGAGCTCTGGGTCTGGCAGCGCAGGTCCAGCAGCGTGGGCCCCAGGAAGGCGATGCAGAGGCCGAAGCTGAAGAAGACGCTCCAGTAGGTGAGGGTGGGCTGCAGGTTCCTCCGGAACCGGGCCGACACCCGCTCGTCCCACCACATCCTGGGCGGCGGCGCGGGGCGGCCACGGCGATGCGGCTCCCGCGCCGCCCGGCCCCGCTCCTGCCCCGGCCCCGCTCCGGCTCCCGGCCCCGCCGCCGCCCCGCTCCTCCTT
>JAHREE010000307.1:55576-65925 GCA_033628505.1 Tringa tobata | reverse complement strand
TCTCCCCCCCGGCGTGGTCCACGCACTGAGCTACAGCCACGGCATCAAACCTGATGCAACACAGGGCACAGGCACACAAGGAAAACCCAGAAATCCCCTTTCTCTGCTGCCGACTGTCTTTGGGGTCTCCTGTACCCGTAAATTGGTGCAACCGTTCCAGACAAATGCAATTAAAGTTGCCCCTTCTCTGGATGAGAAGCACAAGATGGCTTGGGGGGGTGTGGGGGGGTGTCTGTGTGCGCGTTTTTAAAGTCAGAGTGGTTGTTGCTTACGCAAAAGGTCTCCTCTAGAGGATGGATTTATAAATATTTCACCTACTTTAGCTAGGAAAGACTAGCCATTTTTAGAACACTCTTTCCAGGCAAACCAGAATCGATGGAACTCAGCCGTGGCAGAGGGCTGGCTCCAGGCCCCACTCCGGGTCCCTTCCCGTGCCAGCAGACCCACACATGTACTCACACGTCCTGTGACCCGTCCCTCAGGAATGCTGCTCCGGGGCTGCAGGTGCTCATTTCCACCTGGACATAGCTTAATGTTTAGCCAATCCAAATTGCATCCGAATCCTTATTCTTCCCTTTTCTGTGACACCCCCTGGAGTCTTCCCAGGATGAGGAGAGCAGGACCATTGCCCTCTTCCACCACCAAAGTGAACAAAGTGACTTGTGGGCAGCTGTACAGAACAGGTGGGCAATAAACCCCAATTACCCTGATGGAGAACTCCTGTGGCCATCAGGCACCCGCACCTGAAAGCATTAAGCAATCAGAGAAACAGCTCAGCTGCCTGGAGGGACCAGCGATGTTGCCATCCTGTTTTACTGGTGGGGAAACTGAGGGCCAGAAAGGAATGAAGCGCCTTGCTTACGGACAGGGAGTGACTCAACGGCACGGCCGGAAATCAGGTTTTATCATTACGTGATAAAACATCTTCCTTAATAGCCTGGATGGCAGGATGGAGGGGAGGGGGAGGCTGATGCACTGCCCTCCCTGCCAGGCAAGAACTGCCTTTGAAAGGCCACGCTGCTGCAGACCACCTCAGCTTCGCTTTCCCTATCCATAGGTGGGGACAAAAGAGCACGAGGGAGGAAGGATTGTGACAATAAAGGCCTTTCCATCAATATCCTGCTGGGAGGGCCAGCTCCTGCCCCTCTTTGCACCTACATCTCCTTGTGCACGGAGCTGGAGTTACTTGATGAAACAGCAGATCCTTATCTTCCACATCCCAGGTGCCATGCCCCAAGAAAAGGGCTGGTGGAGCTTTACTTGTGGTTCCCCTGGACCACATTCTTGATCTCAATCCTCATCTTAGTTCTTCCTTTATTGAACGGGGAGTCAGGAGGCCTGCACTCTACTCCTGGCTTCCATTGCTGCATCACCATCGCTTGACAGCATCAGTTCTCTGGGTCCTGATTTCCCCAACTAGAAAATGGCTGAGCAATGCTCTCCCCACCTTCGCAGGTTCACTGCATCCTCCCCTGGATGAAAAGGCAGCATCCAGGCACCAAGGGTTACAAATATTCCTACAAGCCCTACCCCAGCTACAGCAGCTGACCCCGCTTTGCTAAGGAACGACCTAAACACCAGTACATTTGCTTCCAGGAATATCAGGCCATTTCATCAGGGATAGCACAAATCATGCAGGGGATGCTTGCAAATAAGAGGCGCAGCGTAGGTGGGTTAGTCAGCAGAAGAACACACAGATCCTTTCTGGCTCCACATGCTGAAACCCAGATCCTCAGAGGCAGCTCATAAAAATGCAAGCCACAGGACTATGAGTATATGCAATACCAGAATTAGCTTCACGAGGAGGCACTTTTCGGCTGTTTTCCAAACTGAATCCAATGTTGTACTTGCAATGAATTAAACACCCACATTTTTGTGCTTGCTGCAAACTGCAAAGGGGAAGCATGAATGGAGGAAGAGCCGAGCAGCGCGACGACAGCCCGCAGCCGGTGCGTGCCATCGCTGCTCAGAAAGAGCCCACGAGCACTTGAGAAACACCTTCCTCTTGTTTCCTGTGCCCTCGCACGTTCCTGGGGCAGCAAGAGGCACAGCAGGTTGTTTTCACACAATATCAGTTAATCTTTCCAGCCGGTGGAGCAATTAGTTCTTTAGCATGATGGGTCCTGCTTTGCAGTGACTGCTCTGCAAGAGCTTCATCCCAGAAGCCAGATTTTGTTCAGATTTGCTGTGGTGATGCTGGTATCGCTTCTCTTAGCCCAGTCTCAACAGAGTGGGAGAATTTAATTCTAGTAATAGGTTTCCTAAATAGGTTTCATTGGGGTGGGACCAGCTGAGGGTGTGTTTGGGACAACAGGAGCTCTGGGATGGGCTCCTTCATGGCTTTTGCCAGTGTTTGGGTTGGCAGCGGGGGCCAGGGGCCTGGGGCTGAGATAATGTCCAACAGTTTTCCCCCCGTCCCCCTTTTTCCAAGAGTCTACAAAGGGCAAATCTGGGCTGACACTCTCAGAAACCCCAGGACATCACCCCAGTAACCACACGTGATGGTGTGATGGGCCCAAGAGCTGCACATGCATGTGGAGATGGGAGCACCGATGCCTCTCAAGAGCTATAATTCAGCCCCAAAAACCCACCACCAAGCAATCTTGAGAAGATAAAGAACACCTTGAACCACTGGAGCTCACTGAGAAAAGATGCGATGTTTCTTAAAACAGAGGGTAAACTCTCCATACAATGGGTTGAATTATTCCAGGCTCAGTGAAGGGGCCGGGCAGCGGGAGCGGTGACACACGAGAGAGGTGTTCACCTCATGTATTTTGGGGTCAAGAGTTTCAAAACACTCCGGGTGATTTGGAAACCTTGGCTCAACTTCTAGGTCAAACATTAGCCCGAGATCTTGGCCCAGTTGTTACAGATCCTGTAACACTCATCTAAAAGGAGGAAGCACTCACCTACGGGTTTTCCTACCGCCCCACTGAGATAATTCACACACCCGCCCCGATTTAGCTGGAATCAATGTGCTTCCTCCTGTACAGCACTAAAACTGCGGCAGAGGAGGGTGGGCTGGACTGAAACCAGAGGGCTGAAGCCTCCCGAAATGCACCTGTAATTTAATGACACACAACTAATCTCGTTAAGGGCAGCGGGTATCGTCCCCGCTTTGCAAAATCACATGGGGTTGGAAGGGACCTCTGGAGATCATCTAGTCCACCCCCTGCCAGAGCAGGTCCACCCAGAGCAGGTCCCACAGGAACGTGTCCAGGGGGGTTTGAATGTCTCCAGAGAAGGAGACTCCACCACGTCCCTGGGCAGCCTCTGCCAGGGCTCTGCCACCTTCACAAGAAAGAAGTTCCTCCTCATGTTTAGGTGGAACTTCTTATGTTCAAGTTTGTGCCCATTTTTTCTTGTCCTCTCCCTGGGCACCACTGAAAAAAAACTGGCCCCATCCTCCTGACACCCACCCTTTGAGGTGGTAAGGGAGATGCTTCAGGCCTCTCATCATCTTTGTAGCCCTCTGCTGTACCTTCTCCAGCAGTTCCCTGTCCTTCCTGAACTGGGGAGCCCAGAACTGGTCCCAGTGCTCCAGCTGGGGCCTCCCCAGGGCAGAGCAGAGGGGCAGGATGACCTCCCTCCACCTGCGGGTCACACTCTTCCTGATGCCCCCCAGGATGCCATTGGCCTTCTTGGCCACAAGGGCACATTGCTGGCTTGTGGTCATCCTATTGTCCACCAAGACTCCTAGGTCTTTCTCCTCAGAGCTGCTCTCCAGCAGGTCAGCCCCCAACCCAGAGAGATACACTGAGAGCCAGGGAGTGATGGGTGACCTGGCTTGAGCATCCCTGTGGGGCAGGAGGACTCCCGAAGGGACACGCAGAGGGGAAGGTCACAGTTATTTGGGCCACCGGGAACATCCAGATGCTGGCCGGGTCCGCGGGCGGAGGATGTGGGCTGGGACAGCTCGGTGGCATTCCCCCAGTGCCAGCTGCTGCCGCCAGACTGGAGGAATGAGAGCGGCAGATGGAGGAACTGGTTTGGCAAACAGCTCGTTACTGGGGATCTGCCCACGTCAACGCCGAAACGTGACTCAGGCAGGCTGGGCGCTGCTGGAGGTGCAGCCCGGGGAGGGGGATGAAGGGCTTTTCTCCCTCCCCTAAACCCACCATCCGTGGGCTCACACCACGGGGCTGGCCCCAAAGATGCCACAGGTCCCCCAGTGCTCCATCTCTGGCCCTTCCCAGGTCCCTTGGAGCCGGGTGGCTGGAGCTTCTGCTCAGCACTGATGGGCCCGAGAGCAGGAATATGTAACGGGGTTGCTGAGCTGAATAGCTCTGATCTCAGGGACATTTTTTAGCTGCTGGAGCTGTAGGAGACACGGCTCCCCTGTCCCTTCCCCGGCTCTGCCCTCCAGGTGCTTTGCAGCCACGGGCTGGGCATGCCAGCTCTGTGCTTTATTTGCCCGATAGGCTTATGGCAATATTTGTTTAGGGCTTTAGGATCCACGCAAGGGACTGTAGAAACATTTTCCTATTGCGCACGAGCCTCTGAGGTCTTGTGTTTCACCCCCTGCAAAGGTCAGGCACTGGGAAACTGCTTTTGTACCCAGTCTGTGTCTGGGAATTTGTCCCAGGCAGCTGAAAAAGGCACTACAGGCGCGAAATGAGAGGTGTCCTGGAGCTGCCCAGAAAGCAGCTGTGGGGAACAGCTCCGATGGGAAGGCACAAAGATGGCACGGAACGGGATGGCACGCTCCCTGCCCTGGTCCAGTAGCCATCCTCCCCTGCACGCCCACCACGGAGCAACTCACCGCTCAGGAACCCACCAAGGCTGCAACTCAAGAACAAATTGGATCCTTCTCCTACCAAGAAAAAAAAAAAAAGGGAGAGAAAAATTATATCCTGTATAAACCTATCCCGTATTCAGTAAAGTTTATTTTATTGTCCAATCTTGGCTTTCGAGCGTTCACAACACAACTGCAAGATAAGCCTTAGCAATAGAATGAGCACATCCACAAAATAGTCCATGTCACATCTGAAATACAAAAATTGAAATATTCTTATAAAACATTCAGACACAAGATTGATAGATGGATACAATCTTTTATTCTTCTTTTTTTTTTTTTTTGTACCTTTCCATTTATTCCAGAAAAACTTTCTATAAAAAAAAATCATTGCTTCTTTTGGAATAAATCTTTAAAATCATTTCTTTTAAAATGCATCTTTCCTTTGTACAACACTAGTTAAATATATTATCGGTATTCTGCAACTGAATCACACCAGAGAACATTCACAGTATGTGGATCCTGGCCGCTTGGCTCTGTTTTTCCTGCTGTAGGACAAGCACGATGCTGAAGAGGAAAGAAGGCAATGAAGAAGCCAGAAAAGTGGGTTTCATAGAATTTGTGCCCAGCCCTCGCTGGCGGGGGGTGCCGAGGGGACATCCAAACGCTTTTCTTACACGACTTGAGCGCACAGAGCCAGGACCGTGGTGTGGCTTTTCCAGGTGAGATCGTGTCACTTTTAACCTCGGGGATTTCAGGATCAAGAGCTGGTGGCCCTGGCAGGACCCTCTCGGCCATCGCTGCCTCCGTGCTCTGAGCAAACCCGGGCTCGTGTGGCTGCAAGACGCCCGATTTACTCTGCTAAAAGCAGATTTTGGCCACTTAAGGTCAGACAGGGCTCCCACCCCCAGGGCCAGTCCCTTCCCCGTGCCCTGGGACACACACACTAAACTTTTCTTGTCACTCAGGCCACTGGGTGAGATTCTTTCTCTGTTTTCCCACCTGCCCGTTCCTATCCTGCTGCTGGGAGCTCTGGGCTCCCATTTTCTGCTAGCCTAATTTCTGCCTGAAGATAAATCGTGGGAAAAAACCAAACAAAACATTTGAGAAGCTTGGGAAAACGGCCCTCTAATTATGATTTTTTGTTTTTTTTCATCGTGTGTGAGGGAGAGGAAAAAATCCACTTATTTTGTCCTCAGTCTCCAAGATACAATGTAGTTTTGTTATTTAAAATCTTAACATAGATCTGGCAACGGGCTGGGCCAGGAAAGGCGTGTGCAGTGTGTATGGAGAGGGTGAAATTAAATAGCTCTCTAAGTTTTATTGTTGTCCCCCAACACAGACCTTGCTTCACACATGACTTTATGTTTCTTTAACTACCTATCAGCTGGAGAGACAAAAGAGTACAGCTTTTCCTGGGGGCACAGCCAAAACCCCATTTTCCACCAGAACTGGTAAAAAAATTAAAACCAACAAAAAAAAAAAAAAGCAAGAAAAATGCCTGGAAGACAAAGCAACAGCTTCCTTTTGTCAGAACTCCCCATCTGCGGGGAGTGCCAACCGCTGCGCAAAGCGGTGGATGGGAGAACCCATGAAATGACAAAAATGCCGGGGAGCCACAGACATTTCCAGCATTTTCATTAGCGCTGCTCTAAAAATCCAACTCAGGATTTTCTGGAGACGGCTGGGGCTCCAAAATCCGGGGAAGAGCCTGGGCAGCGGATGAGGTGCCGGAGCAGGCAGGGAGCGATGCCATCGGGAGCCGGCGGGGAGGAGCGGGTCAATGCTCTGCTCGGGGCTTCTGTAAACGGGGGCATCCAGGAGATCCCTCTCCTCATAACCCCAGCCGGACCCCACGCTCCTCGGGGGGGACCATAACACCATCCCCAGGAGATGGAGAAGGGGGATTTGGCTCCGGGCTCCAACCGCTGCCGACCTGCAGCTCCTTCTCCTCGCGGGCGGGAAGGCTTGGGTCGGCATCGTGCTGGGAGATGGGAAGCTCGGGGCTCTGCCAGCCAACACCCAACACGGGCAAGTGCGGCAGCGACGACGGGAGCTTATAAATCAAACCTTGCTCAGCAGGGCACCAGGTATTTACACAGACTATCGCCCTCCTGAATAGGAATCAAATATCCACTAAATGCGGCGGAACAAAAGGGGTTATCTTAAATTCGGCTTGTTAGTAGCGTACAAGGCTAATAAATAACAGTGTCTCCTTTAGGGAGGATTTGTAGGAGAAAAGGCAAAGGCTACAAAAGAATAAACAGCAGTTAACAGGCCCTTTGTCTTCACTATCTGATCCTGGGTAAAGCAGTCCACACTACGTGGTCATTGCCAGGTCTTTTCCCCCGGTGGTTTCCGTAGGTGCCCTTGACCTTCAGCAGGAACACCTCTCATAGTGGGGGGAGCCCAGAGCACATCGATGGGGGGTCCAGCATGATCTGCCTCCATCCTCCCAGCGTGGCAGCGGGACGGTTCAGCTGGGGACCCTCTGCCCCACCACACCGTGTGCCCAGAGCATCCCCAGTGCATGAGGATGGCAATGCCAAGCAGGAAAACTGCACAAAGACAGGTCAAACATGTCCTGAACGGGCTCCCCAAGAGCGGGTGGAGGGGGTTCCTGCTCCCCCTGGCCCCATCCACGCTCACAGACCCCAGGGGGGGCTCTGCTCCCCCCAGGCACACAAGCATTCTGCTCCATGTACCTGAAGGTGCTGCCGTAGGGGACACTGTGTCCATGAGCCGCCCATTCCCAACGGGAGGTGGCCACCCCGGGAAGGGCAAGTCTGCACCACAGATCCCTGCCGTGCCAAGGAAATTCCTCTATAAACTGCCTTTGTGAAAGAAAGGACGACAGCGTGAGAGGTCGGACTCACTCCAGCCAACACCTCCCTTCGGGAAACCTCCCGACGGAGAAGACCCACGAGGCAGGAGCCGGGTGCAGGGAACTGGGCAAAACACGGCCCTGACACCAGGGTGAAATGCGTCACTGGCGGCTGGTGGCTATTCATGCTCTTCCCCTATCAAATGGAAACAATTAATGAACTATTCAGCCTGCTGTACGCTGGACATACCGAGAAGGGAACCGAGCAGGGATGGGCAAACCTCAAACAATGCAGACGTCTGGATGCTTGTCTAGGACAAACCCCAATTAACAGCCTTGGTCTGATGGGGGAAGCTCAGAGGAAGCATTGCATCGAGCACTGGCAGAGGGAGGCGTCGCCCCAGAAGCTTCGGGGGGCTCCAGGGTGTCCTCATTCAATCCTCACACTTTGCATTTGCTGAGGATCCCAGAGGAAAGGCTGCAGAGCAAAGCAGAAAGCAGAGCCCCCACTCGATCCCTGGCTCGATGGGAAAATCCAGAGTCTCCGTCCCCTGGGCGATGCCTCTCAGGATGGGAGAGCGATGGGTTGAGCACTGTCCTGCCAGGTGACAATCCCAGTGCCTGCCAAGTCCAGAGTCTCCTGGCGACATCCACGGGCTGGTGGGGGACAGGACTAGTCATGCGGGACAGCCGAGCAAAGGATGTGAATATTATACAGCAGAGAGACTTCTCGCAACGCTCACACGCTCGAAGAGGTTTCAGGCTGTGGGGGAGAAGGTGCAGCAGGGCCCCTGCGCTCCGGATGGATTTGGCACGTTCCTGAAGTGTTGGGAGGGGAAAAGCACCCCGGGAGCCGTCCTCGGCCAGCAAAGCAGGCTCAGATCTAAGCACACACCTCAGGCCCACGGCATCGATCTGAGTCAGGGCTGGTACGATCTGGCGTCGGCTACAAACGTCGAGGCCGGGCGAGGAGGTTTGAGGGATGATTTGCTTCTCTGCGGGTCTATTTCTGGTCCCCCACAGCTGAGCTGTGGGAGGTTTGGCACCTCTCCCCCTTCCCTCGGGTAGAAATGCACTGAGGTGGGTGTGTGTGACACCGCGGAACAGTGACACAGGCTGTGCAGCTCGGGCTCTGCCACATCACGTGGGGCTCAGCGAGGGGATGGGGGGGGAGATGAGCTCCCAAAACACCGGCTGGGACCCATATCCTGCCCCTGGTGACGATGGCACGGAGGGTGACGGGCTGGGGGGGCTCGGCGACGAGACAGGGGCTGCTCCATGGGTGCCTGGGAAAGGCTGGCACAGGGACGGGACGCAGCATGGAGCCGATGCTCCTCTGGCCCCCCTTCTGCCCAGCTCCACCAGCAGGTACCTGCAGCCCGGGCCAAGGCAGCCCTTGCTCAGGACATCCCCGGGGAGCAGCCAGCCGAGAGGGTTTGGAAACACAGCGGTGGCAAGGAGGGGGGAGATGCTGGGGGAAGCACTAGGAAGCCTCCTCCTCCCAACTGCTCCATCCTCGTCAGGATTCAGGTACCAAAGATGGGGAGGAAAAAAGGGGTTACGTAGGCAGAGACAAGGGCAAATAAAGGAGGGCTGCCCTGGACTTTGTGCTTCAGCTGCAGTCTCTCCAGGGCCCCCAGCTCAGAAGGTGGCTGCAAAGTGGCTCCCCAAGAAAAAGGGGGTGCAGAGCAGGTTGTCTGAGAGGTACATTTTGAGGAACGCCTGCCTGGCCCAAACGCTATGATCCACAGCCCAGCTTTGGAGATACCACCCTCTGCTCACAAAACACCCCCCTCCGTGCCTGGTCACCCCCCTCGAGGGCAGCGAGGTGTTCCCTGGGGCAACACATGGTCCTTCACCCAGGGCAATGCCCAGGGCAGCTCCTCACTACAGCACCGGCACAGAGGGTGGCAGCTCGTGTCTGATGGGGGGCACCATGAGAATGAGAGGGGGGAAAAAGGCCACAGGTCCATCACCAGCAGCTGCCAGGGGCTGTGGGTGTGGGGACGGGCAGGGGAGAGCCTGCGGCCAAGGGCGCTTCAGCATCGTCCTGCTGGAGTCAGTAATTCTGCGGTGGGTCGGGGGGGAGCGTGTCGCCGTCTCCTTTCTCAGTGCCTTTGATCTCCATGGTGACAAGGGGAAGACGAGATCCAGGTTTAAAATATACTCTGCCTCCTGTTCTTCCCTCGGGCTGAGGAAGAGAGAGAGAGATGGGTCAGAGAGGTCGGACGGCGAGCGGCACTTTGAGGAAAAGCCCAGCCCTGGCAGTGCTCTGGGTTAGGAGGTTACAAGCCCGTGGCATTCACAGAGGAGGGAGCTGTGGCTCAGGGCACCTACATGTCACTTTGGTAGGTGACAAGCAAGGATGTCCCAGGGGTAATTTGCGGACTAAAGCAGGCAGCAGGGATGAGGTTTGGCTTTTTCCTACGTGGAATTAACCCCAGTCCCAGCGCAGCCCGTAGCACCACCTGAGAGAGGTTCTCATGGTTTTCCCCCCCAGTCCTACCTGACTGCTGAAAGGCTGAGGCTCGGTAGCCAGGGTCCTTTTGAAGCTGGATCTCCTTCAGGGAGAAGATGGAGGCATCTAAGCAGAAGGGACAGAGAGAGAGGGTGTCAGTCCAGCTGGCCAAGCCAACAGGGGTCTGCAAGCCCAGAGCCAGGAGGGATGGCAGTGCCCAAGTGCAGCACCTGCACTTCATCAGAACTTTTCTTCTGCGCTCCTACGTTGTCCTACCCAAATTGTTTCTCGCCACCAAGCTCCCGCCCCGCTCTGCTGCAGGAGCATCCCAT
>JAHREE010000307.1:30268-41037 GCA_033628505.1 Tringa tobata | reverse complement strand
CGTTTGCACATAAACCCTCTTCTCAACCCCTCCAGAGCCACCAAAATGATCCTGTCCCCCCTACACATCTGAAGCATCACTCCCACACCATCCCCGAATGCCTCCTCACCCCGGGGTGCTGGGGCTTGTGTGTCCCCCCCCAGCTCTGCCCCTGGCACTGGTGCCTCCAGCTTCCCTCTGCGGAGCCCCCACCAAGCCCTGCTGGCACAGGGATGTGGGTGAAGAGCTCCCGGCCAGGAGGGGTTTATTAAACGGTTGAAGAGATGCCTCAGATAAATGTGGCTGTCAGGGCTCTTCATAAACAACAGCCGCAGCCTGCAGGAGATGGAGAATAAGGGCACAGCGGAGGTGACTTCTCGGGGCTGTTTACAATCCCCACGGGAAACTTAATCAGGAGATCTCAGGCAGGAGGGAGCGGGCTCGGGGTGCTGGGGATGGCACGTTTTGCCTCTCCTGCGTGGGAGAGGGCTCGGGTGCAAACTGGGAACCCTGCACCGGGGAGCATTGGGAGGGAGAGCTGGGGCCAGGACGTGCCACATCCAGGCAGGGAGGGAGGTACCGACCGGTGGGGGCTGGCACCGGGGCACCCCACGGGGTGATGCTGGCAGAGCCCGAGCCCCCGATGCATTCCCGGGTCCAGGCAGGAGGATCTCCCATCACAGTCGAGTACTGGTCCAGCCTCCACCCACAGGGCTGGGAAAACCCTCGGTCCTGGCCCCAGGACTGCTCTGACTTTGCTCTTACTCTTGGCTGGCTACCTCTGGAGCAAGCCCAAAAGCCCAGCAGGGATAGACAGATGTTGCTTGCACTGATTTGCTGTTCAAGGGCGAGGAAGGAAGAACCACGACCGAAGCTTCGTTAAAGCAGAAGAACAGGGAAATCGCCTCCCCGACAAAGCCCCGCGGAGATAACGAGCCCTGGCTCAGCCATCCCAGAGCAGAGGTCCCCCAGGGAAGGCAACAGCAGCAGCAGCTGTCAGCGCCCAGGACTTTCTTGGCCTTGCACCATTTTATCCCCCCAGCTTCTGCACATCTAATTAAGGGCTCAAGTCTAATTATAGCCCTCGCTGCTTGCTAGGGTGTGAGGGCAGGTGTGTGGAGGGGGAGAAACAGGGAAGGAGGCTGTGAAGGGATGCTGTTCAGGGCAGCCTGGGTGTCTGGAAGGATAACGAAGAGTCAGGAGCTGCAGGAGTGAGGAAATCCAGCTCTAAATTAGGTTACTGCATCTCTCCTTTCGAGCAGGTTAGCTGGCAGAGACGATCCCTCCCTGCTGGGGCAGATGCGAGTGCCAGGCAATTGCATCACCGCCTCAGCCCCTGCTTCCAGCAAAAGTTTCTAGCAGTCGTGGCTGCAGGGTGAGGGGGGAAAAAAAGAGCTGGAACGTGACCTGAGCGGAGCTGAGGGCACCGACACGTGAACGGGCTGTTTTGGTAGGAGGCAGCAGCAAAGGCACGCTGTGATCAGCCCGGCACCCGCAGCAGTGAGTTTACCCCTGGGATGAATCAAGCCTGACTTTCTGCAGCTCCCAAAGGCCTGCCTGTCAGCGGCCCTGCCTGCGTGCCCGTGCAGGGCCACCTTGGCACGATCCACTGCCCGTTTGTGCCTCCAGCATCACCTCTCCCTCACCACCGTGCCCACAGCCGGAGACAGGAGCCTGCCCCAGCCTGCAGCCGGGCAGCTGCTCTCCTGGCAGAAGGGATGCTCTCTCCCCTGGCAGAAGGGATGCTCTCTCCCCTGGCAGAAGGGATGCTCTCCCCTGGCAGAAGGGATGCTCTCTTGGCAGAGGGGATTTGCCCGTTCGGCTCATCTGGGTATTAACCCTAAACCTCCCTGGGACCCTGAGAACAGCACCCTGGGAGAAGGTTGTGGGTCCAGGAGCCAAGGATGGTTCAGGGAGCCCCTGAAAGGAGAGAGCAGCCCCTTTGGCTCAGTGGCAGGGACAGCCTGTAGCCCTGGGGAGGGCTCAAACATCACCCTCCTTTCTGGGCAGGAGGGAGGAGATCCCACGTTTCTCCCCGTAACCACAGATGTGTCATTCCTCTCCGTTTTCCACAAATACCTTTCCCTCCTATAAGGCCTTCCTTATGCAAGTATAAATCTCTCTTCAGATCATATTTAATGACAAGGTGTTATTAATCCTGCTGGACAGATGGGGAAAGCAACACAGACAAAGGGGCAGTAACTTTCCACGTGTCAACACACCACGAGAACGGCCGGGGGGGCCGGAGAGGAGATATTTGCTGGCAGCGCTGACCCCAGATGCTCCCAACCAGCCCCAGCCGGGACCCGGGGGCTCCCTACCTTCATTCCTCCGGTTGTTGAGCTGGTTGAACTGCTCCGTGAACTCCGTCAGGGACTCCTCGATGGTCTCCGTCCGCGGCACCGAGAGGGAGAACCTCCGCTTGAAGTTTTTCATCTTGTTCATTTTTACCTGGCGCTGCGAGGGACGGCAGAGCCCTGCGGGGAAGGGGAGAGAGGAGGCTGAGAGGGCTGGACGATGCAGGGGATGCTCCCCCCCTCCCCAGCCCCACAGCTCCTGCTCTTCAGGGCTGGCAGCACCCCGAGCTGAATCTCTCCTGCTGGGGATGTGCAGGGGTCCCTGGGGACATCCTCTTCTCCGAGGCACCGCTGCTGTGTCAGAGCAAGAGAGGAACCACACGGTCACCAGGTTCCTCATGAATTTAAGAGCTGAATTAAAAGCAGGGGGCTTTTTCTGAGCTCGTTATCAGAGCTGAGCCCAGGGCAGAGCTGTGGACACTGAATCACGAGCCCCAACACAGGCTGCACCTTACAGCATCCTTGGAAACTCCAGGGAAAAGCAGGGTAGGAATAGAAGGAAAGCAAGAAAGAGTAAACAGTGATGGAAAAGACTCACTGCCACGCTCCTCCCCGTACAAGGAGGCACCTCTCCCCCGGCAGTTTTCTGGTCTCCGCTTTGCCCTTGCAAGAAAGTCTTCCCCAGCCTGCAGCAAAATGCTGAGCGGAGCCAGTACCGGCCGGGGGGATCCCCGAGACCAACGGAAGGGGAGATGCTCCCAGAGCACTCACAAGCTCTTCAATGACTCATCCTGTACCGGCATTAGAATCGCCTTAGCCAGGGATCTGATTAAAGCAATAAAACCCTTAAACGAAGAAAACCCTCAAGGGGCACATGGCAAAGCGTGCTGAGTCCGAGCAGCCACAGGAGCATCTGACAGAGCTCACCCCGGGCATCTGGGAGCCACACGTGGCTTTGTCTTTCCTACTTTGGCTCTTGCCAGCCTCTCTGTAGCTCAGCAGTGCAGAGGGGACCGGGCTGGCCATGCAGGGTTTGGTCTTTGGCACTGGCCCTGCTGTTCTCAGGGGTTATTCCTCCTGCCGAGCACAGAGCAAGCAAAATAACCAATGCTGCTGGGACACCCAGACATCAGTGTGTCACCCCCAACCAGCCACAGCTCTGCCCCTTCCAGTCCCTGGCCCGAGGAGGTTCGGCTCCATCCCTCTCCCCTTCCCAATCTGATGAGCATCGTGCTGCTCCTCCACCAGCCGTTGTCATCTCAACCCTCCAACCTGTCTGGCGGGGGATTTTCCATTAACACCACTGGACTCCTTTAATGCTCCTTTCATCCACCAGCCCAAGGTGGGATCTTAAGGGGAAAATCCTCCTTTGGAACCAAAGAGGCATCAAAAGCTACACAGAGGGGTTCTTCCCTGCACCCACACACGTGTCCCATGACTTCTCCCCACACCCCTGGAGCAGGTCGGCCCCCGCTGCTCCTGGGTGTCCCCCCCTGCAGCTGAGCAGCCCCGTCCCACTCCCCCCAGTCCCCTCCAGCACAAACAAACGGTGATCCCATTCCAGGCTGATGCGATCAGACACAGCATCCGGGAGCTAATGCATCGCGTCGCCGGGGCAACGGGAACACTTGGGCCGACATGCCTGCATCTGAAAGCTTAAAAGATTATCCGTCAGCAATACAAACACTCCCGCTTGCGTGTCTGCCGCGCTCTGCTGCCAGGCACGGTGCCCTGCTGGGGGTGCCATCCCCTGAAAATCCCAGGGATTCACCTGAAGCCTTGGGGATTCACACCCCTCAGCCATCCCCGCTGCCTCCCACCCTCCATGCTGCTAAAGGGAAAGGTGAAGGCTTGCCAGAGGTGCTTGTGTACCTGGAATCAAGGCCGGGGGTGGGAAGCGGGGGCTGGAGGTGCTTTGAGTTGCAAGGCAAGGCAGGAGGATGCCAGAGACATCCTCTCCAGCCTTCAGACATTTAAATGTTTTCTTGGTGCTGCAGAAACACGCTTTGGCAACAAAGAGGCTGGCGCTAGTGCCTGCTGCATTGAGGAAGCCTCCGTGTTGGTGCTTTCCTCGTGGCCGGGGACAAAGTCTCCAAGCAGCGTTGTTCCTTCTGAAGGGCAGGCAAAGCTTGACACTGCCTTTGGAGATCCTTTTCCCAGCCCCTGGCTCCCACCTGCTCCCCTACATCGCAAGTGAAGGGAGTTTTACCCGAGGCACTGCTGGCCTGTGGAAACGCCGCTGGTGTTGCCGGCACCCAAGGAACTAAACTGACCCGAAACGCTTTGCTCCGGCTGTGGACGCTGACACCGCTCCGGTGGCACCAGGAAAAGCCACAGAAGCTCCCGTGCTGGGCACAGTTTTACTCCCAAAGAGGAAACAGGAGCCCAGGGGAAACCCCAGATGCTCCCAGCAGGTACATCAGAGGTCAAACAAAAGACAATCTTTCCCCATCAACGTTCAGATAAGCCCCAGTGATTATTCCTTCAAATGAGGGCATCAGGAAGTATCCCCACATCTCCGGGGAAGGCTGCACTAATGAACTGAGCCCTGGTGGCACCCCGAGTGACCCGGGCACACGTCCGTAACACAGCAAGTGTGAGGACACCCTCGCAGCAGCAAGTGCTGCAATTGCCTGGCTTCAAATCCACCCGAGGACACCAGCCTGCCCTCTTCCAGGAACTAGGAGAGAGAGTTGCATGAGATTGTCCCTCACCAGTCCCTCAAGATGCTTAAACCATGGCTTGGAGAGGCTGGCTCTGTGTCTCAGGAGAGATTTAGCGATGCTGTGCCCCCCTGACAACGGGTCAGAGAAGTGCATCCAAACCCTGGATAACACTGGCAGGACCAAGGAGGAAAGGTCCCAGCTCCAAGCACCATCCCCACTCCTGCCCTTTTGGAAAGGGCTCCCTGCCTGGCACTGGGGGAGACTGGGCTGGAGGGCTGGGGGCTGCTGCAGAGCTGGTGTGTGTCGTTCCCCCCCCTACCTGTGGTGCCCAAAGGACAAAAATACCAAAAATAGCACCTCCACAGCTGGTTCCCTCTGTGCTCCGCTCACGCCTGCCCTGGACTCGTTATCTTTATGGCTCTGTGCAATTGTGGCTGTTTGTACCAGCCAGACCTGGACCTACTTGGCATCTGGTGATGGGAGTTTCACATTAGAACGCTCGCCAGCTGGAATTTATGGGACTGTTCTTCTTCTCAGCCCTCTCCTCCTCCCAGGGAGGAATTCACCCTTCCTCGAGTGGCCATTTGGATCCAGGTGCCCTAAAGCTGGGATTTTCCAGCTAAACGGAGCAGCCCTCTCCCCCGGCATGGATTTCAGTGGATGAAATCACTAGCAGCTGCCCTCTTGTTTTCCACCACCTTCAGTGCGCTGAAGGAAGTGGAGGCATTTATTGACTTTCTGAGAGAAAGGTGGCTCTTGCGAAGCAAAGCGATGCCATGGCTTGTTTTACAGCCTGGACGGGAATCACAGCAACCCCTGAACCCCATCAGCTCCGGGATGGGAGACACTGGCTCCATCAGCCACACGCCGGAACAGGACGCTGGACGGCAGGGCAGGAAGGGGATTCTGAGAGGGCAGGAAGGGGATTCTGAGAGGGCAATAAGGAATTTTGGCACCAACGGGCAAAAAAAGTAAGCGCCCGGGGCTGGCAGCGGGCCAAGGAGCAGGGAGCGAAGCCAGCGGCGGGAGGGATCTGTATTTACTGTAATACAGTCAGGTAGTAAATACTCGGCTGAAAAGAACCACCCTTCGAAGCGCCCTTAAAGCTGAAATTTTTCCCATCAGGAAAGCTCATCACACGGCTGAGACGAGAGGTTAACAATCCTTTACACACCGTGTTCGGAGCCCTCTGCACCGCACCGGCAGCAACCACACGCGCTATTTTTCGGCGAGGGCACTGGGGCTGCGACCACCCCGGGAATCCCTCTTGCATTGGTGCAGCAGAACCCGCGGGCTCTGTGCTGTGGGATGCCAGAGACAGGTATTTTAGGCACAGACGAGCCATCACCAGCGTATGGAACTGTCCCCTTTTCTCCCCCAGCATATTGCAGGGGCTCGGAAGCAAGGCTTTCAAGCAATAACTGCTTTATTGCTTTTCACAAACGATAAGTGGCTCCATTTTTTTCTCTTACCATTTTAACAGACTCCTGCCCCCATTTCCCAGCTGAAAGGGTGGAAGGCTTGGAGGGAATAGTATGCTCTTTTTTTTAAGCCTTTTTTTTTTTTTTCTTTTATCCCCAGAGATGTGTGTTTACAGGCAAAATGAACAGTCCTATTCAGCGGCTGCGGCTCATGCTTCTAGCTGCTGGGTAGCACTGATTCACTCCTGCAAGTATCAGAGAAATGGTGAATTCTGCTCGTAGAGCCTTATTTGCTCTGCAAACACAGCTATCCTGCAACGCTGCGTGTGCCTACAGGGCTGAGCAAACAACCACCAGTTGAATACGTGCCCCTCCTCACGTGGCAAGGCTTGGAGACGCCAGGGAGACCCACCAGAGCTCACCAGCATCGTCCCTGTGCCGGGCAGTGGCAGGTCCCTGGGGTGGCCAGTGGATGTTCTCCCTCCAGAGCCCCCGCACAGGCAGGGAAAAGCAGCAGGAGCTGCCAAGAGGGCTCAACGCCGGGGAAGGGAGAGATTTGGGCCCCTCCGTGGTGCACATTCCTGTGCAAACAGGAGCTTGGCACGACCCCGATTCCTCCTCCGCTTCCCGTTTCCTTGGCACGGCCAGAGACGGGTCCTCGGGAGGTGAACGGGGAGAGATCTGGGGGTGTTCTGGGAGTCAGAGGGAAATGACACCACGCTGGGGAAAGGACACCAGGGGCTGAATTTTCTCCAGCAGCCGGGAGTCCTACCGGGGCATGGTTGGAGGGGCAGGGAAGGGTATCAGCCCCCGACTGCCAAAGGAACATCTCCCCAGCTGCTCAGCTGTTGGCATGAATTCCCCCCCCAGGGGAACAAGCTCCCAGTCACTCCCTCCCCACGGCAGATGCTGCAAAGCTCAGTCCCGGGTAGATTAATTCAGATGGGCCGAGGCTGCTCTGAGCTGCAGTGAGGACCGGTATGGACCCTGCCCATCAGCCAGAGCCCTTTCCACAATTTCTTTCCCCAAAAGGTGAGTGGTGGGGGGGAGAGCAAGCCCAGCTCTCCCCCTTCCACATTTACCCCCCGCCACTCGGCTCTGTTATTCAGGGGGCCTGACATTTCCCTCCTACACAGGGAGCAGAGCCCTCGCCAGGAGTTCAAGGTCCTGCAGGGAAGGGAGTGCAATCCATTTGTGTTAACCTACAGGAGCCCTGTAGCAAACAGCAAGACCATCATCCCAGGGCAGCCACTGCGCTGGGCAGGATTCAAAAGGGAACTTTGGGTCTCCGGGGAGTCAGTCCATCCTCACATTGCCTTTTTTTTTTTTTTCTTTCCCCTCCTGTACGACCAGCTTCCATGATTCCAACAAACGCAGTGCACCAGGAGTGTGATTGTGGCAGCCAGGGAATCCCTGCCCTCCCTGCTCACGTCTGCGCTTCGGAGAAAGCTCCGGGGGGGGAAAATGATCCTGTACAAATACACCAGACTGGATTCCACTCCGGCTCCGACCCCTCCGGCATGGCCCGGCTTCCCCAGTTATAAATCAAGAGTGACGACGCATCCATCCTCCCTCCCAGTTTGCATTTTCCTCGGCTGGGAGCCCCGTGTGGGGAGAAGCCGGGTTTGGGGGGTGGGGGGTGCAGCACCCACAGGGTTTCCAACCCTCGTTTGCAGCCTCGCAATTAGTCCTGAGTAAGCTGTTGTTAAGAGACAACAACCCAGGCAAAGCACAAGCCCCGTGGAGCACGTACGGACCTCGGAGACTCAAACGGACACGGAGATGGCCCGGGAAGGGTGAAGGCCACGGAAAACTTCCTGCAATCCCAGCCTTTGGAGCCTTCCCAACCTGTGCTCCGCGCACGGGTGGGAGCGGGAAGGAAAAGCCGTTTTGCTGGATGGACATTTCCACTCTCGTTTGTCCCAGTCCTGACAATGAGCCCAGTAACGAGAGCACACAAAGGAGGTTTGTTCTGCCTTTGTATATTTTGCCTTTCTCTGTGTCCGCAGCCCCGCGCGGTGCCGTCAGCAGTTCTCACTTGGCTCTTCCCGGCTCTTGGTGAGATCAGGGCCGCTCCGAGGGAGGCATTAAAATGATGGCCATTATTCCAGCAGCCTCCAAACACTAGGCACTTATTCCTCAGCCGCGGCTAACCTGAGAAAAGTGGCCAGTGTTGGGCTGGAACAACAACAGACTGCTAAGAGCCAGTTTGTCCACCCCAGACGTCCCCGTCACGGGTGGGACCTCAGTGCCCACATTGTCCGGGGGCCGTGCGGGGCCACCCTGAAGGTGGTCGTGTCAGTGGCTCTATGGTACGTTCATCCTCACCAGGGGATGAGCCGTCCGGACGCACAGATGCTGTGGATCCCGGGATCTGCTCCAACCCATCCATCACTGCTGATGGATGTCCCGGGAAGGACCGGCAGCGGGGAACGAGACTCAGGGAAAGCACACGAATTTTCCCCCTGGAGCCCGACACAACCGTGTCTGGCTGGGAGGCAGAGACGCTCCCTCGGATGCTGCATTTCACTACGGCAGCGATTTAAGTCAGTGAGACCGAATTTACGGCCTCTCAGGAGTTCAGGGCACACGTCCCACTGGCAGCATCTACCGTGACGACAGCCCTGTCTCGTCGTACGACGGTGCCAGACCATGACCCAGGAGACCCGGGTGTAATGTCACCCTTGGGAGCAAAGAGCTGTGCTGGGATTGCTGGGGCAGAAGTGTTTTACAGCTCAGGTATGCTCCCGGGGGTGCTGCCGATCTATCTAGCCACTCTCTACCCTTTTCCATGACTCACTTCCATCCTTTTATTACACATCAGGCACGTCCCTCACAACAAGCATCACACTACGTGTGGACCAAGCTCATAGCACGGGTGAGAATTGTGCAATATCAACACAATTATTGAAGAGGAACATTACGAGCAAAGGCCAGCCTGGTCCTTGCCTTTTATGACACTCAAATGCTTATTGACTGACAATTAACTAACACAATCCAAGCGGCATCTGAGGCAGGTTGGCTCTTTTGCTGACCTCGCTGGGAAGCCCCCCTGGAGACCCCATGTCCTGTGCTGTCCTCTCCCAGCATCACCTCCCCATTACCTGCCCCAAAAGCGACAAGAGGCTCCTGAATATACAAACACAACCAAGAAGGCATTGATGGATCCTGCAGAATGAAAGACACTCCAGAAACACAACCCAAGCCCCGTCATCCCCGCGGCCGGCAGCCAGCGCTCCCAGGTGGCTGGGAGAGACAGCGAAGAGAGTGCCAGCTTCCAGCTGCCAAAGAAAGCCATTCTCAGTAACACAAAACCTCTTGTTTTCTCTCTCAGGAGTGTTTAACCTGTGGCCGAGGCTGTCAGTGCCTGCCTTTCCTTTACTGCTGGATGGGAAGGAGGATGCAGGTTCCGGGAGCAGATCCCTGGTGCAGGAGAGCCCGAGTCCCACCGAGTCTCTCTCCATCCCGCTGGATGAAGCTGTGCAACACTGTCATCCGCACGCTCACGCAGCACGGGGTAGGTAGGGTCTCCTGGCTTCTTAATTGCTGTTTTCTTTCCTCCTTTTCCTTTCCTTTTTTTTTTTTTTTAATTAGAGCTTTCGTTCCTTCCCCAGCCCACGCAGAGCTCCCAGAGCAGCAGGCTTGCCTGCGATTGCCATGCAGACAAGAGCTCGTGGAAAGCCAGGATTTTCTTCCCCTGCAGTGGTCAGGAGGAGCCAGGATAAGTTGTCTCCTTCTCTCTTTCACAGAAAATACTGGAATTTTCCTCCTGTGACCCATGATTTCATCTTCCACCTAAGACCTCTCTTTCTGGCGTGTGAGAACAAGGCTGAAAGGACGGTATCAGTGCAAAACGAGGACTGGGGGTAATTAATTTCCCCGGGTGCAGTGTGGAAGGCAGACACAGGAGTGGGCTTTGACCCACTCTCCCGGGGGCGTGAGCACAGCCCCGCTGGCATCACCCTGGGACGGCCGAGCAGAGGGATCACACAGTCCTGCTGCCCGCGTCCCCCTTCTAAAAGCATTCCTAAGGAGGGTATTTAAAGAAGCAGAAATTACATCCTGTACACCCGATAGCCACGTGGAATTCCTGAAATGCAGCTTCCTCTGGTGCAAAGAAAAGGGGGGGAAAGGGGGGCAGCAAGCGGCGCCCAAAGGAAAGGTGAAGAGAAGGAATGAAAGCCAGAGCATCGCCAGAAGTCTTACCAGAGGGAACCTGGTATCACAGGATCTTGACAGGACCTAATTTCCCAGAAAAACAGAAAAGGGTTTTAATATAAACAGAAGCACAACATTTATAAGAAGCAGCAGCACCACAAGTACTCACAGCAATTAAGAGCTCGGCATTTTGCCATGCGTTTTCTGAATTCAGGGAATTCAGCTTGCCTCGCTCTTACCCCGATAAA
>JAHREE010000307.1:0-15268 GCA_033628505.1 Tringa tobata | reverse complement strand
GGAGAATGGGAACCCAGAGGACACAGCAGAGCTGGTGAGGAGCAGGAAAGGGGGCACCAGGTCTCAGAGGGGGAAACCTCTCCCAGGGAAGCATATAGGAGCTTCTCTTTTCCAGACATCTGAGATTCCACAAGGAAGACTGTTCAGAAGACACAAATTTGGGCTTCCTTAGTTCTGCTGCTGCTAGAACTCCTTTCTCCCTTTTCCTTTTGGAACGTGGGAGTCTCCGTGGACTTGCTGACTCTCATTTCTTATATTAGCACCGTCAAGCTTGCTGGGAGACACTTTGAGGACCAGGGAAGTGGTTCACAGATGGCATTGAAGAAGCGTAAAAGCAGAGCCCCCATGGAGGAAAGGGATGTTTTACCAGGATCCTTTTTATTTGTTCACCTTCGCCTGTCCCATGGCAGCACCCGGCCAAGACCTGAAGCCCTGAGTGTTGCTTGTCTGCTCCGTGAGCAGGGTAAAACATTTGTCACCAGCTCTTCAGCCAACCTGAGCAGTGGGCACGTGAAGTGAGACGCGTCTGAGGACACGGGGCTGAACGAAGGGGCTCTGAGCTGGAACTGCCCCTCCAGAAGCAGAGGTGGAGTTCCAGCACATTGCCCCGAGCTGGGGCACCATGGCTTGGACCGGGAGGACCCGGTCCTCTGCGACACAGGGCCAGCAGCTTCTCTCTCACTGCCCTGAGCCCCGTGTTTCTCACCTGCGTGGTGGGGATTCACATCCTCTGCTCTGCAGGGGCTGAGGGAGGAGCAGCAGAGGGTAAGGCCCGGGGGCACGATGCCCAGGCTGGCTCCTCGCTCGATGCCCAGGCTGGCTCTTTGCTCGCCTGAACGGCTGCCCTCCCCTAACCCCTGGTCAATGAGTACCTCCTCATGCGGGCTGCAAACTCAGCGGCAGCTCCATGTGACGTTAGCCATCACCCTCCCTTCGTGCCACTGGCTGCACAAATTGGCACGTTTTCCCCAGCCTGGCTCTGGCGTGTCTCTGGCGTGTCTCTGGCGTGTCTCTGGCTTCCACACTCACCCCTCCCCTCTGTGTAAAGGGGAGATGTCTTGAGGGGGGGATGTCTCAAACACTTACGTGCCGTTCCCAGCACGGCGCAGCCCTCGGCGTAACAACTGCTGCCACACACTCCATGCCACAGCGATGAGACCAGCTGGCACTGTAAGTCTGGCTTTTAAAACAGAAAGCAAAGGAGATCCCCAGCAAAAGCTGCGGCTAATTAAGGAAAGGAAGCCCCCAAAAGTGGAGATGGACGGAGAAGCCAGCTCTAAGAGAGCGCGCTGTGCAAAGGGCAAGAGCGTTACAAGCAATTAGTGGACGGGGACAGGAGCTGAGTGGCTGTGTCACACCAGCTGCTCATTGGTGTGTAACAGTCCTCATAAACATAAATTACAATAATCAGCGTGGCAAGGGAGGGATTGCTGTAAGCCTGACAGGGCTGGCTATGGGAGGAGGATGAGGAGGGGCAGAGCACCCAGCCAGCGGGGCTTGAAGGGCTGAGAGACTTGGGTCTTTTCAGTCTGGAGAAGAGAAGGCTGAGGGGGGATCTGATCAACACCTCTAAATACTTAAAGGGTGGGTGTCAGGAGGATGGGGCCAGTATTTTTTCAGTGGTGCCCAGGGACAGGACAAGAGGAAATGGGCACAAACTTGAACATAAGAAGTTCCACCTCAACATGAGGAGGAACTTCTTCACTTTGAGGGTGGCAGAGCCCTGGAAGAGGCTGCCCAGGGAGGTGGTGGAGTCTCCTTCTCTGGAGACATTCAAACCCCCCTGGACACGTTCCTGTGGGACCTGCTCTGGGTGGACCTGCTTTGTCAGGGGGTTGGACTGGATGATCTCCAGAGGTCCCTTCCAACCCCATGTCGTTCTGTGATTCCTACATATGGGTGTTCAACGACTGGCTGGGAGAGGAGCTGGGTGGTGGATGGATGGATGTCCACCAGCCTGTGGGACAAGAACCCAGTACATCTCCCTGGCAGACTGACGTGGTACTAACGAGGCTCCGCACCGTGTAATGGGGCTGGGGCTGTTCCACCACTAATAGCCCAAAGCAAACTGTCCCTAAATGTGTGCTCTGTGAAGGGCGACACAGGCTGAGGTCGCTGCTGTTGAACTTGGCACCCACCAGCAGATGCCTCAGCAATACTGAGCACTGCATTTGCAGGGCAGTGCCCGCAGGGCGCTTTTCAAACATGCCAACTTAATGGCTGAGCAAAAAAGGCAGGCGTGCTTGGTTTTTGTGAGGGATTTTTTCCTGAAATTACTTTGGGTTCTGGAGTTGTTTTTTTCCCCCCCTTTTGTTTTGTCACGGTGAAATCACATAGCCTCGTGGAGTTCCAGGGGAAATCAGGTGTGAAAATGGGCTCATTGGAGTTAGGAGTATTTCATAAAAAAATGGGTCTGGCTGGGAAACTACAAGACTTGCTCTAAGTCTGTGCTTGCAATCACCTCAGCTTGTGCTTTGCTCAGCGAATCCTCCTCCTCCTCCCCCAGGTGTGCAATTCCTGGGGTGTCCCTTGCCTGGTGTGGCCCACAGCTGCTCTCCCTGTTGATATAGATTGCATCTTTTGAAGATACACGGGCTGAGCTTCCTCACCTGGGGCCTGTCTGCTCTCACCTTCCTGCAAACAGCACCTCAGCTCAGCTGTGTGTTCAGCTGGAGCGAGGACAGGGGGAGGTGTGAAGGAGAGGAGGCTGGAGACACCCCTGGGCTACCAGTGTTGCTGGGGGTGGCTTTTCAGGAGGGGTGCAGATGGTGCATCACCTAGTGTACAGCAGAAAGGGGATTGCTTCTACCTGGGGGAAGCCCCAGGACTGTGCCAATGCCATGAAGAGCTCAGAGCCATCATCCTGCGTTATAGCCTCTGGTAGCCCAGGGGAAAATGGTACCTGTCTTTCCCAGGCTGCGAGCAGCATACAGGCTGGAGTGATATTTTCAGGAGCAGCAGAGAAGGCAGCAACATCCTGAGCAGCATTTTAATCACAGACCCAAGGGGTTTGCTAGGGCTGCTCCTCTCCAGAACTTTCCTTGTCAGCAGAGATGTGAGAGGGACCACGGGATGCCGGGGGGTCAGTGGGGAGAATGGTCCCAGCCCCACGGCCGATGTAAGGGCAGGCATAGGGTGTGAGACTCCGCTCTGCACCCCTTATCCCTGCACAAACCTGCCCGAGGACGGGGGTCCGGGAGCACAGCAGGGACTGACACGGAGCTAGAGCCCGTCTTGTACATCAGCACCCTGCCCCAGGCGTGCTCCCTGCCTGGATCCCAGCCAAAACCATTAAATCCTCCCGTTTCTCCCTCACATGGTGAGGCCCCGGCGGGGACACTGCATCCAGCCCCGGGCTCCAGCTTCGGGAGAGAGGAGGGAGAGTGCCCAGGGCGGTTTGGGGACAGCCAGAGGGCTGGCAGACCTGCCTCTGGAGGGGACTGAGGCAGTTCAGGCTGTTTAGGCTGGAGGGCAGGAGCTGAGCGGAGGCGATAGCTGTCTCCAAATGCAAACCAGCGGAAGGGAGCAGCCTGTCCTCTGTGCCAAGCGTCCTTTGCAGGCAGCTATGAGAACACATCATTATTTTTGCTGTAAGCTGCTAGCCCCCATTTAATACCCCTCCCCAGACTGGGGGGCAGCCCTGTCCGTCTGTCCCTACTTGTGCAGAGAAGCAGGAGGTTGTCTATAAAGTCCCCAGGATGGGGAGGGAGGGGGCTGAGTCAAATCCAAAGGGGAAGTCATTTGGCTGTGGAGCTGAAAGCTGTCAAAACATGCTAAGCAATGATGTGCCAGGCCCGGTAAGATCCAGTGAAGAAAGATACGGCCACCGAAGAGTGCTCTACCCAGTAAGCATCATTGTCTCCCTAGAGAGAGGTCTGGAGCTCCAATCTGCAGCCCAGCGCTCTCGCATAAGAGTCCTGGCAACCCCAGTAAATACAGGAGGCATATTAAACCCGACAGCTCAGACTGGGGCATTAGAGAAACGGCAGGAACATGACTGTGCTTGACTTATGGAGGGAAGGCAGGTCAGCTCCGAGGAGGGGGGAGGTTTCACCTGTTTTCTCCCTGCAGCTCCTCCACCTTCGTTCCCCGGCGACACGGAGCAGGGTCGGGGCTGCGGGTCCCTCCAGACCCCCCGGCAGCTCGGAGGCACGTTTTCTCCGCTGCTGAGCTCACATGGGCACGCATGTGTGCTGCTCCGAGGCAAGCGGCTGCGCGTGGGTCTGCAGGGAATATTTTCCAGTCACTGCATCCCGGCAGCGGTTCCCTTCCCCGCTGCCCTGACATTCAATAGTAACGCGGGCACCGAGTCATGGAAAGAAAATGTGTTCAATGCCTCCCCTGCCCGTGGACGGTTCCCCCTCGTGCACACGCAGGCATGTGGAAATCATTGCCCGGAGACCAGCCCTGCATTTCAGCAGCACTCGCAGGGTTTCAGTTTAAAAGCTGGCTGCTGAGCCAAGGGAAAGTGGCAAACGGGCCCTGTGCTTCACTGGCCACCCTGGCACATCAGGCTCTGCTCATACCCAGCATTAGAGGGGCCAGATGCCCCCGCTTCTCTCCTTGGGGGGTGGCAGCTGCTGCATCCCAAGGCTCAGCCTGTGCCTGGGACCATGCCTGGTGCTAACGAGGGGGGCAATGGCTGTGGGTCACCCCCATTTAGCAGCAACCTCCCCCCACAAGTTACACCTCTCTTGGGCAACTGCAACTCCACCGACTCTGAAAAGGGAACTGGGCAAGATGGAAGGAATATCGTTATTCCCATTTTACAGGCAGGTGAACTGAGGAGCAGGAGAAGTGGAGACAAGTTCCACTTGTCTCTAAGTGGGGAAGTTGTGGATGCCCCATCCCTGGAAGTGTTTAAGGCCAGGCTGGATGGGGCTTTGAGCAACCTGCTCTAGTGGAGGTGTCCCAGCCCAGGGCAGGGGGGTTGGAACTGGATGATCTTTAAGGTCCCTTCCAACTCTAACCATTCTGTGATTCTGTGATAAGTTCAGGCATCTTTGTTAACACAGATGAGTCCTTGTTTTCAGAGCTGAGGGAGCTCCTCAAGGTCCCCTTGCAGATCTCTAACAACATTCACAACTGAGCCCAGATGAACCCCAATCTACTCTTGTCCCACGCAAGAATTGGCACCGATCACCTCAGTGTAAATCACTGCAGAAGCCAACGCGCTGCATGCAAAATAAAGTCACCATCCACAAAGTACAATTGGCCAAGACACGGCTGACCATGGCAACTACCAGGCCAATTGCAAACTGGTGAATCCAGCAGCATCTCCTCTTAATTTTGCCTGTGGAGCATCACCATAACAACAGATCCACCAATCCACGCCAGAGATTCATGCATTTAGCAACCAAAAGCTGCCAAATTATATCAAAAAGGAAAAATTATGCACAAAGGATTTCCTCCAGTGTGCAAAACTCCAGCAGCACCATGGGCAAAGCTAGAAAAATGCACAGAGTAGGATGGATACCAAAATGTTCTCCCTTGGCAAGTAGCTCTGGAAGAAAAGCATCCATTGCCCTGCCAGTGGTATCACTGGAAGGTGAGTTTGGCCTTGGGTTTTGGCATTTCCCTTCAATCTGTGAGCACCCTCCTCCCTGTGACACAGCAGGGAGAGGACACCTCAAAGCAAAGGCGAGACTGGCACCAAGAACCAGGGCTGACCCTCCCTAACAACACTGATCTTCACCCAGCCGTGGGACCTGGAGAAACCCAGCAAGACTGCTCTGCTTGAAGGTTTCCAGGGGGGTTCAGCAGGTGATTCCCAGAGGTTAAAGCCCCTCAGCTCTGCAGAGAGGAGCCCAGGAGCCAGCGCTGCCCTTCAAAAGTAACCGAACGCCCTCCCCAAAGGAGTTTGCTCCTGCGAGTGGACCTTGTCCCTCGTTGCCCTGTGTGAAGCAAGCACGGGGAGGAGATAAGTTATTTTTTCAGCGAACAATCCATCTCTCTCCCACTGACTCACTGACAAGCTTCCCCTTTCCGAGGGCAGTTCACGGGGTGAGCTACGGGCTGAACACCCCGTCCTCTCTGCTGGGAGGAGGTGAGTAAGCACACCAAGGGCTTCAATCTCTGCTTCCTCCTGGGAGCAAGGAGCACGGGGGTTAAAGTACTGCCGGGGAATGTGCCTGGGCAAACCTAACAGCCCAGATGCTTCTCTTCCCCACCAGAACCACCAGCAAAGTGCGTGGTGCTTTCCTGCTGACAGAAAGTGGGAGTCCCTACTTGGACCAAAACCAGCTGTACAAGGAACACCCAGTGATTAAGAACAGAGCATCAGACGGGGTTTTCCAGCCCAAACCAGTAAGACCCCTAATAGTGGGATGCATTCCTTTGGCCTAGGCAGTGCAGGAGGTATGGCTGGAGAATGATAAGGGCTCTCCTGAGCCTTTGGCTGCAGGGATGGATGGATGGATGGATGGAAAGGGAGGAGCCATGGCAGCGGGTTGGCACCATTCAGCAAGAACAGCTTGGGTGGCACCAGAAAGGGACTCCCTCACTGCTGACTATGACAGCCTCAGGATGCTTAGCCAGGATTTGCTGCTTGCCTCACAGTCTGTTAGCTATTTTCAGCCCAAATGAGGAATCCAACCCAGCTTTGGCTTCCCAAAACATTGATGCAGGCAGAAACTTCAGCGAGCATTAGAGGGATGATAAATGCGAGAACGTTTCCAACAAAGAGAGCCAAGAAAGGGCTTGAGCTGCAGTGCGGGACACATTCACGGCGGGGCAGAGAGCGAAGCATCCCGGGGAGGGCAGGAACGGTGAGGATATGGCCAAGAAAGATGCCTGGCTGGGCTGGGAGTGGAGTGGGCACAGTCCCACCTTCCTGGATATGCCGGTGCTTGTGCCAGCCAAGCCAGCGGCGTCTGGGAGCCGCTCAGCCCCCACGGGTCTATCGAGGAGGCTGGAGCTGATGTTCAGCCCACACTGCCTGCTCACCAGTCTGACATCCCCCACCTCTGCTGGTATAATTAGGGAACTGGAGCAGATGGCGGCGGAGTTAGCTGAAAAGAGGAAAATCTCATCCGCAGCTGCTACTTGCCGTGAGCAAGTCCTTCCCTCTTCGGCAAGTCGGGAGGGTGATGGCTCCTGCGATGGGAGGGGAAACACGGTGCTGCAATGGCAATGTCCCCCAAAGCCTCCCGGTGGGGGGCAGCCACAAACACGGTGGTGTGAACCACAGCGAGCTCAGTGACACGGTGGCACTGCAGGAGCCCGGGGGGTCCCTCTTCTTTGTGGCCCCGAGGGGCTGCGTGAACTCCTGCACCTCAGAGTCATCTCCCATCTTCATCCCAGCAGGCTTTAAGGAAACCTGTGCTTGAACATAACACTGCTCCAGTCTTCTGCCTCCACCACAAACACTTGCAGGCTGCTCCGTGCTGCTTCTCCCCTGGGCGAAAACAAAACGGGCTGGTGCAGGCAGGGCAGGCGAGGACCTTGCCCCCTCCTTCCCACCAGCAAACAACACGTGCATCGGCGGCACAGGTTGTGATGGGCAGAGGTTGTGATGGGCAGAGGGAGGTTCCTGGAGGTGAGACGCGGTGGCAAAGTCTTGCGGGACAGCCCGAGCCCCGGGGAAAGCCCGAGGCATCCCAGGGACGGCGCAGAGCACTGTGCAGGCACGGCACGGGTCCTGCTGCAGGCTGTGGGGCGATGGGCTGCCTTCCCCCCAGGGGGAAGGGCTTTTGGGGTGCGGCCCAGAACTTGCTTTAACTGGAGCTGAGGCATCTGCCCGGGAGAAAACCAGCAGCGGGCTGGTGGCAGGCAGCGCCCTGCGAGGCTGTCTCTGGGGAGAGTCTGCAGCACAAGCCTCTTCCCAGCTGAACGCACCTATTATTTCATTAGCGCACTAATTCCCCAGCCAGTAAGTGCTCTAATGGCATGTTGAGGCTCCTCTTCTGCTCACAGGCTGCACACCTGCTACAAACACAGCCTGAAATCATCCTCCCTGACAGGCTGCGGAGAAACTTTCCTGCTGATTTCTTCTGGCTGGAAGAGGCTCAAGATTCATTCTGACAGATGCCGAGCGCTCTGTGGATGGGGAGGCTGCAGCCCAGCACACTCCACGGGTCTCAGCCTCATCCTGCCCTCGGCTGGTCTGGTTTTCTGAGCGCTGAGCCTCCACAGCATGGTGAAATCCCCGGCGGCTGCCCAGCCAGGGCTCCTCACCTCAGCATCCCATCTGCAGCATCACCAGTGAGCTCCCAGGATGGCTGATGCTCCGCCTGTAGCCGTGGGAAACACTGTCTTTGCAGTCATTTCTAGCTCTGGGGCAAAGCGTGAGGGTCGTTCCGTTGCCTCCCATCCCCGTGCATCAAATCACTTGGCCAGAAGCCTTTCCAAATCCTGAAGCTCAGAAAAAGGACTCTGGAGGCTCCATACAATGGTGCTCCATGCAATCCCAACGCTCTGAACCAGAGCAGGGTGCCCTGGGACTGGAGGCTGCACTCGGGCATTTCAAGCCCTGCAGTAGAGGCCAAGAGACTCCCCCTCTCCCTGGGCTCCAGCAGCATCCGAGATCCCCACATCACCTCTCGTGTGGGCTCTGCCAGACGGAGCGGGCTGGAAGTGGCGGATGGGACGGTACCTGCCCAACCCTGAGGAGCTCTCAGAAATCAGAGCGACCCTGGTGCTGCACTTTGCTGTCCCCTCCCCTGTGCCGTGCCTTGGAGAGATCCAGCACTGACCAGCACAGGCATTCCTGTAGCCCGGCCACTGATGCCACTACTTTTGACTAATTAAGGCACTCCCAAGAAGAAAAAAAAAAAGTGAAATACAGGTTTAAGGCAGGACTGTTCTGGAAAAAATCTGCTCTCTTGTTGTATCGCAGATTAAATCAATTAGCACCAGAGGAGAGGTCTGCATTTGCAGATGCTGCTCTCCTTGTGCTTGTGCTGATTCAAGTCGGGAATAAATAAAGTCCATAAAACTACTTTGATGTAGAACTGAGAGGGAGAGGAAAATACCAGTTCTGTTACCCAGTGCACAGCCTTCACTCGCTTGGTTTAGTGCTACTCCAAAGCCCCTTGGGTATAACCAACTTATTTTTAGCTGTTTACTTATTAAACAAACAGAAGGGAAGGCTAAATGTCAAGGCACTTTTGCATACCAGGCTGGACTCTGCACATTTATTCTGTCACATCCAGGGATGCTGGACCAAGCTACTTCTCTGCTCTGGAGCTGGGGGGGGAACAGGGGCAGCCAAGGAATGGGGGTCCTGCCAGAAGCTGGTGCTGCTTGTGATCCCCCCACCAAACATCTGGAAGCCAAGCACCTCCTGACTGTGGGATCATCTGTCAAAGGAGTGCAGTTCCCATTTACCTGGCTGTATAGATGATCTCCTCCCTGGTTTTTACCACATTTAACCCCTCCACACCCACAGCTAACAAGGAAATGTCTGACTCTCACAAGTGGAGAAGAGGTGAAGGGACTTGCCCAAGTCAATGGGATCATGTGGCGGAGCAGAGCACCGAGCAGGAGCCCTCCACAGGAGGTGAATCTCAGTGCTGTTTCACTGCTTTAGCCTCTCCGTGCCTCACTTATTAAGTATTTCAGGGAAATATGTGCTTTCATCACACGCACTGAGGTTTTGCAGCTGAGCAGAGTGCTGTTGCATAGGCTGGTGGCCATAAGGAGTGATTTTTATGGGATGTCTGCCCCGAACCTGCTTTGTGCCGGACCCTGGCTGGCAGCAGCTGAGCTCTTTTAGTCGAGAAAGCCCCAGCCCATGTCTCCCATGAGCTGAGATGAGCTCCTGGCAGGCTGGTGCCTGCTGCTCAGCGGTGGGACGGTGATTCCTGCCCGGCCGGGAGGGCTGAGCGGGATGGGGAAGCCGTTTGCCCCCCGGGATGGATAAAGCACAGCCCATCGGCTGGGACTCAGCACCCTGCGCCCGTGTGAATCGTGATGAACAGGGACTGGGAGTGATGCCGTGCCACGTGGCCGGGTTAGCTGGCCACTGCCGAGCCCAGGTGAAAGCCCTGGTCCTCCCAAGCAGGCAGAGGCAGGTCCTGCCAGGCTCGCAGCCCCAGGGCTACTGGTTGGACTGGCTGGGCTCTGAGCAGCAGGACATGGTGCGTGGGGAGGCAGAGAGAGAGGGGTCTGGATGTCTGTGCTGGGCCTCCTGTGAAAGGGGGTAGGGAGTGGGCTGCACTGAACTGCCACAAATCTAGGCATCCAGAAGTTTTCCTCTTTAGAAGAAGAAGAAGAAGAGGAACCTGGTCATCTCTCCAGGGTGTCTGGGCATTTGGGGTCCAGAAACCACACACAGATGACTACTGGGCAGGCCATCTGCATGGAACAAGCATGGGATGTCCAGCGCGTGGTGCACAGCCCTCGTGCAGTGAGTGCTCCCACATTTCTGCCTCTGAGGTGCAGAACACAAGCCATCTCCCCCTGGGCAGTGGGCAGCCAACATCACGGATCGTTGCAGGAGCCTTTTCCTGGAGAAGGGGCTTTTACCCTTGAGACCTGTGCCCCTACTTGACCCCTTCTCAGCTCTTTTCTCCACCGCCCAGCTCCTTGGCTGTCCTGTGTCCCCTGCTGAAGCCAGAGACGGGCTGTCCCCACGCTCCCAGGGCATGGCAAGGAGTTTTTGGAAGATGCTTCCACCTCGTGGCTCTCTGGAGAAACGACGGGCTGGGGAATGCCAGGCTGCAGCCGTGCAACCCGGCTGAGACAGACACAAGGCCATGCCACCCTTTCTGCTCGCTCTGTTGCCTTCACCCAGTCTGAACTGGGGTACCCAGTCCCTCTGCCCAGCCCTGGCACTGCCGGCAGGGTGGACCACCCAGCCCACACCAGCCAGGGTGCCTATAGTGGACCCCAGGCTTGCCAGCGCTGGTGTATCCCATGGGATAAACACGGAATTCTCCAGGGCTGCCCTGCTGCAGGGCTGAGGAGGAGTTAAAGCAGCCCCTGGTCTGTTAAAACACCTCCCAGCCACGTGTGTGCACACGCAGGCACACAAGTGCTTGCAAAAGCTCGACCTGGGGCGCCTGGAGCTGCCGAACCCGTTCTGCCAGGGTGGGGGGACACAGCATCACCACTGCTGGTTCCACTCCAAAATCTGCCTGTGCAGGCAGGTGGGGTGGGGAAGGAGTGGAAAAGCCTGGAGCACATGGTGGGAAGCGACTGGGCACCTTGCGACACTCGGGGCTTCACCACACAATCTTCCCCGGCCCGTGGGAAACGCTGCAGGGGTTTGGGGGGGGGGGGTGTCACACCCCTGTGTTGGGTCCCCATCCTGCTTCTGCCACCAACGCCGTCTGAAACCCTGGGCAAGTCACTGTGGGAGCCATCTGGGCTTTAACGCTCCGGGAAAACCCCATCAGCTTGTGCACAGATTTCCTGCTGGGACACGGAGGTTTGGGCTGGTTATTGCACAGGGTCGGGATGAAACATCCAATTTTCTTCTGGGCCACAGCAGTTACACTTCACGTTAAAAAAAAATTTAAGACAAACGATCCCTCTCTTGCAATTCTCAGGTGACATCTCATTTCTCCCAGTAACAGCCTCCCGTCCTGCTGCCCGCTAGCGGGTGGATTTTGGAAAAACACTTAAAAACCTGGCAGCGCTTCCCCCAACATGCTGCTACAGGAACCAGGTGGGCCTTTGTAAGAACACTGCGGTTTAGGGCAGCTGTATCTCCTTGAAATATCCCCAAGGATGGACAACTACCCCTCATTTCTCCTCTCCGAGGAGCTCAGAAATCCAACTCAATATGTGTATTTTGGAGGATGGAGACACTCTTTTAGAAACAGCTTTCTCACCATCAACTTTCTCGCCATCAACATCTCTATCAACATAGAGACATGGTTCAGTGATGATTTTCATTGGAGTTAGGTTGAGGTTGGACTAGAAGATCTTACAAGAACCTTCCAACCTAGACAACGCTATGGTTCTGTGATCCTAACTGCAGCTCAGCTGCATCTCCCCTGTAGCTCGGGAGGCTGTAGAACTCCCACAGCAGGGGATGTGTTGCTGGACTGTGTCTGTCCGGCAGCAGACACCATCCAACCCTGTCACCCATCACCTGAGCATCGGGTTTCTCACACCACGCTGGAGTTTTTTGCCGGAACTCACCACACTCTTCATCCAAGTGCTGTGCCAATGTGATCTGCCCCTCACGAGCAGCATCAGAAATGCCTCTCTCTCAGCAGCTTTAACCTCTTCTTGGAGGTTTACCTCCTGCCGGGGCACCAAGGGCTTCACAAAGCAGCATCCCAGGTCTGGAGATGCTGCCAAAACCTTCATCCTCTGCATCACACAATCGGCACAGCCCTTCGTTCCCACACAGCGAATAGGATGTGTGAGAAACTGGACGTGAGAACTGACAGAAAACAGGACCGGGACCTCACATCTTGCTCTTGCAACCTTGGGGTCTACTGAAGAACACAAAATTCTCGTGTTATTAAGGACTGCAAATTTTGCAAGAAAAGTGGCTGGAGCTGCAGAGGAAGCTTTCCCAGCAGGAGCCGAGGAGAACTCAGGGACTCCTCCTGTGTTTGCAGAGAGCCCGGGAGAGCAGCCCTGCAGAAAAGTGGGATTCTCCCGTTGCCACCTCTCCAGACCTTCAGCTATTTCACTTGGCGAGACGGGTCCTGCACGGGGCTGACGTGTAACAGGTGGGCAGGGTCTGGAAAAGGATTACAGCCGGGCTCCTCTTCCCGGCGATGGCTCTCGCCTGCCATAACGTGGGGAGAGGCAGCTTTAAAGGCAGGGCGCCCGCCTCGCTGCCCTGGCCGGGGCTCAAACGAAGAGCTCCCCGTTAACGAGGAGGAAGTAGGGCGCAGTGGAATCGGGAAGCGCTTTGCTCAAGCCCATACGGACAGTTGGCACGTAAGGACCTACCGGGGGTTAATGGAAGGCCTTGCTAAAGCACCAGGAGGAACCTGCCAGTCGCCATACGAGGCGCCGTCCCGAGGAAATTAAAAATCCGGCACCATATGCCGCATGGCACGGGAGGGAGCGGGGCGTCTGGAGCAGCGTTTGCATCTGCCCCAGCGGCCCCGGGAGGGGGGCAGTGGGATGCTCGCTGCCGGGGAGGGCAGGGGGGGTCAGAACCCGGCAATAACTCCCCTCCGTCCCCCGCCTTCCTTGCCAGCACCGAGCGGGGAAGGAGGGCGATGGGGAAATAAGGGGAACCGAGGGGAAGGATGACACATGTTCAGCCCAACCCAGTGGCAGAGCAGCCGGGGAGGCAGAGCCAATAGCTGCTTTTCATGCTCAGTGAGTCCGTCCACCTCCACCCCCCCCCCCCCCCCCCCCCCCCCCCCCCCCCCCCCCCCCCCCCCCCCCCCCCCCCCCCCCCCCCCCCCCCCCCCNCACCCCCCCCCCCCGCCTCGAGTCCTTAAGTTGCAGCTTTTAACTACCTCGGTGTTCAAAGAAAATATGATGCTCAGCGGGAACAGAAGGAAGAGCCTGCTGGCAGGTAGACAGCATGGACACTGATCCCGGCAGGGCCGGCTGCTGAGACAGGTACGTGCCTTCCAAGGCAGGGATCCGAAAGCAATCACATTTGGGATGCAAACTCGGAGCAGACTTTAATTTTCCAGCAGGGGGAATATGGAAATCTGTCTCCCTCGAAATGATTCATCCCCCCCCCCCCACTTCCCACCGCCGCCACCTCCCTTCCCCTGCGTCCTCTCCCCATCCTTCCCAGCACAAACCACTTTGCTGCAGTCTCTCTGTCTGGGTGGNACTTCCCACCGCCGCCACCTCCCTTCCCCTGCGTCCTCTCCCCATCCTTCCCAGCACAAACCACTTTGCTGCAGTCTCTCTGTCTGGGTGGCTCCACGCTGGGTGTTTTCGCATCCCCGTGTGCGCCGGGGTCGGGAGCGGGGGCTGAGGGAGACCTGGGGAGAGCAGCAGGAGAGGGGGTGGTACCCACGGGGTTGAGGGACCCCGGGGAATAGCAGGGTGGCTTGTGCCAGAGGCTGAGCAGGGATCCTGGCTGGTAAGAGCCGTCCTTGGGGAGCCCCTGCTCAGCACGTGGGTTCTTGGCATGCAACCAGGGGCTCCCCAAAACGGGTGCCTTTCCCCCGGTAAGTGTCAGGCACTCTGACAGTGGAGGGAGGGAAGGGGATGGGGGGAGGCAGTGGAGCAGGGACATCGGCAGAGTTAATCTCCCCTCTGCCAGGGCTTTCTGCTCAAGGAGGACCCTGAGCCAGAGCTGTGTCCATCTCTGAGGCTGCGCTGGGCTGGGGAGAGGGGAGGAAGAGAGGCCTGAGCCTGAATGAAGGCTGCCCTTCCACACACTAGTGCTGGTCGTGTGAGCCAGGACTATTATTTCTGTGTCAGGGGAGACCCTCTCCTTTTGGCTGGGGGGTACCCGACCTGCTGCTTGGCTGTTACAGCTGGAGAGTCCCCGAGAAATGTCTGGGTGGCATCTCTCTGGGGAGGCAGAGGGAGGTGGAGATGTCCCCAGCGTGGCAAAATCCCTTGTCTGGCAGTAAAAGAAAGGGGCTTCTCTCCCGTCGCCGTGCGGGAGGTGTTCAGGGCTTGCTGCCCCCGGGGTTTCTGTGTCTCACATTTATAAACACCGAGCTGTTTTCTCAGGTGCGTCAAAGAGAATTAAAAAGGGGGGAGTTGTGGGGATCCCCCCGGCAGGATCTGCCTGCCTCCTGGGTAGCTCGGAAGAACTTTTGTGGTCTTGAGAAGAAGAAAGCAGCCGGCGTGTGCGTTCTCTGCATAACTCAGCCTTGGTCTGCCCCATCCCGGGGACGGGCTCGGAGCAGGGGGCTGAGACCGGGGCTGCTCCCAGCCAGCCATTTCCCATTCCCACCCTCCCCGGTGCCGGAGCTGGTTCCTGTGGCTCCGCCGGTATAAATATTGAATAACAAACCCTTTCTGGAGATGATGCCGTCAGGTGGCGCTTGGGAATAGGCAGCGTCGCCGTGGGAGGCCGGCGAGAAAACACTTGTTGCTGCGAGCTGCACATTGCACGGGGACAACGGGGCACCCAGAGCCACTGGCCACTGGCCACCCAAGCCCACACCTCCGGCCCCTCCGGCTGCTGGGAGGTGACACAGAAAAGGAGCAAAGACTTTCTGCAGGCGCTGGGAGGGATGCGCGGAGCAGTCGGGGCTGGTGGAGACGGGAGGATAAGCGTGAAAAGCTTTTTCCCTCAGCTCCGGCACAGAAAAGCGTGATTTTAATTATAGAGTATTTCTTCAGATTTAGCCGTGTCTGGCACGTGGCTTCAGCCCTGTAACCCCCTTGGCAGGCTTTGCTGCGTGCAGGCAGTGTGACACGGGTTTCC
>JAHREE010000306.1:271913-298578 GCA_033628505.1 Tringa tobata | reverse complement strand
TTGTCGACCAGGACTCCCAGGTCTTTCTCCTCAGAGCTGCTCTCCAGCAGGTCACCCCCAACCTGTCCTGGTGCAGGGGGTTATTCCTCCCCAGGTGCAGCACCCTACACTTGCCCTTGTAAGTGTACCTGCCCATGGCTCCTGCCCATGAAGTGAGGCCAGAGCCAACCCTGAAAACAGACACAGTGCTGAGCCCAAGGTCTCAGCATCAGCTGTTTCGCTTCCTGGTCCCATCCATCTTGACCAGCCCCACCTGCCAATCTAGGCTTTGGCTGAGACATCCCCTTGCCGCTTCGATCCTCACTTGTCATTCAGCTGCCCCTTCTGACCACCAGTGGATCAAGGATCAGTCATGTCAAAGTATCGGCCGTGTAATATTACACACATCAGAAGCAATCCACTGCTCATTTATGCAAATTCATACGTTAGTGTAAAACTGGTGTAAACTAGAGCTGATTCTTAGGATTGTTCTCAGTAGAAATTCTATTATCAAGATGCAAAACCAGTTTAGCTCTCTGTAAATAAGTTAATCACGTATAATTTAACCATCCCTTATGTGCTTCTGTCTCTCAATTTACGTTTAAAAAGTACCTTAAAATTTTCCAGTCAAGGTGCTATTAAATTGTTATTACTATATTATTTTGAATTGAATGACTTCATCTGTTTGACATACTGTGAGTTCCTCTCCTTTTGTCCCTTTCGCCTCCTCAACTCCTAGTAAAAACAAATTATTGTGCTATAGTCTGAAGAGGAAAACAAGTGATGCTGGTGTTCACAAGTCCTGTTCCTCACATTAAAGACTGGACTCCTCCCAGAAGGGCTACCGATTCTTGGACCGCAGACAGAAATGATGCTGGTGTCACCAGACTCTTCTGTCTAATAATAACCTCTAATAAAGGTTCTCACAAGTGGATTACCCGCCACTGATCTGAAAGAGGCTGCAGGTTACTTTTTTGGGTGAAACTCCTTCCTACAATTTGCTGTTTATATGTATCTATATAAACATATTAAAAGCATGGCAAAGGTATATCATTGAGAGTCTTGCCATCACCAGATAATCCTTTTCTTCACTTACTTTGAGGGACGATCTATTAAGTTCTGGAAGAAAAATGTGCTACTTGGCATCTCTGCAGAGAAGTATCTGACAAATATGCGAAAGATGACCTTATGGCTCCAAAGAGCTCTTGAGATAATTGATCGACAAACACACACATTAGCAGACAGCAAAGCAAATTATAACCAGCCACGAAAGGCACCGGTGGCTCAATAAATGATTTCCTGACATTTCAGTATATTACGGAGGCAGCGTATCTTTCCTTTGGGGTTCGCATCACAGCAGGTCTATTTTCTTTGTAAACTCTAGATGGAGATGCACAAAAAGAAAAAAAAAAAGAATCTAAACAATGCCATAAATATAATGGCAGGTTTGACTTTTGAAAATGAAAATGTCTTGCTAGGCTATTTGCTCAAAATCTAGGCTACGGCAACAGTTTTCTGCAGGTTTTCCTGTCTGGTACTTACATGATTGTGTGGTGCAGTACTCTATATAATTTCCCAGAAAAACAGAAAATAAAAAGCCTTACATTTAAACTGACAGGATATGATTAAAGTAGCTTTTTCTCTCTTTGACATCTATACATACAACAGCAGTAGATGAAACCTCTGACTGTTCAGATTGTTATTCTTTCTCCCTCTCCAAATAAGTACAAAACCTCCCCAAACCAGCTGCAGGCAGCTGAATGGCTGGGAGCACCAACAATTCTGCGTGTACGTTTTGACCTCCCCAGTCATAGACTCAACTCTATAACAAGAGAATAGTAAGGAGAAAAATCCAACAGCTGTGCGTGGTTCCGTATGAAAAAGTGATGATTTCAGGCCAAGTCCTAGCAGAGAGCCCCCTGTGCAACCACAACTAGTACTTTCGCTGGCAGTTTCGAAGCAGGTAAGAGTGAACGGGCAACAGAAATGGAATTATTTCCTTCCTTCTAGAGACACACTGGGAGCCAGCATACAGCCGTCTGAACGGCTACTACAGCAGCACCAAGTACTTACACAACTCTTTATGTCAAAGCACTCTGAGTGGTACAACTCTGTTTTCTAACCTGTGGAATTTCAGGAATCAGGCTGAAAACAAAATTTTGATTTATTTTGGATTTATGAGTAAAAATTGCTTCAGTGACTATGAGAGCACCTTAAGCTTTCCAGGCATCTCCTAAGAAGCAGAGATGATAGAATGTCTAGAAGCATCCACTAAAATTTGTTCACATGAAATGAAACAAAAGCTCTCATCTCCCGCCTTGGCCATACTTTTTTTCCAGATGGATTACGTCAGCATTGGTCCTTAAGACCTGGATCGAAAGCCCCAAGTCACAGTGGCTACTAAAAATTGGGATGCCCTTCACATAAAGAACCTGGAACAAAACTGTGCCTGTGCAAGCTTCTGATCTGTGACTTCCAGCATTATTTTCACAGCCACACAACTGTCAGAGGGAAAACAGCCACTGCTGTTATCACAGTGGGGCAGACCCAGGCTTTTGTCTAACTGTGTATCAGCCCAGAAACCTCCGCTGGGACCAATGACACTACACCCGTCTAAAAAACCTACAATTAATTATGCATGCTTACCCAGGGTAAAATAGCGCTAATGTAATTCTACAGGAACACCCAGTTCCTGATCTGTGGGAATGAGATGTCCCTCTCTGAATGTATACTCTTCCACCCAAGGGAAGCATTTAGAACCTTCCATCCACAAAAGAAAAAACTGGGTAAATCTGACAGTAAGAGCAGGACGTGGAACCAAAACATAGGGAACCTGGCCTGTCTTACCAGCAGCTTTGGGAAAGTTGCTCTTTGGACTCGTGGGTACCTTTTTCAGTGTTTTCCTTCCTCACTCAGATTTGCATTACATTCTTTTTTTCATCAACTTCTATTCCACCTAAAAGATTGCACATACATAATGTAATCCAAAGTAACTAAAACTACAATAACAATAAAAGCATATATGGAACTCAGTTGACTCATTTGTTAAATATTTATAAAAAGGTAAGATAACAGAAACGTGGCAGAATCCATCTCAGCAGTTTGACACTACGATACGGCGTTCATTCCTTCTCTTGCCTTTGGCTGCTCATTTTGCATGTGTCTTTGGAAATTATTTTTTTAAGCAAAGTTGAATCACTGACTTTTCTCTCACTTCTGGTTCTGAATAAAAGCAGAAGAAAATGGCTTGTGATGTAAAAAACACTCTTTTTTAAAGAAAGAGACAAAAAGTTTCAAAATCAGCTACCTTTAAGTTACCAACCTACATTTCTGAGATAGCAGTATATTGCTTTATCTTCATTTTTTATCTTCTGCTGTGTCGCTAAAAAAAGAGGAACATCGGAAAAAAAAAACAACCCAACACCAAAACAGAATCATAATCAATGACAATACCAATTTTTAAATTTTTTTTTTTTTTAAGACCTTCCAGGCACAAAAGAAAATTGATTAAAAACATTTTACAGTGCTGGGCTCTTTTCCACTCCCTTTTTACAACCTTCTCTTATGTATTTACTGATGTTACTAACGCGCATGCTGCAAGAGAAGTACTGATCAAAATCCCATAAGGAGAACTGAATTATATTGAGCTCTGTAAAAACTTAGCCTATTTGGGTGGGATACCTATGCACGGGCAGTCTTTCACATCTCAGAATTCACTGCCTGCTTATTAATGCTAATATACATACTTTAAATATATTTTTTTTAAAATAGCACTAAATAAAGACCATTCCAAAACTACCCTCGGTGACAGCTGGATGCCACACATGGACATGTCTCCATAAACAGATAATACAGAGGTGGATTCTGGAATAAGATTTCTGACCTTGAGTATCAGGAAAGGCAAAGCTTCTTCCGACAGCAGGGAATGAATACATCTGCGCTACATGGCAGCTCTGCTGGGCAGCAGGTCTAATTTTCATAGAATCATAGAATCATCTAGGTTGGAAGAGACCCTTGGGATCATCGAGTCCAACCATCTACCCTACTCTACAAAGTCCTCCCCTACACCATATCCCTCAGCACCACATCTAATCGTCTCTTAAACACATCCAGGGATGGTGACTCAACCCCCTCCCTGGGCAGCCTATTCCAATGCCCGACCACTCTTTCCGGGAAGAATTCTTTCCTAATGCTCAGTCTAAACCTACCCTGTTGGAGCTTGAAGCCATTTTTCTTGATTTTCGATGGACTCCTTTTACAGAAAGCTGGAAATCTGGTAGGATGGGCCAGGGGAGGGGATGCCGTAGATTAAAATCTACCTGCTAGGTTTATGCTTGAAGGAGGGTAGCAGAACTTCCAGTTCACTAGCAAAAGCCCTACTTTATTTTAAACATCTGTCTTTTTAAAAATTGAGCTGGATTCTCTTCTGGTTTCTGGGTAATTAACAGAATGATTAAGTAAGGTCTGAGTTGTATTGAAAGATTCAGAAATTTGTGTTTGCAGTACATTTCTGAGAACAATTTGGATCCTGATCAATGATCATGCATTAATCTTTTCTTGTTTGGTATTATGGCTATTTCTGTGTCGTTTCAGAGATAGTTGGGCTGCTAAGTAGTCTGTGGACATGGCATAAGGACAATCATCTACTACTAATCCACAGCCAAAGAATCTATTCGCTCTGAAAATGGCAAAACTGCATACAGAAGCGTCTAAAGGAAACCTGCTGAAACGCCACACTTAGTACAGAAAATTAAATAATTAGAAGCAAAAATCTAGTGTCTCCCCTTTGAAGTACTGAATTAGGTGAGGGTACAGTTCAACTGAAATAGAATTCCTGTATTTTCTCTCTCTGCAGCTCACCCTCAGTACCACTGACCATCGACCAGCACAGGCTTGATCTCAGCAAACCCCGGACAGATTCCACGTTACCTTCAGGAGCAACACTCCTCACCCTAAGCAAAATGCAACGTTTTAATCAAGGCCATGAAGCGAGATGCAAACATAACGCAGCCTTCTGAAACTAATGCTTGGGCACAACTGCTTACCTATGCTGAAGGCAGCGCTCTCTCAGCACCACTACCCAAACCCAGGCACAGCAAGTGTGAGTGTGCTCCCTCTGATGGAACAACGGGAGGGGAGAAGGCCAGGGAAATCTGTGCAGGGGCTCACCCTCTTCACACCCCGGGGGAATTCCGCAGCTGGCTTACTCTACAATCTAAGTTTCTCTACACACTCACCCAAAAGAAAGCATAGTTTGAAGTTTGATAGCTTAGTTGGATATATATGTCGCATAGAAATCCGCCCATAGGAGTGTGGGGTGTTTAATATGCGCATCCATTTCTTCAAATGAAGGATCCAGTCACTAGTGGTTTTCTTCCAGCTAAAGTTTAAATAATTATTCATTGGAAAACTAATCAATTTCTGTTTATCTTCTTCTCATCTGCCAATTTTGAGCAGTAATGAAAACAAAGCTATAAGCTGAAAATAAGGCTTTAAGACATTGGAAGTCATTCTTTCTAATAAAGAGCATAACATGCTTCTTTAAGTCATTATTTTCCTCAAGAGGACAGATTTCCTCATGCAGTAAAGTGCTTCTATTCAAAGCATCACAAGGTGGAAAAGCCTGTTGGATTCTCCATCACAGCAATATTTCCATAGGAAGTAGCAGGGAAAGTTAAAACAATAGCTCCTCTGGGGTTTTTTGGTTTGGTATGGATTGTTTGGAGTTTTTTTGTCAATGCCTAGAAATCATTACAGCTTGAAATTACTTTTTTTTGTTGGTGTCTTGAAGCCTAATACATTCATCATTCCACACACAGAGAAGCAAGGGAACCCCTAAAAGTACAGCTATACCTAAAATGCAGTGCATGACAGGAAGGTAATTTATTTCGTCAATATTCAAATACATGTAAATTCTTCCAACTTAATTGCATACTTTCCATATTCAAGTATATTTGGCACTTTTTAAAGCATTATGCATTTTAAGTTGTTCATCGTACTTTTTCCACAGAGAAGCAGTTCTTGTGAAGAGCACATAATACTGCTGGCCTGAGCTTGAAACAGGATTGTCCTTAGGAGGCATTAGGAAAATCATCTCCCTTCCTCTAACCTGCTGCTTGATGTCGAAAATCAGGAGGCACAAAAAAAATATCTGGTAATGAGGGAGAGGTAGCTACTCAGACAGCGTGAAAATTACAATCTTTATACATTATATATTTAACATATTTATACACATATAGTAGGTGTTTATTTTATATATACGCTCAAATACCAAAATACATACCTCAAAATAATTTCCAGTTAATAGCTGTAAGAAGTCTGAGTGTAGTCAAGCAAAGAGTGTTATAAATTGTACAAATGTTCATAGAACTCTACCTGTAATTATTTAGGGCGTGCTTTTAAACTCTTACGTTTGCACTAATCTTCTGAAATTATTGTTCAAATAAAGCTGGCTGCAAGTAGTAAGTCAACCAACACCCGAAACAGACGCAAACCCGAAATGCAAATTAGTGTGAAAAAAAGAAAAAATATTTCTGCTTTCTTCTCTCTTTTAGGATTGTAATTATATTCCTGTTAGAACAGACAAGACATACACAGGACAAAACGTACATACTGAGTACAACTCTGAATTTTAAATAATGTAACTTCCTGATGCCCTCATGAAAATCTTTTGATAGCCTTCAGAACATACATATATATTTAAAATTAAATTATAAACCACCCAATATTTGACTGACAACCCACTCGATCACTGGATGTGGCTGCCAGGATACCAGGAAAGCCACTTGCTTCCCTCTCAGCAGTCTGTCAGACCAGCACACAGTGCCACGCATATTCTGCTTTAATCCTGTTCTAACTTTTATCTGACCTTTCACTTAGAACAGTTTAAGCAAAAAAGAAATGTTTGTTCACGAACAAATATATATGTATTTGATGACCTATATTCAGGTCACAAGCCAAACAAGAAAAGCTGTGTGATGAAATTTCATGCCAAACCGTACAAGAGAGGGCAGGATCACACTCTGTGGGAAGTTCATTTTCCTCCTCAAGAGATTGCATGGCAGATGGAGATGACGATTCCCAATTTCAAAATATGTGCCAATAATATCAAACAGGTCTCTATAAATATTCAAATGTTGGGGGAGCAGAATGAGACAAAAGAACGGAAAAGTCTGCCGTGGAACCACAATCATATCAATAGCCACGTGGATGGGAATTAAATAAAGTTGCTCATGACTACTTGGGGAAGTGTTATATTTTAAATACAAATTTAATTATCACCTAAGAAGCAGAGCACACCCCTCAGAATTTTCTAAGGACAAACATCAGAGTTCCAGCAACAAGAAAGAGAGAACAGAGACATGGAGGAAAAAGGAATCAAATTAATAATCTTTTGAAATGCACGTCATTGCTATGGGTCCCTATGACTGTAGTGTTCTGATATAATTACACACTCAAGATTCTCTGTTTCCTATCAAAAGTTAGTTCTGTTCTCGGGCAGTGGACAGAGCACTTGATACAATGCATAAAAAAGTGGCCAAATCACATATGTTGTAAAGTTAACATAAAAGAACCCTGTAATTCCAGCACTTAATTTCCAGATACCGAATAGTAAAACCAGGTAAATGCTGACTAAACTGAAAATGGACACACTCCATTTCCATGTGTTTATAAGACAAAGCATCTCTGGAAAAAACCAGTGGCGAGCGCTTCAGATGAGAACACTACATCTATCCCTAAAGAATCAGAAACAGGTAGTGCAAAAACATCAAAGAATCCCAGAATGATATGGGGTTGGAAGGGACCTCTGGAGATCATCTTGTCCAACCCCCTGCCAACGCAGGTCCACCCAGAGCAGGTTGCACATCCTCCAAGTACAGATATTTCTCAAACTTTTTAAGAACACTTCATTTACAAAACACTCATTTTTAATTATTTTCTCTACAAAGAGAGACTCTACTCAAGCTTTCCTCAACATCCAACAATGTGAGGGCAAAATTATCCATCAGCATCCAAAGGTCCAGTGTGTTAGATAGAACCATGGTGGTAACACATTTATCACTGAGACAAGACAGACTAAATCTCAGGATGTGGTTCATTACAGCCAATGCACTTTATCCTAGCTACCAGGAGCAATATTGCCTTTGGGAAAACTGAGTGTTTAAAAACTTTTTCCAATCTCGTATTAGAAAGAAAGTTCCAGATCCCTAGATCTACATGAAGAAATGAAACCAGAATGTTTTCAATAATCATCAGTTTTAAATTTCTGTCTATATTCATATTATTAAAAGTAGGGTGTCTTTTGAAGCCCTGGATAGGATGGGCATCCAAAAGGCCAGTGGTCTCTAAGGAAAACTGAGCTGGAAATGAATGTACTAGATGCTGCCAGACAATCCACCCCTTTCCAAGTAACTATGAAAGAGAAGGGCAGGGTAAGGTGCAAAAGAAATTCTTGAGGATTCTGAAGAGATTGTCAAGCCTGAAAGAGAGCAGGGGAGAAAATAAGAGTTTTGTCTATTGGAAGATGAAGAGAAACTGAAAGAACAGCATATACAGAAAGTACAGATCTGGTGTAAATTCAGGTCTTCTTATGTACGTCAGTATAGTATCTTGTAGAGTTAGAGTAGCCAAGGATGAAAGACGTGACTGGGACGAGATCGAGAATTGTAGTGGTTATTGTGTAGGCTGGAGAAGAGAAGGCTCCGGGGAGACCTTCTTGTAGTCTTCCAGTACCTAAAGGGGGCCTACAGGAGAGATTCTAAACACTCTGATTCTAAAAACCCACCGATGCACAGACCTTCAGAGATACACCTTTTGTGCCAACACACTCTTTATTCACAACTATGTATACAGTGAAGCTCCCAGAGAGAATGGAGCCTCTGGAAGCCAGCAGGCAGGAGGACAAGCAGAGCTCTGTCAGAGGTGAAAACCTCTTTCAGACTCTGTAGTACAAAACCCCCATGAAGCGCTCTTCCAGTTCCTGCAACTCCCGCAGTGCCCTGTCGTAAGCCTGTGGGCCCTGCACCAGGCACTCAAAGATGTTGAATGGCTCAGCTTCTTGGATGGCTGGGGGCAAGACGATGTCCTTGGGCAACAGCTCATTGCCGAAGAAGAAGTGATCGAGGCATTTCTTCTTCAGGCAGCTGCGCAGGTAGGCCATAATATCCTGCAGCCGGGTCAGGTAGGAGGCCCTCCGCCAGCCTGACAGGGGTATGAAGTTGAGGAGATGCATGACAGCTGTCTTCAAGAAGAAGGAGGAGAGGATTGTGCCCACTGGGGTACCGGCATAGATCTCCAGGCATTTGAGGTGGAAGGTGTCCTGTGGGGCCTGCCTGGCCAAATGCCGGAAGAACTTGGCCTCTGCCACAGCGTAGCTCTCTGCCCAGGTGGTGCTTGATGGGAAGATGGCCTCTGGAGCCTGGCTACTGAGGTAGATGTCCGACTTGCCTTGCTGCACCCCAAAGACCATCTCTACAGAGAGGCATCTGCCGGAGGCGTCTGTGAGCTCCAGCTTGCAGGAGCGGCTGGAAGGCAGCACCCTCAGGGCATAGCGACATGAAGGAGGCATCTTCTCCCAGGCTGAGCTCACCAAGCTCTGGAACCAGTGGGCAGTTTTCTCAGCATCGAGGTAGGGGCCGGTGCAGAGGTTGCTGAGGAGGCTGGAATCCTGATTGATCTGCTGCGCCTCGTAGGGCTGGTGGACGAAGCAGAGCATGTTGTTCCGCACAAGGGGGTTCCTCGTGCAAGTGCACACCAGCTCCACGCGGACATGGTGCTTTGCCGGCACCTCCCGTGCAGTGCCCAGCTCTAGGTGGAAGGCGTGCCCTCGGGGGGGCTTCAGAGGCACAAGCAGGCAGTACTCTGCATCATGTCCACGGGGGCTCCAACCTTCAAAGGCACTCCCCACCCCGATGGCTGGCTGTGGCACCGGGAAGAAGCCATCGGACAAGCACTCCCGCAGGACCCGCAGGAGATCGCCCACCAGCTTTTTCACCTCCCGCCTCGTGTCGGCCACTCTGCGCGATGAGCGCCGCATGGGCTCCCTGAAGAGATGCCCCTCACAATCGGCATCTTCTTCAACATCTTCTTTCTCCTCCTCCTCCTCCTCCGTGCTGCTCTCCTCCTCCTCACTGCTGCCGGAGCTCTCCTCCCCATCCCTGCTGCTTTGCCAATGGATCCTTCCCCGGAGCCAGGAGCAGAGCTCGACAAGAAACACCAGGTTTCCAGGAACCGCCCAGAAGTGCCACTGCTTCAAAGCAGCAAAGAGGAGGGTTCCCCAGGCAAATTCGCTCTGCTCTGCAAGCTTCTCCTCATCGCTCTGCTCCTCCACACTCTCGTCCTCCAGGCTCTCGTCCTCTAGGCTTGCCTGCTCCAGGCTCGCCTGCTCCAGCTGCTGCAGCTGCTGACCCATCTCCTCGTTCAGGAGCTCCGCACGCTGCTGCATGCCCTCCCGTGTGGCCTCATCCGGCCTGGGGCCAAGCATGGGCGGGAGCCGGATGATGCTGAGCACCAGGAAGACAAGGACTCTTGTGGAAGCCATGGCCCGCAGGAGCAGCGAGAGAGCCGCGAGCTCCCTCACCACCGGCGCAGGCCGTACTGGGGCAGAGGCCTGCTGGCGCCTTTTATAGTCGCCCCCATTGTGACGTGTCCCCTGGGGTCTCCAAGGCGCCAGAGCGCATCACAGGCAGCGCCAGCAACCGGCGGCACCCTTGGGCCCCAGCCCGGCTCAGCCAGAGCCTGGGATGGTGAACGCAACTGTGTTTGAACCAGATTTGGTGGCAAGGTGCACTTGGTTCTTTACTGCATGAAGGCCAAGGTCAGAGAGACCTGTCAGGGAGAGCCTTCCCTTGAGTCAGGAGGTTCAGACCCATGCCTTTCCAGACTCCTTCCCAGAGGGGAATCTGGGAGCGGATGGATCCAGTCCTAGTCCCAGACTTGGTCAATGCTTTCTGTGCTTTGCAAAGCTTCTATGCGGGCAATCAAGCCTTTCTATTCCTTAGCTAGGTGGACAACAGTATGACCATTAGCCAGCATGTGCCCTTGTGGCCAAGAAGGCCAGTGGTATCCTGGGGGACATAAAGATGAGTGTGGCCAGCAGGCTGAGGGAGGTTACCCTGCCCCTCTACTCTGCCTGGGTGAGACCCCATATGGAGCACTGAGTCCAGTTCTGGGCTCCCCAGTTCAAGAAGGACAGGGAACTGCTGGAGAGGGGACAGCAGAGGGCCACAATGATTATTAGGGGCCTGGAGCATCTCTCTTACAAGGAGAGGCTGAAGGACTTGAGTCTTTTTAGTCAGAAGAGAAGACTGAGGGGGGATCTGATCAATGCATACAAATACTTAAAGGGAAGTTGTCAGGAGGACGGGGCTGGTCTTTTTTCAGTGGTGCCCAGGGACAGGACAAGAGGAAATGGGCACAAACTTGAAGATAAAAAGTTCCACCTGAACATGAGGAGGAACTTCTTTACCATGATAGTGGTAGAGCACTAGAACAAGCTGCCCAGAGATGTAGTGGAGTCTCCTTCTCTGGAGACATTCCAAACCCACCTGGACATGTTCCTGTGCAACGTGCTCTAGGTTGACCCGCTTTGGCGGGGGGGTGGACTAGATGATCTCCAGAGGTCCCTTCCAACCCCATATGATTCTGTGATTCTATTCTATGATTCATGCAGTATAAATTAATGTCAAGGGACTTTAGAACAAAAATAGATTACTGGCTTTTATGAATTGGCCCTTTAATGATGTCAGAAAAAAAGTTACTATTTTACAGAAACAAAAAACTAGTCAAATCTAACTGGTCCTGGCAAAGACTTGTGGTTTGCTGTAGTTTTGTTTTAATAAAAATCCACATTCTCCCTCTGCTAAAGCTCAATAGCATGCCACGAGTAAAATACATGGACAGCTACGAATTCCTTGTCATCCTTTGGCAAGGAAACCTTGACCCAGGTAAACCCCTTTTTAAATCTCTCATTCACCAAATACTGAACCTGTTGGTAATGCATTCTGACATTATAGCAATATAAGTATTTTGCTTTTAAGATAGAAGCCTTCTACAGGTATTATATTGCTGTCCTCTCAAAAATTTTGAAAGCAGAGGAGCTTTGTTTAGGCCAAAGCAGAGAATGACTAACCAGACCGCTTTGTTCTATTCTCCTGTTTACCACACCGGTAACGAAGCAGCAGAGGAGCATAGGTTTGACCACGAAAGCACTGGAAACAAAGCTTGCTACTCTTAAGTTTCTAAAGAATTGCATGGGATTCTCATAGTCTACCTGGATTCTGTATTTATTAATAAAGACCTCAGATAACCCGACATTTATAAATAGAATATGCCACAAGTAAGCACTTGAAGTTCTAGAAGTGTGTGCATGAAAAAAACATATTTTGAATAAAACAAAAAATAAGTTTGTCATTTGCTGCTTGCTGTATGACTGATAAAAAGCCTCTCATCATTCAACGTGTAACTCCTGAGATGCAAGTGCAGAACTACCATGAATAAGATAGGATTGTTTTGGTGCTTCTAGCCTCCGGTAGTATCTCAGTGTGTTGAATATTGAGAATAAAGACACTTTTGCAGGTGGAATTCACTACTAGGATCTGACAGCACACAGCTGAATTACTAATGGGATTCAACTCAATTACTTTTTTTTTGAAACTTTCTTTTGTTTAAGGCCTGCTTAGAATTAAACATGTTTCTTCCTCTCCGTTAATTATTTTAGCTACTCTTCTCATGCAATCAAAACCGAAGGACAGACTGCTTTCATTGGGACAGTACAGGGATCCTTTCTTTGTTTAGGAAACAAGCGTGTATTTCTGATTTGAATAACTAAGCTGAAACACTGTGCCGCCTCTATTATATATCTATCTTTGCAGCTGCTGCCACTCCTATTTTTAGAATAACACCCTTACAGAGACGGCTCTGGGCTCCAGGTGGGATGGCTGTACTGTTCAAAATTCCCCTCCCACACCTATGTTGTACGTTGGCCTATATTTTATCTGCAAATTTGAATTCTTGCAAATCAATGAGTAGCTTTTACATATAAGAGCCCTTACAGTGTACTACGTATGCACCAACCTCAATGTGTGAAACTGTGAGACTTCTCAAGATCGGGATCCCAAAGACACTTTCCTAAAACACCGTTTATTCTGTTTTACGTGTTGCTGCTCTCAAGAAATGAGAATAAAGGAAACCTTTATGTTGGCTTGCTTTAGTAATTTTGACACAATTTCCTTGCTAAATAAGAATTTCCATTACTTCAGCGAAGGAATAAGCTGCATGTGGGAAAAAACAAGCAGCCCTCAGCTGAAGCAACATAGCCAGCAAACAAGTCACCCAATAGCATCATTTTGATAGTGTTTACTATTAATAATGGCTTTTTTTTTTCCTATTACCCCCTCCTGAGTCATTCTAAATAGTTTTTTCTGCTCCTTAAAAAAAACAGCAGCAAAGATGAGCTTGAAAGGCAAGTTTTAAGAATACACAGCTATCTGCTACCTGTCTTTGCTGAAAAGCAATGAAGAATCTAAGATCTCCAAGAACATGGGATCTCCTAGAACGTAGGATCTCCAAGAGATGTGCTAGTGGCAATAATTGATGCTGAGAGCAACTTCTCTATTGTACCTCAGCAGCAGCTGTTTTATGTAGAACTGCCAAAGAGAGCTTTTGTGCTGATGAAATAAGAAGCTTTTGATAACTGACTGAAAGCAGTTGGTGGAATAGTACTTCAGAATTTATTTCTACCCCAAAGTGGAGTAAAAAGGGGAAATATTTTTTTTTTTTAAATAGAAATACCAGAATGAAAATTCATAAGAATATAATTTTGAAAATGACAAAACAGAATATTTCAAATAGTTCCAACCAAAACAGCTCAACTGAAATGACATTTTTCAAGCTGAACTGCTTTATTTTATTTCACTGCAGTGATCAAACTATTTCAGTAGAAATTACTTACTTTTCTATAGAAGAATATTGCCTTGCAAAAAAATGTGTTTTCAGATTCATACTCCCAGATCTGTTCCCTTATGGGCCTGGCTACCAACCAGACTATGTCCTGTATAACACTCCCTGCAACTCCCTCAGAGCATTCACTATAGAATGACAAAATCTGCATGGAATCCAGCCCAAGCAGAAACGAGAGCTGACTGCTGTGCACAGGCAGACCACGACTTAAGAGGAGACTTAATTTGATATTTTAGTCACTGGATAAATCACAAGGCATATTAACTGAGTTTAGACTGCCAGTCCACTGCTGCCACTAAATATTCAATATAGAAATGGCTTCACTAAAGGCAAATTGTGTCTGAAAAAATTGGTGGACTTCTACGATGGAGTTACAGCATTGATAGATAAAGGAAGAGCAACTGACATCATCTACCTGGTCTTGTGCAAAGCATGTGACACTCTCCCGCATGACATCCTCATCTTTAAATTGGAGAGACATGGATTTGATGAATGAACGACCATTTGGTGGATCAGTAGTTGGCTGGATGATTGCACTCAAAGAGTTACCGTCAACAGCTCAATGTCCAAGTGGAGACCAGTGACAGGTCGCGTTCCTCAGGGGTCAATACTGGGACCAGTGCTATTCAACATCTTTGTTGAAGACATGGACAGTGGGACAGAGTGCACCCTCAGAAAGTTCGCGATGACACCAAGCTGTGTGGTGCAGTCGACATGCTGGAGGGAAGGAATGCCACCCAGAGGGACCAGGACAGGCTTGAGAGGTTGGCCCCTGTGAACCTCATGAAGTTCAACAAGGCCATGTGCGAGGTCCTGCACCTGGGACATGGCAATCCCAGGCAGAAACACAGGCTGGGCAGAGAATGGGTGGAGAGCAGCCCTGAGGAGAAGGACTGGAGGGTGTTGGTGGGTGAGAAGCCCAACATGAGCCAGCAATGTGTGCTGGCAGCCCAGAAAGCCAACCTCCATTGGAGTGAGCCCAGAGGAGGGTCACGAAGATGATAAGAGGGTTAGAGCACCTCTCCTATGAATACAGGCTGAGAGAGTTGGGGTTCTTCAGCCTGGAGAAGAGAAGGCTCTGGGGAGACCTTATAGTGTCTTACCAGTACCTGAAGGGGGCTACAGGAGAGATGGGGAGGGACTCTATGAGGGAGTGGAGAGACAGGATGAGGAGTAACACTTTTAAATTGAAAGAGGGGAGATTTAGATTAGATACTGGAAAGAAATTCTTTGCTGCGAGGGTGGTGAGAGCCTGGACCAGGTTGCCCAGAGAAGCTGTGGCTGCCCCATCCCTGGAGGGGTTCAAGGCCAGGCTGGATGGGGCTTGGAGCAACCTGGTCTGGTGGGAGGTGTCCCTGCCCAGGGCAGGGGGGTTCGAACTTGATGATTGTTGAAGGTCCCTTCCAACCCAAACCATTCTGTGATTCTAAGATTCCATGAATATAAGGATTTTTAAGAAAAAATTACAAATCTCTTCCTGTTGGAAATTTCTGTTTAGGAAAGTGTTGTTTTTCATTATAAAATCTTTTTCATGTGCTCTCAACAATCTTAATCACCAATTTTCATTTCAACACAGCTTTTTTTTATGGCCTATTTTTATTTAAAACAAATAACATGTTAAATTGAAAATCATTCATACAGAAATTAAAAAAAAAAAAAAAAAAAACTAATAGAAAAACCAACGTTCTAACCAGTTAGGTGCAAAGAAGTCCCACTGTACCCCTAATCCTCCTTTATCAGGGTCATGTCTCTCAATTTTCATTCAAAACTGTAGCACAACAACATCTCAAAGCTGGATTTCATGACAGATAGATTCAAGCCAAGGAAGAAGAGAATTCTCAAGTCAAGTGCCTCTTTCTGATCAGTGCTCTTCTCTACGCTAAGACCTTTCATTTGCCTCATTGTCTTTTGTTACAGTTCTCTCAGCTTCTGGTAGCACTGAAAGAAAATGGAATTTAAACTACGAGTTACTAAAAACTCCTTTATAAGGCTTTTTTTGTTATAGGTTTTCTTTCACAATACTTTATAAAGGCCATCTGGACAGCTGTTCTCTATTTGATGGTGCAGGAACCAGGGGTTACACATCAGGTGAAGCCCAGCTGGGAAAGGAGACAGCTTTGAAAACAAGGGTCCTGGCTCAATGTCTTAGTATCTCTGAAGAAAAATTTTAAACTGTCAACACTATTGTAATCTTGATAATGTCAACTCAAGATGTTTAGGGCTTTGCTTTGCTTTTTTTATTTATGTAATCATTATTCCTGATATTTGATATAGCTGTGTACCACACCTCTAGATTGTATCGCTTTAGATCCAAGTGACTACAAATGCTCTTTTCCCTACTGCACAAGAAATATGTTCAAATATTTATCTTACCAAATTATATAATCATATTCAAGAGTTGTAATTTTAAATTAATCTATCTGCTGTTAAAGCAACTAGACAGCTTTGCTGGCTTTGTATCTTACCTTACATTTGGTTAGCCTAAGCTGTTAGAATTTGAAGATGGCTTGCTTTGCTCCAGGGTAAAATATCACTCAGTTAACAATTAAAATGATAATAATTATACAAACGTGCAACAAATTATATATAAAACTTGATGTAGTGTAATGAGAAAGTATAATGAAAAATACTCTGAAGTACATACCCTCGTTTAATGTCTAATAACTTTGAGAACTTAATATATTAGGAAATTGGAGCTAAAATATTTAAATTTTGATAAACATTCTTTACAATTGCTTTTGATTAAAACATAAACTAATATAACAGGAAAATGTTAAATTAAAGAACCTTAGCCACATTGGATAATTTTTCTCAGAGTTCTTTTCGCATCTTGGTTCAATGTACTGTGGATTTGCTTGGTTTCAAAGCAGAGTCATGGGTTACCTGTTCTCCTGTTTTTTCTTCCCTAGTGCCTGAGGTTAACAAGTTGTTTATTGATTTTTATGTTTATGTAATGTTCTCTTATATTAAATGGGCAAAATGTGTATCCTACCGAGCAACTGAAGATGTTTGGTTTTATACAGTTCACAGATCTTATTTTTTGAGTGAAAAATAGAGGTAAAGTCACATAATTTGCTTTTACCTGAAAAGCACAATATAGGATTATTTAGAGCTCAATCTTGTAATGTATCATTCTATCATAGTAGAGATACATTGTTGTATTTTACAGAACTCCATAATTCATGCACTGCATGTATACATATTATACAAATCTGAACTGATTTGGGATTCCATGTGGGAATATACGTGCCCACAGGACTACATGGGATCCTATCATCTTTAATGCAGGGCTGATTAGCAGACTTGTTCTACTAGCCTGGGATTTTGGCTCACAAGCAAAATTTCTCCCTGTGTAGAACATCACTGTAGGAGCTCCTATTAGTTTGTATAAATTAAGTTTCTATAAATTAAGTTTTCGCAGAGTTGTCAAAACTGTTACCCTACCCCCACCGCCCCTCACTCCCCTTTCTAATGGCTTTTTATTGCCTGGAGAAAGCATGCACATCTCCACATTTATAAAAATGTTTCTTAAGGTGAAAAAGGAGTTCCTTCAAATACTGATTAAAAAGTAATTGCCTGAGGCCTTGAATGGAGCAGTAATGCTGAAATCAGCATTCATTTCAAAGTTTTTAAAGACGTGAAGAGAAATAAATCCACATCTCTTACATATTTATTGCTAAATCATATACCGGTACATTGATCGCTCCACCCGCTCCAGTGCAATCACCACAACCTATAGAAATACCATAAATTACCTATAGCAACACGAGATGCTTCTCTGAGATTATTTGTCCAAATCTTTGTGCCTCAACAATACCTCACCGGAATGAAATAATTTACATGATCCGAAGACTCGGCTTAAAGTTCCCGAAATATGGAACGTTCACGCTTTTAAACAGACAGAATGACACAAATGCACAATCGCACGGTTACACAAAGAGGTGACAACTATTTTCCAGCTCTCAGATTAAAAAGTGAACAACCTCAAGCTTCTTAGCTAATCCAATACTGTAAGTGGACTCGGCAGTGAGAACAAAGCATCTTTGATTTACCAAGGCATTATTGTAGCCCTCTTCCTTCCTTTGTGTTACAGACAAGGATATTCAATAAAAGAGAAGCCTGAAGTTTAACAGAGCTGAGGAAGCTTCCTCCATGCAAGGGCTCTATTTGTACAAATGAGCAAGTTACCACATTATTTAGGCAACACTGAAAACTGACTCCTTCCAAAATATTAAGAACACCAGAATTTGCCAGTGGGATGACAGCTGAGATCATCCCTAATCTCTAAATGTCAAAAAGATTAAATACAGGAAATTATGCATGAGAGAGGGAGAGAAATTTGTAGGAGAAAAAGAGTATTTTCAGAGCCCAAGACATGGCACTGGCAGACCTGCTTCTGGCGTCACAAGGAGTATCTAAGCATGTAGAAAAGGCCTGGCACCAGAAACAGGTGAGGTGGGTGTTGAAGAGGTTCAAGTTCAGACACCCAGTTTAGGAGATCAGTCTGGTCCTAAAATCACTAGATATGCAAAGAGCAACCTCATTTTGGGGTTCCTGGAAGACTCTCTCTGTCCCCCTCTTCTCATGGACCATAGAGGGATCCAGCTGTAATGAAAACATCAAAACTGATCCCTCAATTTTTTTTTTATCTACAGGAGCTGTACCGACACCCATAGAGAAGCTGTGGTGGCTACAGTGCTCAGTGTGCCAGCTCCCACTGAACTGAAATGAACTGAACTGAACTGAAGGACGACAAAGGCAAAGTGGCTGAGGAGTCACGGTCCGCTCTCCTTTGGCTTTCCTCTTCCACTGCTCTATCTTGGTTTTGGCAACCTATGCAAGCTTTAGGTGCCACATAGCATCACAGCGTCTTTCTAGGTATCCTGGGTCTGGGTTTGTGCTCATCACCTCATCCGCAGGCACAGGAGCACCTACTCATGCCTATAAGGACATACAACCGAAGACAGGATACATCAGAGTAACCACAGGTTCCTTCAGCCCAGCTAATAACCCCAAGCTTCTTTCATCAACACTTGTGATCTTGTTTGTATGATTCTTACCTCAAACATCAGTATTTATCTCATTCTATAGAAGATACGTTTCTCACCTAAGTGCTCACTTATCTTTCACCTTTTTGCCCCTAGAGGGACAGAAATTCACATGGTTTCAGATCTTCTGTGCAGTTTGTGCTACCCTTAACACCAAGGAACTCTGGCCACATTATGCTCATTGACATTGCTGGGTTTTGCCTGGAGAAAAAGACTGTAATTTGGTCTCCCTGCTGGAGGGCAGTGTTGTAATCACTTACACGAGCTCCAGACCTTCCTAACAAAGACACGTTTGGAGGAGCACCTTTTGCCCAGTTTGCAAGTGCCTCACTCCCCACCACCACTTTAAATTGCCACGTAAACTTTAACAAGTGAGACTTTGCAAATGGGTGAAATGATGCAGAACATTCAATTAGGAGATCTCTGCAGGAGCCAGCGGCAGCCTCTCAAGGCTTCGGTTTGCCTTGCAGGACATCCCAGTTTGACAGCCATTCATGGCTCCATTGGGAGACATTTAGCATAATACAGAGGCAAATGCTGCAGAGGCAGATGTCCTACTTGCTGCAGAGCCACCGGGGCAAGGAAGGCGCCTGGGATCGTTCAGCAGTGCCTGTGGGTGAACAGGCTGCAAAAAGAAGCTCAAAGAAGACTCATCCAGACAGCCCAGACAGAAGGAATGAGCGTGTAAAGTTAAAAAGGTGAAGAAATATAGCATATACGTGTCAGAAAAAAGAAAAGATAGGACAAACAACTTTTCAGGAATGGTTGCCTGTAACATTTTCAGCCACTTCCTTTCATCACATGCTTGTCATTACTTAAATTCCACTGCAGCTCTGAAGAAAATCCCCCTCTTTTTTTTTTACACTCCAAAAATAAGAAATCTCACTGTGGCTGTAAAAATGACACAGGAATGTACCATGACAAATCACAATAATCACTCCACACCAAAGCAATAAAAGTTACAGTATGCTAAATTTTTAAGAATAAGCTAAACGAGTGTGAGTAGCTACAAATTATATCTATCCGCTGGTAGCTTTATTCTATAGCTATTATTATTTATGGGACAAATGAACTAATTGGGTTGGGAATTGCAAAACAACAGTACAGTGGTTTGAGCCTGAACACTGCCAAGGACTGGATGCAGGTATCCAGAAACCTCAGGAGAAAAGCATCGCCCTTGACACCTCTAATGAATAGGTGATTGCAGAGTTTCATGCATCTGCTCTGCCCAAGGAACGGGCGTTGCAGAATACTGAAATACAAAGAATACCCAATAATGACAGCAGAGGTAGAGCTTGTTAACTTATTAAATGTGTTCAGTGTTGAATAACTTCTAAAACGTTATGATTCTCTGATATTTATAATACAAATTTTATAATGATTTTAAGAAAGGATTGCAGAATAAACATAAAAAAAAAAAGTAGATTAGCTCTATTTAATTTTAGCCAGAAATATTTTCTTTTGTAGTGGAAAGAATTCTCTGTTTAAGTGCAAACAGATCTGCCTATAGTTCAACATTAAATGGAATGAATAATGGAAAATGGAAAAATTATTATTCCAGGAAGAAGATCAATAGTATTTGAAATATAAAATTGTGTTTGTTGGTATCTCTGGTTTTTTGTTGCTTTTGGGGGCAGTTTTTTGAGGAGGATTACAGGGAAGCTAGAAAGTGTCTTCTTCCTCTTTTTCATTTTATCTGGGTAACCCAGAGCACTATTATTTATACAGCTTTAGAAAGGGACACTGCCTTCCATGCTAAAACCTAAAATGATTAAAGGTCTTCCTTACAAGGTTACCTCAAGCTTTTTCATATACACTGAAGTCAACACTATTTATGGATGATAGTGTCAGCAAAAAAAGAATATAGCTTTTTTTTTTCTGTTGTAACTGAAACTCTTGGTTTATTTTAACTTTAAGCAAGATAAAAATATGGCTTTGTTTATGATTTCACTGGTTACAATTTAATCCTCTGCAAGATCATTAAAACTTTTATTTGCAAGTCTGCATCCAGTTTTTATTGCTCTTTTAACTGAATCCAACTTTCAAATAATAATGTCTTCAGTTCTGAATTATATATTTGCATTAAATAGGCATGATTCCTTCTTAAGCATACAGGATAGTCTCTAAATTAATGTATGACCATCATAGACTGCCTGAGGCTCACGGAAGGTACGCTTAGTCCAGGGATACAACATTTGCAGAAATCCTTTTAACTCATGTACAGGAAGCAACGTGAATGCTTAATATTATACCAACAGATGATTAGTGATATTCCTGAATCTGGATTTAATGCTATAGTATAGCAGATATAAAATAAACCAAAGGGATTTATAATATAAAGAAACATTACACAAATTAGAAAGATTAACAATATCCTTTCTCTGTAGTAGTAGTTCCATCTCCTCAAATAATGATGGTAGTAACTTATATAATTACGGAATTGTGGTATTTTTCACCCTGAGGACTCCTACAGCAATGCATAAATGCAATAAACCAAGAAACAGGTTATGCAAGATATTCTTTTGGTCCCCCACTGAACACTGCTTTTTCTGAGCTAAGTAATAGTCGATTGCAGAAGGAACTGTACATAGCAAATAGCTAGTAACTTCAGCTACAACTGAAAAGGAAAATTTTAAAGCCACTAAATTTACACTGTTACAAATGTTGGCTATGACTATGAAGTTACCTCTAGAGGTGGTGTCACAGAATCAACCTTTGCAAATAACTTCAACATACCCTTGAGTATGCACCTTCACAGAATCACAGAATCAGGGAATTGTCAGAGTTGGAAGGGAACTTCTAGAGATCCTCCAGTCCAACTCCCCTGCCAAAGCAGGGCTGCCCAGAGCACATCACTCAGGAGCATCCAGGTGGGGCTTGAAGATCTCCAGAGAAGGGGACTCCACACCCTCCCTGGGCAGCCTCTTCCAGGGCTCTGCCACCCTCACCCCAAAGAAGTTCTTCCTCACATTTGAGTGGAACTTCCCATGTTCCAGCTTGTGCCTGTTGCCCCTCGTCCTGTCACTGGGAAACACTGGGCTCTCTCCAGTAGTCCCCTATCTCTCTTGAACTGGGGAGCCCAGAACTGGACGCAGTATTCCAGTGCAGAGCAGAGGGGGAGAATGACCTCCCTCCACCTGCTGGCCACACTCTTCCCTACGCAGCCCAGGATCCCATTGGCATCCCAAGATGGCCACAAGGGCACATTGCTGGCTCATGGATAGTTTACTATCCACCAGGACTCCCAGATCCTTCTCCTCAGAACTGTTTTTCAGCAGGTCCACCCCTAACCTATATTGGTGCCTGGGGTTCTCCCTCCCCAGGTGCAGGACCCTACACTTGCACTTGTTGAATCTCATTAAGACCTTCTCCAACAACTTTTTCTGTGCAGATCTTAAACTTGGAAATTCTGTATCAAATCTGTGAAAAATGAACTTGGAGAAAATTTGTCTTTGCCTCTAAGTTCTGTTTATAGGAATACATCTTAGACCCATTTTCACAAACATCTTCAATTGGCAGAAAAAAACAAACAAGCAAGCAGAACCATGACGAAACACCACCCACCTCCCAACAAACTGAAAATAATCATCATGTTTCAGGGCCTTGAAGCCATGTATGATGGAGCATGGATGTGGCCCAGCTAGGTCCACTAGTTTAAGACCAAAAAATCAGTCCTTCGCCCTGTTTAATTTATTGGTATAAAAACAGCCATTGCAACTTTGACTTGGTCTCCCAATCTCAAATGCTACCTTGGCTACTGTGCCAGCTCTACTTTGCGTATTTCTAATGTGGATGGGATGTCAGACTCTCAGGTTAGGCAACTGGTGTTGCACTCGTTCCTGAAGACTACTCTTCAGATTTTTTTCTTGAAAAGGTAAAATTATAGTCATCCATGAGAAGTTGGTCAATGCATTTGATCCTTCAAAGGACATTTTGTTGGAAATGACTGGTATTATGGATGAGTGAGTAGGTGATGTTACCTGCATAAGGATACGGTCCTTTTTCATTAATACGCCATACATTTTTTCTTAGAAACCAAATTCTTGCAATTATCATTCTCTGTTTAATACCCGGTTTGCTGTGGTAGTATTTTCTTACACATTTAGACACACATATGGTCTAAAAAGTCCAGACCACAGATTTTCAGAGGACTGACTTCTATTTTCATTTTTATTCAGTCCATGCAACCGCAACTGCAAATCCATGCTCCTTTGGCAGTTCTTGATCTTTTTATGAAAAATGAAAACTTTCTGGGTATGCTGTAAGCATGAGGCCAGCATTCAGATAACTTCAGCAACTGAAAAGCACCATTACATCTTATTTCTGTAGGTCTGGAGAATGGCACAAGAAGCACCATGTAACTGACTTTAATGAAGAAAAACAATAATAATTACAAGATACCAGGCTTAGTTTCACTGTTTTCAGCTATTGTGTAATCTCCCAGATGACACCCTTAGGAAATTGTTCCTAATGCCTTCCTAATACCTTCTAATGCAGTCAGATAAGATTACATTTTGCTAAATATCCAAGATCATGAGTAAAAATATATTTCTTTGTGAAGTTAAATGTTAATGTCCTATTAGTTCTTCCCAAATTTCTATACTTAGAATTGTCAATTAGTTTAATATCATCTATTAAGCCTATTAACTTAAACAAATGCTATGCAATTTATAAATATTTCTTCCATCATGCAATGCCAATATATTTTACATTATTAGTTGATTAATATTGGTAAAAGTAATATAATTATGGTGTAATAATCAGCCGTGTATGTATTCAAATGCTGGTCTGTTCATGTTCTATATTTCCTCAAATCTCAACTGTTAAAAAAAGGAAAAGAATAATGCTTGAGGAAATGTGTTACGCTGGTGGCATAAAATATGAGCAACAGGCAGTGTCCCTTATCACAGGAGAAATCTTAAGCAAGCCGATGATATTTTTCCCTGTTTTCTGCCTGCTGAGACATCCTAGACCGAAAATCTTATTCAGTCATCTTTCAGCTTTGTTCCATGTGGGAGAGAATGGGAGAAAAAGAGAAAAGAGAAGTGAGATTAGGCAAAATTAAAGTATGCTAACAGAGTGCTAGCCCAGAAACCAGAAAACCACTCCCGAAAATAAAAGAAGAAAAAAAAACAGAAAAGAAGATAGAGAACCATCTTTTCCTGCCACTTCTTAGTCTGTTTTCCAGGTGTGCAGACAGGATATGGGGGACTAAATCCAAATTTAAAGATTTCTAAACATCAGTTTGTTTTGTCGTTGGTTTTTTTTCAGGTAATACAATTCCCTGAAAGACACGACCCGCTCGACAGAGTATCTGCAGGGTTTGCTCACTCAGCGCCTGGCAGCCCCGTGGGGACCTGCACCTCCCAGTGAAGTGGATGGATTGAGCATGAAATCACATCTAGCCAGTGGAAATGAACAGTCATCGCTTATGACCCCAGTCTTTACTTTTCAAGTGAAGTTCTCTTACCCGAGCTGCTGAATTTGGAGGTTAAAAGTGGCTAACTCCCTCCCATTGGATTTCCACCTCATGCTAGCTCACACTGCCAAAATGATATTGCCCTTGGGATTATTTTTTCCAACAGTTTCACTCTTACAGGTGTGGATGAAAAAGACAGGTGATCCCCATGGGAAACATTATGACAAATAATCAGAGGGAGAAATCCATAACTAAATACGGCGGGACATGGTCCTGTGCACGTTCCCATCATATAAGCCACCAGAGCTGGAAAACTAAGTCACAGGAAGCAAAGCACGATAGCACTTCAAAGATTTCTGCTGATATTGTGTATATTATAAGAGCACTTGCATGATTTCAAACACGTTGCTCGCTAATGAAATTGCCCTCTCTGGAGAATCGTTTTGAATAGCAGAAGGGCATGTTGGATAATTCCTCCATGGGGAGCTGTGTCCAGTCCAGCCAAAAGCACCAGGCAAGGCTGGCCAGGCACAATAGATTCTTAAAGCTTCCATCTTTATTTCTACATCATCTGCCTGAAACACGGCTGTCAAAGGGCTTTAGAGGAGGAAGACTTACGTGGAATGTGTTTGGTCAGATGTTTCAAGTGCTACAATGAACTTTGGGCCACCTGAACATGAGGACGTGAGCAGAATTTCTGCACCCCTGTGCTGTAAACAGCACTCCCTTAACAGTGAAACCCGTCACCCTGGGGTGCCCTGTGCGTAACAGCACTTCATAGGAAAACACTGGGGATGGGATATGAAACCAGCACTGAGCAGGACCCCTTAAGGGCCAGGGCTCCTTTGGGCCGTTTGGGCCAGGAGCTGCTGCTCCTGCTGCACAAAGATGGCCCTGGTGCCCCACAGCCGGGGGGAGGAAGCTTTCTAGAGTCCCAGGCGGGCCCCCAGGCTGGCCCCCGGGGCTGCTGCTTGTCCTCTCTAGCACTGAGCACAGCCCCTGCTCAGGCCTCCTCGGGGCCCTTTGGGCTGGGCTCTTGCCCGCTGCTCTGGCACCTCCCGGCCACCACTCCTGCCCTGCCTCTCTCGCCCTCTCTTGCCCATTGCCAGCTGCGAGTGGGACCCAGCTCTGCTCTTCCCTTGGCTCCATATCACTACAAGCCCTGCTAAAAAGTTTGTCCCCTTCTTTCCTGTAGCCCCCCTTTAAGTACTTAAAGGCTTCTATAGTTTCCCTGGAGCCTTCTCTTCTCCAGGCTAAATAACCCCAACTCTCTCAGACTGCCTTCACAGAAGAGATGGTCTAACCCTCTGATCATCTCCATGGCCCTCCTCCGGACCCATTCCAACAGGTCTGTGTCCTTTCTGTGTTGAGGACTCCACAGCTGGACATAGTACTCCAGGTGGGGTCTCACCAAAGTGGAATAGAGGGATAGGATCACCTCCCTCAACTTGCTGGCCACTCCTCTTTTGATGCAGCCCAGGTTGGCTTTCTGGGCTGCCAGTGCACATTGCTGGCTCATGTTGAGCTTCTCATCCACCAACACCCCCAAGTCCTTCTTCTCAGGGCTGCTCTCCAGCCATTCTCTGCCCAGCCTCTCTTTGTGCTTGGGATTGCTCTGACTCATGTGCAGGACCTTGCCCTTGGCTGCGCTCTCATGAGGTTCACACAGGCCCACTTGTCAAGCCTGTCCAAATCCCTCTGGACGTGGGACCACCCTTCCCTCCAGTGTGTTGACTGCACAGCACAGCTTGGTGCTGGTCGGCAAACCTGCTGAGGGTGCATTCAATCCCACTGTCCATGTTGCCAACAAAGATGTTGAACAGCAGACCAGTGCTGACCCCTCAGGAATGTCACTGGTTTCCACAGCTAAGAACTGGTCCTGTACCTGGGGAGGAATAACCCCACACACTAGTACAGGTCAGGGGCTGACCTGATGGAGAGAAGCTCTTGCAGAGAGAGACCTGGGAGTCCTGCTGGACAACAAGCTGACCATGAGCCAGCAATGGGCCCTGGTGGCCAAGAAAGCCAATGGCATCCTGGGGGGCATCAGGAAGAGTGTGACCAGCAGGTGGAGGGAGGTCATCCTGCCCCTCTGCTCTGCCCTGGGGAGGCCCCATCTGGAGCACTGGGTCCAGTTCTGGGCTCCCCAGTTCCAGAAGGACAGGGAACTGCTGGAGAGGGGACAGCAGAGGGCTACAAAGATGCTGAGGGGCCTGGAGCATCTCTCTTATGAGGAGAAGCTGAGGGACTTGGGTCTTTT